>PDGT01000083.1:775876-950209 GCA_003671415.1 Megathymus violae | reverse complement strand
GTTCCAAATTTGCATTTTTACCCAAACTACGTAGTAGCGCCGGGAAGAGATGAATGTTGAATTGTGAATGTTGTGTGATGCTTAATGTTGAATAGTCCGTGGAGTTGTATGTCAAGGCAAAAAGGTTATTATGTTTATTATATAACACATTTTTCAAAAATATATTAATAATAATAATAATAATAATAAACGTTTACACATTCAAACCTCACACTAGAGTTCCCTGTGTTGCGGGTGGCATGGATATATACAAATATGACATTACAAACACCCATGATCCGAGAACACTGATTTATCTGTAACACAAATGTCTACGACGCCCGGCAATCTCGCTCGGCAGGAAGGATCACTACCAACTGGGATTGGTTGTCATATTGTGTGTAAATAATATTACACATTCGTAAAAATGTTTTGTCAACGACATTGGACACTGAGCGACTACTTATAACTATTATTACATTTCGGGCTCCACGGAAAACCAGTAACTCCCATTGTACGCCACGACGATCTCAGAGTTTTACCCGTTTGTTTACATTGTCAGTACTTGTACTGTAACAATTATTTCACAGACAATTATATCGCGAAATGATTCTTAACACGTGGTATGTGTGAACGAGTTTGCTTTCTCCACCATTGGTTCTGGTCATGATTTAACAACCAAGAACAACGATCGTTTCTAAATAAATTGAATAGCACATCGATGTCGATCACACTTCATCGATTCGACTCGATATCATTTTGAGTAGAAAGCGATGATTTCTTTGGTAGCCGAGCGATTTACCCCGTAACACAGGTAACGACACGCGTGCCAATGACAATGACGTGCACAGAGTAGCTACATACATACGTACAAATTAAGTATTTTTGATGGGGTTTTCTTATGTCGACTGCTGAGAAACGAGAACGGGATACCTGTATGTAATTGATTACCATCGTTCATGAATTCCATATCACCGATACGTTGCCGATCAAGAAGAAAGCCGCTTGCTGTAGCATAGAGAACTATATACATATGAAATTTTATAAATAATTTTTTAAATAAGTTTTAAATAAACAAAATTATTTTCCAATATTGATTTTATATTTTTACCAGCAAACGCCCGCAAATTAGTTTGTACAGATATAATAGTTTCAAGTTTTGTTTTAATATAGTCCACCATCGTAAATATCATCTGTAATTTTTACTTGTTTATTCTTATTTCTAAACAACATTTCACAATTTATATAAATTAACATAACACTCATGAATAATTATATAATATGATAATTAAATACATTTAATATCTTTATGTTACAACAAAATCTGAACCCATAAGAAACAAATATACTTAATTTTTTAAACGTAGAAAACTATAGTATAGTATTATGATACACACACATGGAAAGAATCAACTGAATATGGCTGCCGAAAAAATACCTAAAAAATGGTTTCATTATTTTTTTATGATAACCGTAAGATTTATCGATATCTTATGCAGCTTATTATCTGCGCAATCACGTGTTCTTCCTATATAGTAATTTTCAACCAGATTAATCGACACGTTTTTGAGTTATAGAAGAACACACACACAGACAAATAGACAATAAATCGGAAAACACTAGAATTTAGATGAGTTAATCATAGAACAAATATTTATTACAAAATATGACAGTAAAATTAAATTACCTGACAGTACCTACAGATTTATATAGTACCTAATATAGAATTGCTTTCATTTTTTTTACATCAAAATTAATGCTTGAAAACAATCCCACCTGATGGTAAGCGGTGATAAAGTCTAAGATGTTGAACGCATCAACTTACAAGCCTATTCACTCTCCTCTCGAAGACTCCATGGTGAGTAGACGGGAATACAGACGCGGGCAAGTTGTTCTAGTCTTTTGCAGGTCATCAATCATTGTTAGGTTTGTCATATATGCATAAACACGATGCTGAAGTCACATACGATAGGTATTTATAGGCACTCAATTAGGTACTCTACCGTGTAGTTCTGTCGAGATAATAAAATAATCGGATATGTTAAACTAGAACCAACGGATACTACTGCGTAGGAGAAATGGAGATAGTTTTCCGAGAACTTAATAACCGGACTTCGAAGTACTGTTGACAAATATACTTTTTCATTACAAGGCATAAATGTGCCGCTGCTGGCCCGATCTCTCAGAGCGGTAAGGCCATAGTCTGAAACGCTGGACTATTGCGAGTTGACTGACTTCACACACTTAAGAACATAATGGAGAACCCTCGTCTGTTTGAGTTTCCTCACTATGTCTTCCTGCACCGAAATAAGTGTTTGTTAATCTATACATGTAATAGAATTCTAACCGATCGCTTTCGGTACATTAAGGATATATGAGAAAAACGATTATCGAGGGCCTTTATTAACGCAATAGAACTCAAAACAATAGTTGTTAGAATTTTTGTCTGTTTGTCTGTGCGTTTGTGTGCGCTAATCTCAGAAACAGCTTAACCGATTTCGTTTTGGTTTTCACCAGTGTATTTTAGTAAGCATCACTTAATATTTAAAGTTCGTTTCATTGCAATCCACTCGTAAATAAAAAGTTATAAATTGATTTAAAATAATTTAGGTACTGTTTCTTAGCGTTTTCCGAAGCGAAGCGAGGGTAGTTTGCTAGTTGGTAATAAATACTTCCCAAGGAATAATTGTATTATTAACTCCCGTATATTCCTTGTCATTTTACCTAAAATCCTTTTCCCAGACCAAGTCATAAAATTCCCAGTTGGAATTCTCTGCCCCTAATAAAACATCCTCCCTTATTATGTTGTTAGAGATAGAGATAATCTCTCTTTACCAGGTACCTAAATGGACAGTTGTTAGGTCCTCCTGAAGTAAATTTGTAATTTGTATGTCATCTTCATTGTGTTTATATTTATTTATAAAGTTGTTATTTATAATACGCACTAATGGTTCTCTTGTATCTCTTCTTAATAACCTCTTCTACCAAAAGGTTGCCTTTAAAATTTCTCTGATAAGGTCGCCTTTGGCTTACCTATTAAATTATTCCTAAGTTATGTATTTTGTACGTGTTTAGTGTGTAATAAAATATATTTTTTTGTGTCTGGAATATATAAAATGTGACTATCAGCAGAACATGGGGAACGGTTTGAGTAACTTAAAAAAGTTTAAGAACTACTCTACTTTAAATTGTTTGCAAGAACATTGTTACCATATAAACATAACAGTAAATTTAAAATTAGTTCCCAGTATTTGTAGCATGTCTCTGCTGACCGTACCGCATTTATAGAATGGTCTTTTTGCAGTAGAAACCGCAAACGTTTAAGCGTCACAGCAACTGACATAATAAGAATTTACATGTAATGTCTAGGTAGAATGTGCATAAATTTTTTTTGTCAACCTTATTTTTTAGTTAATTAAACTAAACACACATTCAGAAATACGCGCACAAACACATACTCAGTTAGGATAGTACCGAACTGATAATAAATTGTATACGATATCACATTTTTATTTACTGCTATCATTAATAAAATGTTATGTTTACATTAGCTTCAATATAAAAATAGGTTGCATGTATTTCTCTTTTCTTGCTTAAGTTATAACTCAGCCTATAAAGGCTTAAGTATTGAAAAAAGGATTCAAAATTTCGTTCAGCTTATAACCTGTACTTTTCATCAATAAAGTTATTATTGTTATCAGTTTACAAACAATATAAAAATCTTGAGCACCCCTAGTAATAGAAATGTCGAATTAAATACCTTTACTGCGACATGCAACGGCACGGAGAATTTCTGAGCAGTTGCTTTCGCATATAAACATTAGTGTCTACGTCATTTAGATCCAAAATTCCAAAAAAATAGTGTCTTGTAGTGTCCATAGTCTATGCACTAACGTGGTAAAAGAATGTAAAAGATTTAACAAAACAGCTCGAAGGACCAGCAACCGTTCTAGATCAAAGATGATCGAATACCACGCGCTGTTCTCAGGAAAATGTCGTCAGATGCGTTTCTGGACGAATGAAAACTGGTAATCACTTAAACTAGGTTCGGTGTCAGCCGGTTCTGATGAGAGATCTCCTTCCAACAAGACACAAGAAATAGGCATAAATTGATTACGTCTTCGTATCGTCTTGAAAAGGTATAGCGTTATTTTATGGGGCTTGGAGTTCGTTTTTATAATAAGGTTCCAAAGTATTAAAGTATTTCCAAAGGAAAGGTGAGTTGCCCATTGGAACTTTTAAACGACGCATTAAAATACAGCTTATAGGCAAAGTATATTATAGTATACATGAATATATTAATGACAAAGATGCCTGGAAATAATAGCGTCGAAACCAGTTCCGTACAGGTTTAAACTTTTGTAATTACCATGTGTTGTTTAAGAGATGTGCTGAGGAGTTTCTTTCGCCGTTTCTTCTACTCAATGTTAAAGCACCTTTTCGAAATGACAGTAGAAGCCAAAAATTATGTGCATAAGTGTTTTTTTTTTTTATGTTAATAGCCGACAAACGAGCAGACGAACCACCTGATGGTAAGTGGTAACCGTCGCCCATGGAAATCAGCAAGACCAAAGGTATCTCTGATGCGTTGTCGGCCAGGAAACGAGAAGAAGGTTAGAAAGAAGGTACTGGCTCTCAAGCCCCCAGCCGGAACACGACAAGTCATTTGGCGGCTGACTCAAGCAGGAGGGTGGTAGCTAACCAGGCAGATTTCACGGAAAGATAATAATAGCAGTAATAATATTAATGACTTCATAATAATACTGATAATATAATCCTTACGCGAAGCCCTACCACCAAGCAGGCTGGCTTCTGTCGCCTCTTACGACACCCTGTTCTGCCAGTATGGGATTGGGGATAGTATTCTAAACCGCCCCAATATGGCTAAACAGTGTATTTACAGAATACCTACATGATTAAATGATTTTGAATTTGGCTAAATGATTGGTGCTGTCAAAGTTGATTCAAAAAATTATGCATAAAGATATAGGAGTTACTGTTTTTACTGTGTCTGAGGAGTGCTAGAGCGTCTGTAAAATGAGCGAATAAATTATTGAGTTCTGATCTCACAAACTTTCAACCAATTCCCGATAAAAAGCCATATAGATCTAGGTAAATTATTTATAGACATGCATTGTCTATGCCACCATTATCACGCGATAGCGATCTTGTATCATGGTCGAGTCTGTGCATCAAATATTATTTGTTAATTTAAAGGTTAATGATACAGTGACCAAAACAAATGTTTTTTCTGTATGTCTGTGCACGTATCAAGTAAAAAGTAATGGTCAGATTAAATCTGACAGATTTAATATGATATTTCACATATTTGTGTCGTTATAGGATATATTTTCTTTAGGATGTTCTGTTAAGAGTACAATAAAAAGAGTTTGGACTTACTTTTACTTTCGAATTTCAATCCATGAACATGCTTCTAATTCACAAAAGTAGGTAAACTAATCCCTAAAAATAATATGCGTTAAACACCTGATACAAATATAAAAATTGTTTCAGGTGTGTGTGTTATTTATTAACGTAAGGCGTAACTTCTCGAAGCGCTACAAGTCTACGAAGGTCAAGTCTAGTAATGCGTAGAATAAATCACGTCCTTGCCACATTGGATACTCTGTAGACTGTAGTGCTGGTTTGAACCAGTGATTGATCACTGATCAGTTTCTTCGATATACCCGGCGAAATTACAGCTGTAATATACTACTTGCCACTCTAGTAAAGATATATTTAATTTTATTGATTAATAAAACCATGAAACATTTACACTAAAAAATTTCGGAATTTCCTGTTTTCTTAAGTTTAAGTAAATATAATATCATAACAAATAAATATAAGGTGCATTTTAATCAAAATATGTTACACAGTCTCACAATTTGGTTATATTGACCTAATCATACGTAGGATGCGGTCAGTAACATAATGTGTGGCTCATGGTATTGGCCTTTTAAATTTTATTATATCATCTTAACCATGAAATGTAAAGAACCTATTAATATACGTATTACGCGCCATCTATATTTTATTAATTAACGACTGTTCCATGACTATTGTTAAAAAAATCTAAAATTTGTGTTTCTGACGTCGTTTAGAATTTTGTTTAGTTTGGAAAATTACGACATCTATCGATAATAATAATAACAATAAACTTTGGTTTGGAAGTTTATTTTTATTAGTAGCGACCGCTGTATAATGATACTGAAAATAATGAAACATCTAGCGCTTGCAATTATAGCAGGACACAATAATATAGATATACAGTAACACATCAATAATTACTAAATCATACGGAAATAATAGCGGCGTTGCCGAATATGCTGTGATTTGATTTTTTTGCAATTAGTTTTATAATTACAGGATTGATTTTTAAAAATAAGTGAACACAGCATTCTTTAAGAAGAAAAAATCTAAGTCAGTGGGATACACCACATACAGGAAGGTTGGCTTGAACTCGAGGGTGGATGCAGTTCTTTGTACCAAAAATGTAATGTCTTCTTTGTGTATGTAAATTATTTAGTTATGATCACGGGTAAGGGTATAATGTAGCCCTGACATCTAGCGGGCTACAAAACAACTATTAGCGCGCAGGCTCATTGAATAATTTATAGTTTTCCGTGACATCTATCGGAACATCTTCTAAACTTTTACTATAGGCGCCAATATCACGCTCTTTACTATGACATCTACAATTGAATATTAAAACTAATTTCTTTTCCAAGTTAGTTCCAACGTATTACGTTTGCTTTAGACGCTATAGACGAAATTCTTTAAATTTATTAAGCACTTTTAACATACTATTTCAATAAATATGTTATTAACTTAATCCTGTAATATAATTTTTTAAAACAACATCCTCAGTATTTTGTTATAAATAAAATAATTGATTAATGAACCTCAATTTTTAATATTTAAGCATATATGACATAAATGACGACCCCGTAGCCCAGTTAGTAGTGACCCTGCCTGCCGAGCGTGGGGTCCCGGGTTCGATTCCCGACCGGGGCAGATATTTATGTGACAGATAAATGTTTGTTCTCGGATCATGGCTGTTTGTGATGTGATAATTGTGTATGTCCATGCCACCCGCAACACAGGGAATCCTAGTGCGGGGGTGTGAGTGTGTAAACGTTTATTTATTTATTTATATGAGTCATTCATAAATATTCAAAATAAAATATATATTTTTCTAAATTATTTAATTCACAGGGAGGATTGCGTGGTACGTATAGCATAGCTGCTTTGCTGCAACGGGCCATTGGTGCCCACCAAAACCCTGAGCAGTCCTTGGTTTTATGTACATAGAAAAGACTGCCAGGTCTCACAGGAAACGTATTTTATCCTTATTTTTTATTTACAAAAATAATTATCCAAGGGTAAAAGATACTTTTATGCTCTTGTTCTTAAAGTCTTGAATATCTGAAGTACTGGGTAAGGTTAATTTTACTTATTAAATACAAACAACCACCCCTTGTTTCGCTTCGGGTACTACGTTCGTTAACATTACTAATATTTATCAACAAAATAAATAACAAATAATATTTATCACCTCGACTTCCACAATACTAATTCAAAGCCAACAATTTCTGTAGTAAACAATATTATCAAAATAGACTAAATATTACAATCTAACGTTTTGTAAATTTCGTATTATTCCAATTTAACCATGTGGCTGTCGACCTTCGGAGCCTGCGTGAGCTCTTACAGTACGACGTAAGGGACTTCGACCCTTTGATATCTTTCGCAGTTTGGCTGATCCCTTAGGGTTCAACATTCGGTACTCTACAGTATAGACCTTAAGTTTTTGTATATTCCTACAAATATGCGTAACAATATGAAGAAGAGAGTGAATAGGCTTTTATAAGTTAGTGCGTTCAACTCCTTAGACTTCATCACCAGTTACCATCATGTGGGATTGTTGATTAAGCTTTATGGTTTTAACTTTGTCATGTAATAACGGACTGATATGTAACGACGAGATATTTTATGTTGGTGTGGTCAACACCATGTTGATGCTGGCTAACACTTTATTACATTATTGGTTTTTCTAGAAGACATTTAATTAGATGAGATCCCGTTAAATCAACTGGTCATCATTAAATCTAGTCCAAGTCAAGAGGTCGATTAAAAGTACCTTAAGTATATTTATTTATTTATAACTTTATTATACAAATCTTAAAATAAGGGTGGTACAATGGGTGGACTTAATGCCTAATGGCATTCTCTACCATCCAACCCTGCAAACTTCTCTATCTTTCGGTGCAAGTCCCATTAAAATCGGTTGAGCTGTTCCAAAGTTTACCCCGGACAAACAGACAGACAAAAATATTAAAAAGGTTATTTTTTAAACTGGTATCGCCTAAAAAGTCTATGTTCTTAATAAATGCAGCTATTTTTGATACTTTGGCAGATAGATACTTTAATTTTATTGATATATTTATATATTTAGAATAGATTACGGGTCTATGAATTAGATTCGATATCTTTAGTTTACAAATGGACAGGATGTTAGATGTTAGAATAGAATAGACGGAACAGTTAGAATGGACAGGACGGTAGCTCAAAAAGACGCTAACAGTGGCGCCGGGAAGATGGTAGGTTGCCGCTGAGAGCACTTGTCTTACGAAGAAAATACTTCATGGGTAACTTCGTCGTCTCGTCATGGAATAATTGGTGCATGCGTACTGACTCTGTGGAATGCCTGTTTTAATGTGGTTTTAATATTTTATTCCAAGTTATTAGTGTGCCTTCCCACTGGTGGTGCACCCTATTGAATAGCGGACGAAGCTTACAATAATAATTCATTTTGTTTTACAGTTAAAAAAATATTATTGATGTTAAGTAATATACGTCACATAAATTATGACTTAATTTAGTATAGTTTATGAATTAAGTCTATATTTCGGAAGTAAGGTCACAGAATAAAAATAAATTATTTTAATCGGTTAATTTACTGATATATTAGAGTTTTTTATTATTTAAATAGATTTAAAACTATTAATAAATTACTTAATCTAAAAGATTTAATGCTTGCTGTGTTAAATTTCTTTATACTTTTCTCAAACCATGTACACATCTTAATGACATTGATAAATAAATATGTTTTAAACTACTTCAAAAAAGGAGGTTTTAATTCGTTTGCATTTTTTTGGTATGTTTGTTACCTCAGAACATCGTCATTTATTAACCCATTTGGAAAATACCCTTTCTACTTGAGAGGGTATACTATCCGTTTGGGCCCCAGTAAAAATTACCACCCCTAAGAGTGACAAATAGGAGATGAAAGTAAGAAATTCATCTTCTTAAAAATGTTGGCCTGTTTTTCGTTAAAATATTTACTCGCGTACCTAAACGTTCGTATTTCTCTATTTACATTTCCAATCTTTCTTTTTGTTTTAACATACATATAATCGTAAACAACCGGCAGTATCGTTCCTGACCCCTCTCTAGCTATTCTCCTTGTTCCTGATACTGAGGCCACCCTCGATACGGCAGTGGGGAACGGCGTCGCCTGTGATGCCCGTGGCCTGCGTAAATTACTTGGTGCTCGTCGTGATCATCGTGCGACGCCAGCTTCTTCACCCCCACGATCGCTGACAGCATCAGTGCTAGGGCTGACACCGCTAATGCCTGAAATAAAATATATAACGCGTTAAAATATTTCAGGGCCTATTTTAGGAGGAAAGAAGACTAAAAAACCGTACTGAGTGGGGCTTCTGTACGAAGATTTCAAAAATAAGAAACCTTAGCCAGTCTCATCCGGTGGTTCCAAGAATGCACTATGAGCAAGGACAGGGATTGTGTACTCAAGGATTGATGAAGGCCCTTTTGGTAACAATATCTCTCAATCGGATATACCTTGATGCTTTACGTTATATGTTACAAGCATTACATGACAGAAAATAATGGTCAATTAGAGAAACCCTTTGGCAGTTTGTCACTTGCAGGGCAAAAAAAATGTATGGTGAACTATTGATGTATTCATTATCTGTGTCTCATTATTTATGCTTAATTATAAGAATGTGTATGTATATTTTTTATTTTATTATATTTATTTCTGAGCGCTCAGAATGTACCTGAAGGCCAATTACACGAACATGACGTGTAGAAGTTACAATAAATAATAATAGTACAAGAAAAATAAGAAAATTAGAATAAAAAAAAGTGAACTTGGTCAGCGCGATGTTTTGTCAAATTAGAAAGGTGACGTGGGTAAAATAATTGTCAATGCAACTTGACACAAAAAGACTGCCGTAAATCATATTTTAAAGACCGTACAATACTTTCTATACCAAGCCTCTATAAAATATAATGTAGTTTATTTGTTAAAAATAATACTGGGTTATTTCTATTTTGTACCAGAGCTCGCAGAAGTAATAAATTGAACACGTTGGCACGCGTCCGATAACACACAAAGTTGTCGACAAAGCATTATTTGTAAAGCACGCATAATTTGTAATAAACTGCCAACACTCATTATGTGCCACTGCTTATCGTATAACATAAAACAAGTAATATAAAAAAATTACAATTCCTACTTAGGTCAATTTTTTTAATATGTTGTTTCCTAGTTACCAAACAAAGCAGTTGGGTTTGTATGTGAGACACCGTGACATCTATGTTTCTTAGATTCAACTGTCTTGTTACGTCGTGATAATGTTCATTACTTAGCTTTGAACGGAATCATAGATGGCGCAGAAACTTTATGATACACTTTTTAATTCCAAATTGATTAACAAGTGACGGAGGTCTGAAATAACAAATAAAAATAAAAAATACAAACGAATTGAAAATATTCTTTTTTTTGGAAGTCGGTTAAAATATACATTTATTATAATAATTATAATTTTAATAAGTTTCTTTTAATAAATTTCATGTTTCACTTAAATAAAGTAGGCTGTATACTTTCTTAATAAAATGGCTTCAGAACGCGATTCGGAAAACACCCAATTAAATTCTATGGTGTATTTGGAATTAAATTCCAATGCAACATCAATAGTAGATGCGGAGAATTGAGAATAATGCTCTGATTGTCACGGTGTTCGAACATGGCTGCTCAATTATCGGCTTTTCCCAATTACAACGACTCTTAAAAAGTAGGTATACCGCATTCTGAGATACCTATTGTTTATAAAAACTTCAATATCATACAATAATGACCGAAGTAAAGGCTTATGGGGTAAAATATATAATGATAGAAGCCAAAGCTGTACATCAAATATGTTTTGAAAAAAGTTATGTAGGTAGACTAATATAGAAGTCAGAACATATATTTTTTTAATAAATCTGTCAATCTATACACGTCCACATCCGCGGAAACCACTGAGCTTATTAAGATGATACTTTTTGTGTTACTTAGAACATGAATCATTATATTGGACTATTGAATAAAACAATATTAACGTCTTTGAGTATAAATCAATCTGCTCTGCTCTTATTTAACCTGATCAGCTGCCGAGACAACAGCAAGTGCCTATGTTTAAGAATTGCTGGGTGCTGTACTCATCTTAGTTTATTTCAACGGAATTTAGGCTTCGTGACGAGGCTAGTTACCTGTGTGCTAGTTACCACTGTCACCACCACCACCCGTGGTTTAGAGGTGCTTGGGTTGCAGTGCTATAGACCCAGTGAAGAAACTAGTTCATTCTTTATTGGGCGTTTTCTCATTGGCTTTCAATACATCAATGTCTCTTGTGTTACCATGGTACATGGGTGTTAGTGAAAATTTACCATCACATAGGTTGTTAACTCATCACTACAAATAAAAAAAACTAAACTACATAGATTAATATTGCTTCAGCACTTGATACTTATTATATAGCACATTAAATAAATCACTGCACTATAGAAATTATTACAGGACAGCCACGACGCGACGTGTTACATCGACGCCTGTTAGCGTAATAATGAGCTAGCGCACCTTGTCGCGTTAGTTTCACCTTACTTTGTTTTGGTGGGGAACATTAGACACTTATTGGTCGACTTACCCAATGTTTATTGGTCTAGATCAGTGCTTCCTAACCTTTTTTCGTCCCATACCCATTAATAAAACTTTAATAATAATTAATAAAACCTCCCCTGATAACTCCATACTGCTCCTAAAAACGTGTCTGGTTTCTCTTAAGGTCTAGCACCTTAGTATCTTATTAGTTATAAGGTTAATTTTAAACTACATATTGTACATATAGTATATTACAATAATATTTATATAAATTAATGCTAATTACCTTCATAGTAAGGAGACCTAACCCTCCGATGCCGGCTGCTCCGAGACTCTTAGCGAACATCAGGCCGAGAAGCGCTAGAGAACCACCTCCGCCGCCTCCTTTACCACGGCCTGTCACTGTAACAAAGAAATAAAAAAAATAAAGCTACATACCCAGTTACCATCAGGTGGAATTGTAATCAACCTTTGACTTATAATAAATTAAAAACAAATACAATATAAAATATGTATCGTTATTGTAATTATTCACGCATGTGTGTATTATTTATTACACCAACACATTATTTATATACTAGTAACTCGCCCTCGGTTCGCTTCAGAAAACCTGCGCCTTACGATACAAAATAGGACCCCCATTGTTTTAGGAAGGTGTTTTTCTAGTTCTGTGAGTTAGGAAAATATTCATTTACATTTAATTTTAGCTGCAGCCAGGCAGTTAACATTTTATTTATACTCCTCCTAATAAAATGTGCTAATATAGACTTTTATTTCAATTCCCAGGCCAAAAAGTACCCTAGATGACGACCTTTGATGACGACGTTTCAGTATTACACGTACTTAGAGAAACAGGCGGAAAACGGAAATTTTATTTACATTAAAAATATTCCATATAGAGATTAGACTCCAATATAGTTAGTATTGGTATAAATTAATATATTTTTATCTTTAATACCATTGACTAACTCGCTAAATCGGGCTCCAGACTCCTACGAAGCACTAATGACATACAGTCGATGACTTCAGTTATGACTTGGTGATTAGAAACAAAATAAAATTGATTATGATTATTTTGCTCAATACCTTTTAAACTAAGCATTTTACCATTTCATGAATCACAAAGAGTACTCTTATCTTTTAACCCCAAAATCAGAACTAGTTTATGTACAATACGACCTATATATCAGCTGTAACAAACACGCTAGTAAAGGGTAGGATGTCTATTGACAAAATATAACTATTGATACATATCTGACAAGGAAAATTTGTATTTGCTAAACAAACGATGAAAACGATTTAATTTTGGCTTTAAGGTTAAAAATAATAAAAAAACACATTATAAGTATTCTTCCCCGAATTAAAGACTGTAAATAAGTAAAACAGAATTTTGTTTCTTTAGTTTCCTTTCATACTTTCTTCTTCTTTCTTGGTCTACAACACTTCAGTGATGCCTTCGGTGTTACTGATGTCCATGGGCGACTGACCACTTATCACTAGGTGACTCGTCTGCTCGTTTGTTAGCTATCTATATACATAAAAAATAAAAACAAAAAAGTCAGATTGCGATGGGCATTGATTACACGATATCCGAAATAATGAGCATTGTAAAAAAAAAATGACATCTAAAAATTATTTAGTTATTTAAATCATAAAAATAATCGTAAGTCTATAACAAATTTTTCGTGTAGTTTTTGTTACCGCACTTTTGTTTATTGTTATCGCACTTGACGCCGTCAGCAAATAGACTACTATTTTAAGTTTTAAACTTAATTTTGACGTTTTATACGGCCATAATGAAAATGCCTCGAGCGGGTTAATATGCTATGATCGAGTTCCGTAGATATTTCTTTTTTTTCGGTTTCTTAAAAAACCTTAAATTATTGAACCAAGAGACAGTAAATGTTTACACGCACGTAACTTCGAAATTTGATGTGCAAAGGAATTCGAACCTTAACCGTTCCAAACTACAAGACTGAAATACCCTGCTAGAACTAACATTGTGCTAACATCATGTAATCTAATACCAGGACAGGTTTGCTCGGCCATGTAAAAACTGTCTTCACTCAGTAGCGCTCAGTCCATGTCACTGGTCTCGCCTAGTAGTTAAAGAGGCCTAGAACTTACTCCGCCACTATGTCCCAAGCTTATAAAACGATCGGGACTGATGGCATAATATGTACACGAATAAGAAAAAACAATCTTAAAATACCGCTCGACTTAGCAGACTGATAAATGGAAGGAAACAGCGGGGTGCCTTTGAATTTAGAGGGCCAAGCACAGGTTGGCATTGCGCCGATAGAGGAGGTTTAATTCTGATAGATACATATATATATATATAAATATAATTATAAGATACGAGGATTATTTTTAATTTAATGAAAAAAGAATATATTGTTAATTGTCAAATGAAAAAAATATTCGCAGTTGTCGCTAACATGACGACCCCATAGCCTAGTTAATAGTGATCCTGCGTGCCGAGCGGAGGGTCCCGGGTTCGATTCCCGCCGGGGCAGACATTTATGTGACAGATAAATGTTTGTCCTCGGGTCATGTGAATGTGTATTTGTGATGTCATATTTGTGTATGGACATGCCACCCGCAACGCAAGGAATGCACGGGAGTGTGAGTGTGTAAATCTATACTAATAAATAAAATTGGAGTGTCTGTTTGTAATATTAAAATAACCGCTTTTTACTACACGCATATGAATATATACGGTACATATACCAAAATAACATTTTTTTTTTTAAATTCTGTCTGCTTGTTTGTTCCGGCTAATCTTTGAAACGGCTGGACCGATTTTGACGGGACTTTCACTGGCAGGTAGCTGATGTAATAAGGAGTAACTTAGGTTACTTTTATTTCTACCAAATAACTTTTTTGTTAAATTCCACGCGGACGAAGTCGCGGGCACAGCTAGTGTTAAATACGTTAACATTAACTTGTGTTAAATATTTTTTCATTAGCGATTTTCCAGCGGATGCGTTCAACCAGCGTTTCTTCGTAGCGCTTACGCCGCTGACAAAATGTACATTTCATGAGATCGCCATATAATTCGTTATTATTTTCAATAGAATGTAAAAAGAGGTAACTAACTCGATTGCTGGGTTTGCTGTGAACAAGAAAGTGTATGAATATACGACGTTAAAAAGTAAAAGTGTTTATTTAATACTCTATTCTTAATCCAGATATTTTATGTTACTTTTGAATTGTACAGCCAATGTTTTATAAGCCTTAAATACAAAGTAATATGTATTGTATTAGATTAGAACATTCATTCGGTCTACGCTGCACATTCGCTTATTGAACATCTGCGAATAAGAAAGGCTAGTGTAAAAGGGCAATTATGTCATGAATGGAAAACGTAGGTCGTAAATGGATATTCTTTGAACTGATGACAAATAATTGTGCTAAGTTTGTAATCTTAACTAATTCGTAATCTTAACTAACGTAACTCGGAGTGACTTAAATGTATGTACGAGACGTAACTCGAAGTAAGTTAGACGTGACTTACCTAATGATACGTACGACACGTAACTTAGAGTAACTTAGACATAAAGAATGAGACGTAACACACGAAACGAAAAGTACGCGACGTTATTTAGACGAAGATTATTTAATGTAACGTATGAGAATGAAAGTCGAACATACTCGTAGTTATTAAGAAATATTGTACTGTATCACTACTTATTACTGGATATACTTGTTACTGGATATACTTATTACTGGCTATGAAACTTTGTCGAGACGAGTACCTACAGTATAGGGCTGTCGAAAATATCGCGTAAAGTGTACTGGATCAGTACAGGATCAAATCCCTGAGCTTTTAAATACGCATCCAATAACTGTCAAGCGACTCTTACTTACAAATGCCGCAAAAATTCTGTGAAATCCCACAAAGATTTAGAATAAGCTGACAAGAAGAAAAGAGGCCGTGATGGCATGTGGTCTGCACCGTTTACTTTTTCTATAATACCAAACACATCACCGACGTACTGGAGCCTTAGGGAGAGGCGACGAAAATATTAATTTACCTGCACTTCCCATTTAGCACATTGGCACCATACTGTGTTTAAAAACATTTTCGGGTAGATATATTCAGTTGGTTTCTATATTACTTAAAATCAAGTCAAATAAATCCCTCAGCTCACAATTAGTTACTGTTGACATGGATTCATGCCTCATAAATTTAATCATGTTGGAATTGAGTATTAATAATAGGAGTTGTTACTTGTTGTGCTTCATTTTAATAACACACATTGTGGAAAAACATTGAGAACACTCAAGTATGCAGGTTTCCTCACGATGTTCTCTTTCAACTCGTTATGTAATATTATCTAAAATTGAATTGAATAGAATTGAATTGTAAATACTTTCTAATATTTTATATAATCTACATTTAACTGGACTATAGTTTAAATTTAATTCAGTTAATAACAAAATTCTCCAAGTAATCTATCGATCGGATCGAATTTAATCGCTAATTACCCAAGTTCATCAACCGAATTTCATTCACTTATAGAATTATACCATCACGTCTATGGTCGAATTGAGTTCGAGTTTCCTCAAACAGTCCGTTTAATCTCTAAGCACATTGAAATTCAAAGTCAGTTACAGAATTAACAAACTCCAAAGACCCTAGAGGCTTTTGGACTCCACCGATAAATATATAATAATTTTCCCTGTTGAGCAGTTGAGCCCGTTGCATAAATATGAGATTTCACAAACAAGAAAGACTATAGAAAATATGTATTATATTCAATCTATCTGTAATATTTATATTTCATATTAAATTAATACTTATATTTCTCTGGAGGGTAGACGGAACTTAAGTGATATGTCCTTTCTTTATGACATTTGTAACGGGTTCATAGACTGTTCCGAACTTGTTTCCAAAACTTTGTTTTAATGTCCCAAATATTCGAATCAGGCATACTATTAAAAACCTATTTGCAGTTGAGCAGAAAACTAGTAATTATGCTGAAAACTCGTTGGTAAATCGGCTACACAGAAGGTACAATAAATTATTTCATACAATCGATATTTTCCACAGTAATAAATAATCTTTCAAAAGGGTAGTAAGTAAAATTATAGGATCTCAAATCTAAAAACAAACCGAACATTACACATAAACAATAAGATTAATTAATAATTTTATTTATTATTGTTCATTTATTTATTAATTAATGTATTATAATGTATATATATTGAATTTAAGTATTTATTGTATTGGATTACATCTCCACGCATACACACACACACACAAACACATGCAAGAACCCGTAAAAGCACATTACACAAACCTTAATGACAGTCGTATATTATATTTGTAAAAAAAATGTAAATCCGTAATTGGCTTTAAGTATAACTTTAAGTATAACTTTATGAGCTATTGTTTAATTAAGAGGTGTGGATTTTGTAAAAAGAAATAAATAAATAAAATAAATTCATAAAAGTCAACCTCGGAATTGTTCTCGGGACATAACGCTCGGCGAGCAGGCAATTGTTTTTTTAGGAAGCATACTATATTTAAATATACATGTCATTCTTTTTAACTTTCAAACTATAATAGCTGAATCATCTATCTTAAGAAGCGAAATCATTGTATCCATTGTAAAAAAAAACAGTCATCTTAATCTTAAATAAGTGATAAAACTAAGTCAGCTGGCTCCGTGCAGGTCGGTGGTGAAACAGTCGCTACATTCGGACAGGTGGTGATTCTTACTGGTATGCACCGATTCGTATCTTCGGTTACGCAACCCTACAACACGAAGCTCAGTAGATAAAAGCGCCGTCGAATTAGTTGTGACGTCAAAAATAATCTATTTGGACGTAAAAGAATAGTGACTGACCGTGTTCAGTAGCAATTACATTAAAGTTATTCTTTTGATATAGCCCGCGTATTAAATTTTCCTTCGTCTTTTGCAAATTACTGGTGTTCTATGTTAATTATTTTTCATGTTAATAGGCGACAGACAAGCAGACGAGCCACCTGATGGTAAGTGGTCACCGTCGCCCGTGGACATGAGCAAGACCAAAGGTATCACTGATGCGTTGTCGGCCAGGAAACGAGAAGGAGATAAGAAAGAAAGTACTGATCATAAGCCAAAATAAATTAAGATATATATACCGAATAATACATCTGTATATGGTACTGATTTTGAAGAATTTTTTTTTATTAATGCATTTCCCCTGGTATAATCAATTCGAGGACTATATTGAAGGGTTTTGCAATTATTTATATTTAATTTACTAGCGATCCGCCTCGGCTTCGCACAGAGGTAGTTTCATTTTTAAACATTTTGAGATATATTTATAATTTTAATTTTAATTAAAATTTGCTTCAGTTTTTTTTTGCAATTTATAACTTTATTTAATATAACTCTTTAATGAAATCCGTTTCAAGTGTAATCTATACTAATATTATAAAGAGGAAACCTTTGTATTTTTGTATGTTTGTATTTCTGTATGTATGTAACTAATAAACTCAAAAACTACTGAACCGATTTTAAAAATTATTTCACTATTAGAATGCTACGTTATCCCTGAGTAACACAGACTATATTTATTACTAGAAAAAAAGGAAAAATTGCTAAAACTTCAATAACGTGAACCAAGGTGTAAAAAAATTTGCTTAAAAATTTCATTCATCGCATACGCTGCGGAAACTATTGATGATAGAGCAAAAAAATGTTCTACAATATTAGCGAACATATCAAGACAAAATTATAAGTATATCTCAAAAGTTTAAAAATAAAATTACACCCATGCGAAGATTATATTATATAGTTCATAACCTAAGATAATTTTTGTTCTGCGATCTGTTCCTGCGGGATAGGAAATAAAAGTTAACATAGACATTCTATTAAAAAGACAGTAAATAAAAATTAGTTCTCTTGATTGCAACCATTAAGAATAGAACCATACGATAAAGGAACATGCGCCTGATTCACAGAAGTAGCCAAACTCGATCCTAAAACAGGGCGGATGCTATTAATAACCGTAAGGCGTAGTTTTCCTGAAGCAAAATGAGGGCACGTTACTAGTTCGTAATAAATTTAAGATCTGTGATATCTTAGCTATGCGATTTGCTGTTCGATGAACTGCTTTCTTTGGATACAAAAACCAACAAAGCCGAACTACGCCTCTACAATTATATTGGAAAGTCTTAGTTTTTGATGTTTTTTGTGGCTTGTGTACGCTATCTGCGGTTGTGAGCACGAGTACATTAGCAGTGTTTGGTCTTTAATGGGGCTATTAGGAGTATGGTTTAAACCATTTTTAACCAATTTAAAACATCAACAGAGGTTAAATTACTTAACTGTGAAACCTGTTTAAATTTGAAAGTTATAGAAGTGCTTGTTTTTCTTTATTTATCGAAAGTTTGTAACATGATAAGTACGGTTGGAACGATGCTAACAATTGTAAAACTGCTTAATTATGAACTTGCTTAAGCGTGGAGTTTACGGTTATCTTTATTCAAAAAAGTTTGTTAGATTATTTTTAATTTTTTAATGTTATAGGACTATAAATAGACTCGCTTCACATCAGAAAATCTACGGCTTACGTTTAGAAATAGCATTTGCATTGTTTTAGTAATGGTTTTTCTAGTTCCGTAAACTGGAAACTTTAATAATTTAAGTAACTTATATGAAAAACATTATCCAGAGTTCGGTGGTTTTACTGTGATAATAGGTCAGACAGGTAGACAGACAGACTAAAATTACAAAAAAATATTTTTTGACCTCTATGTCGATAACAAAGTCTGCGCACTCTTAAAAAATTGCAATATTATTGAATGTGTGCAAAATTATAAATTGGTGGCGTAACAATGTTATTATTATTATTTATTTCGCCGTTTCTTCTCCTCATTGTTAAAGCACCTTTTCGAAACGGTGGTAGTAGCAAAAAATGACGTTCATAAGTGTACTTACTGAATACCGATATGATTAAATGATTTTGAATTTGAATTTGAATTAGTATAGATATGAAACTATTATTGATACGAACTTGATTGTAATACATCGAGTTACATTTTTCTTGACACACACGCACGCACATGCGCAAGCCCGCACGCACATACATATGTATGCACGCACAATAAAATATAGTGATTGCAACGCTTACCGTACGATGTCGTTTTATTTTATAGCTATTTATTTTATTTTATAGTTATATATAATAGCTTTGAAACTTATCAGATTACATTCAAAATTTTAATTCTAATTCAAACAATTTCATTATCGTATTTCAAATTCAAATTCACAAATTTTTACTGATGTGTTACAAATTTTCATTTTTATTTGTTCAAAATTTTTATAAAGCAATATGTTTCCATTAAGTACAACATTCTTTATTGTTATGTACTCATTTAATTTCTTCTCGTAACTTTAATATTATTGTCGATATGCTGATGATGTACATTTTATAACTACTTAAGAGTGTAAATGTTTTACAGTAAACGGAAGTAAATTTTCAGCAAATTTACAGCCTTTCAATTATAACAAATGACAAAGCTTAATAGTGAGGAATACAAAATATTTGAGAAAAAATTTCATTATTCTCAAAATTTTCATTATACTCAATATTAAGAATATATCTTTAAACGAATATAATATTACATACCCTCGCAGAATTATTGGAATCATAAAACTTTCTCTGAATTTAGCGCTGATCAAACAAAGCGAAATAGCTCACCTGCCTTTTCCTTGTACGTTTCGTCGACCGCTTTTAATGATTCGGCGAAAAACCGACTCAACTTTTCTTTTTCGATTAAATTCGGCAGCCTCACGTGCAACTCGTGCCCTTGGAGAAACTTGGCCATTCTGTACAGCGCCGAATCGCCCATCGATCGCCCCTCATCTTCCAAGCTATTGGACACCGGTACGCCCACTAATCTCACACCATCCGCCAAATCCAGATCTCCGTCTAACAATGACCCTATGGCATTTGTCACAAGTGTCAGCAAGATGACTCTCCTCCGATACATTTTGCGTCAGCGTCGATCGAGCAATGGGCAAGAAAGGGAGACATAAAGCTCTTTTATACATAACACTTTCAAAAAAATGAACACTTTGAATCGAGCGATTCCTGAGTCGTAGAGTAAAAAACGTTAGAGCAATTCCACTACTCAGATTCGAGATAAGTTTTACGCTCTGTTTGGAGTTGTGTGTCGTTTTAATACGTGCGAATCACGTTATCTGTGAATATGTTGTGCGTGACACTGTGACGCATAATTACAATAAAAGTGGCAGTGTTATTACTGTGAAATTGGAGTGAAAGAAAGGTTATATAAGTTCAAATATTTTTAACTATTCTATGTACATATCGGTGAAATTCAACAATTGTGACTTACTCGTACAATGTTTTTAAACAATATCGAATAAACTGTATAACACAAAATTGTATTCAATACTTGGAATCAGCCAATTAATGTCCCGATCAGGAAGTTGAAATTGAAACACACGCTTTGTAATTAATTACATTCTCTTTGTAGAGCCAGTCGCATCGCGTGCTCATAGAGTCACAGTCAGTACTTTAATTGATTACTTATTTCTTCCTGTGGCTTTGCTTACGTTGTCTCCAGTATTGATTTTTTAAATTAATAAACGGGTATGTAAAACAAAATTTGTACTAATTCATACTGGAGCAAAGTGATGATACGGTATACTCTACCTTTACTGAAATACGAGAAGGAACCCGTGTTTATGGCTCCTAATATGTTGAAACTAGCTGGAAACACGTACAAAAGACGAGGTAAACACAAAGGTACGCGTTGCCGGCCTATGAAACTGAAGTGAATGAAATATCTTCAATTTTGCAAATTAAGAACATTTCTCAAATAAATCTAGCGATAGCGTAGGCGATTTTAATTTCATTTTGCATAAAATAAATTAATGTCTGTGAACAATCCCATCTGGTGTTAAGGCGTGATGAAGTCACTCTCCTCCTGAAGACTCCCACATCATACGTAGTAGGGAACACTGACGCGGGCAAGCTATTCCAGTCCAGTGTCTTGCAGTTCGTATGACGTCGTCAGTACGACGCAAACCGAATGAATACTCGTCGTACGTCGGCTTGTTCGATGGAGGAATGGTGAAGGTTATCTTATTTATGATAATATATTCCTCTTTATAACATTTTGTCAATCAAATGGGATTCCTAGTTCGCGATTTTACGGTACGAGCTGATATTATTGTTATATCAATTTTATTAGGTTTTAATGCGGAGAAAAACAATATAATTGTTATTTGGAAGCATTGGAGTTTTGTATTGATCACGAGTCCAACCCAGGCTAAAATATTATAACTGAGACAAATACTTTATCTCAGCATAAACATTATTTATAATTCGTTTGACAAACACATACCACCGCTTCAATACAACAGTATATGACATTTATCCACCCGAAAAGCGACACTCGAACTTTTGACTACATTTGAATATTTATATTTTAAGCAATTATCATGTCAAGTCGATTGGGGCCGAGTGTCTGACTGAGTTAGTCGAATTGATGTACATATGTAACAGTTACAGATCTTAATACTGTTACATCAAGTGTATTTCAATATTCCTCTTTCTCACTCTTTGCTACTTTAATTATATAATGTAATTTGATTATTCATTTCAATAAAAGCGTTAATAAAGTTGAATATTTATAAATTAGTATTAATACTCGTTGCAGAATATCCCTCAAGATCACGACATTGAATTGAGCAATAAAACTAGAACAATAGTTTATACTCGTCGTTAAGGACATGAAAGTACTAGATACGATATAACGAAATGGTTTTGGAATAGAATTTAATCCAGTATTTGCGCGGGTACTTTTAAATTATACTATTTTTCTTGATAGCCAGCTGAGCAGATGAAGAAATAAGTGGTCAACGTGTATAAAAAATCTGTGACCATATTATATGATTCGTTGCGAAATACTGATTTCAGGTATAAAAATAAAGCGGGAATATATTTTTTTAACATTTCGCGGTTGATTATTCAACAAAGAAATTAACCAGACTGCCTAAACCAATGTCTATGCATACACACATACATATACACGCAGGCAGCGTCTGAAAAAAGGGGTCGAACTATTTCGGAAAGTTTATATGTGTATAACTATTTGCAAAGTAAGAGGCTTTTATCCTCGAAGCCAAGCCTATCCCGCGTGTTCCACGTTATTTTTTATTGCAATAGAATGATTTTTAATGCACGAAAATTGAACGATAAATCCAATTAGTGAAATTCTTGGTTTTCATTGACATCACTGGCTACTTGCAGCCAGGTAGCCCCTCTTATTTCAGGATTTTGACAAAAAAGATTATTTGTGACTGTGTCACACACAGAATACGTATGTCAGCGTGGTCTTATCTAGTAATACTTTATATCTCCGTCAGAGATAGTGAAATAAGTGTCGAGTTGAGAGCTACGCGCCGCAAGCTACCAAATTAAATATTTACTTTTATTTCCCCTAGCACTGAAAGAGAAGGACGGACATTGGAAAACTTAGAAGGGCTTCTTTTTTATGGTTTATTTTGGATTCTTTGTTATCATAATTTCGACATGAAAATGTTTACACTGCCTATTTATTTGGTAACTGGCCTTAGATTCGAATTGGGAACTTCAGCTTGAGTTTACAAAAAGTACTACACTGGAAACATTTGTTATGCATTCAATCAGGCGTTTTATAATTTTTATAATTATTTCAGATTGTTCTATATAATGTTGGTTTAATTATATAAAAAGAGATATATTATTTTTTATTGTTTATGTAACTAACTGAGAGACGAGCAGTTGAACCAGCCGATGGTAAGTGGACACCGTCGCCATCAAAGGCATCAGCGATGAGTTGCTAACCGAAAACGTAGCGGAAGACCCGCATAATTACTGTTGTTCCAACACCTCTACAGAAACACGAATAAAACATTTCACGGTTGTTTTTAAAAAGAGGGTAGCTGGTAGCTAGCCAATCGGCCAAAACACCCTACCACCATCTCAGTAGCGTCGGGATCAAACTATGTGGTATAGAGCCATGTAACCTCCAACAAGAGGGATCTATTTAAATAGGTACAACGAATTACTCAAAACCTTATTTATACTAATAAATAACATGGGAGGGTCTGTTTGTAATATTAAAATAATCGCTTTTTACTACACGCATATGAATGTGTATAAGGTACATATACCAAAATAACATTTTTAACTGTCTGTCTGTCTGTTTGTTCCGGCTAATCTCTGAAACGGCTGGACCGATTTTGACGGGACTTTCACTGGCAGGTAGCTGATGTAATAAGGAGTAACTTAGGCTACTTTTATTTCCACGAAATAACTTTTTTGTTAAATTCCACGCGAACGAAGTCACGGGCACAGCTAGTTTACATGTACAGTTGCAGATTCGATCGACCCGAATAGTCACGAACCCACAACACCTGTATTGCTTACAAGCAAACCTGTAAGCAAACCTGAGTTTCAAATCACAAAACTCACTGCTTAAGATGCTATAAATTAATGATAATAAAACACTTTGATATGATATTTCTAACGACTCGTCTTGTAGGAAGTAGGAAAGTAAGAGTTGCAGTGTTTGAACACAAACTCATTAGTAGCACGAAAGCATGCTAATATTGAATAATTGCTAGTTGCGATGTGTGTGTGTTTATTATATGATATTTATTTGTAACGAGGAAGGAGAAAAGGGGGGGAAGAGACACACACTTTAACAACTTAAAGCGAAAGTTAGGAGACGTTAAGAATAAGAAAATTAGTAATAGACTGTTGCTCTTCTTTCGCTTTACTCAAGCTTCAGAAGTTGCGTGAATCCCTCTCAAAACGGACGAGTCCAAGGTAGCTTCCATAGGTCTGCGAGCTGTTTTCAACCCAGTGTAATCTTGAGGGTATTCCTGTGTTTTGGTAGCTACTCTCCTCGGAGAATCAAACGTGAATGGTACTTCATGATTCAATTGTAAATTGATGACGTGATGGTAGGCTTTTTGGTGTTAGGAATGTTCGTGATTTGCGGTGAGCACTTATTAACAGGTAGCCTTTCTACTCATTTGTTGACATAAAAATAATGTTGGCTCGTGTTTTAAACATCGTGTTCTTAAACTATAGTTCTGCGTCTCGTATTGTTATTGACTGAAATCACTGTATTTGTGACACAATGAATAGTTGTTTCACTTCTGGACTCGGATCATTTATAATTTTGTATACTTGATGTAACTTTTAAATCACTCTGTAATTCTGTTTGCCGTACAGATAAAGAATATTTGTATACGTATAATATTAAATAGTGATAAAATTAAATTTGGCTGTGTGTCTTTCTGCAAAATCTTATTTCTCTGAATTTACGTTCGAGTAAAAATTAAAATTTGTTGCATATCGCACCCTTAATATGAAAGGGACTTAACTCAAAAATTGCAATTTATGGGAAATGACGAAGAAAGTTTTCAAAAATGTATGGTCTTGAGTAAATTTAAAGAGACTGATGTATGAGGTTTTCCCTTTTTCCCTTTCTCACTCATAATTCGGGCTCTTTTTCACCATGGGGTTTTAGAGTAGGCTTTTTTAAGTAAATTTATAGTAAAATCTGGAATTTCAGGAATTTTGAGTTAAATCACTTTCATTCTAAAGGTGCGATATACAGGAATTAGTCACTTAATTACGGGAAGTATACCCTAAATTTGAGTGTAACAGAAATTATAGTTTATACATATATATAGGAGCAATAAATAGGAAATATTAAACAATATGGTTAATAAAACAAAATGTCGTCTGTCTGTCTATCCACGATAATTTCAAACCTACATTTATTACTAGTAAATATAAGTATTAAGTAGGTATGCGAGGTCAATTGTAAGAGTTTTTAGCTATTTTATTTTCTGTACTTTATTCAATAATCTTTGTAATTCTTTTTAAAGTCAACGATACTTTCCAGGTTCCGATACGATGGCGGCATGTTGTCCCAAGCCTTGTTTGCTAAATATATATGTAACTGCGACGAAACGCTTCAGGCTTCGAGGAATTAACAATTTGTAATTACGTTTTCTATGTGTTGGTCTCTAGCTCATGAAAGTTTATTAAAAAGTTACGGTGACTGACCAAATTTAGCAACACCAAAAACCAACGCTGTGTAACGTAGTAGTCTACAATAGTTTATCTTTAATTTGCACTATTAAATTATCTCGTGCATGCTTTTTTAGCCGCTCTATATTTTTGATACGAGTTTGTAACCTAGTGCCTGAAATGGTGGCTGCATAATTTAATTTGGAAAGGTCAGGCGACTCATATGGTTTCTTTCATACGTCGATCTATACGACGAATTGCCTGATGCGATATAAAACTTTGAAGTGGTACAATTTACTTAATTATCACACCCAAATGATGAAGCTCTTTTGAGCGTTCGAGAGACACATCGTTTAACATAACTTGAGGATTTTGATTATCTATTTTTAGAACATAATTTCAAACTAATATATTTGGTTATATGTAGACCTGGATGTCATCCACATACATGTGACATTTCATGTTTTTAATTACCTCTTGACATTCGGCTCAACTTAAAAAGCAGAGGAGCTGGAATAGATCCCGTTAGAACACCTCAGTTTTAAAAGTATATTTGACGAACAGCATATTTTTGGAGCAGCTAAATATTCATATATCAAGAATAAACTTTGTGTCCCTCTTTCTTCTCTGTCTGTCAACCGATTTTCTTTTTTATTACAGCTATTGAGCAATATCAATATATAAATTATGGGTAGAAAAGTGAAAAAACTAAAAATCCTCAATATCTATTAATAAGTGATGAGAAAATTTGTACCCCCTTTTCTACCCTGCTTGTCAGCTAATTTTTTTCTTTATTCTTTATTTTGTAGTTGTTGGCAAGCTAACAACAACGTATTAAAAATACCAACAAATTCGAAACAAAACGTTACTTAATTATTGGGGTTTAATTATGTTTATTAGAACAAACATAATATTTAACAAATAGCTTGAGAATTTCTTAAATAAACTGTGATCATGAATCATCTAAACTACGCATATTATCCTAATTTTTTTGTGACCTTAGCAAAATTCATTTGAATCAATATATTTAATGGTTTGTGAGTAATAGCAAAAACGAACGAAAAAGACTTTACTAGTCTGTAGTCGTATTTAATATTATAAACATTATATTTAAAAGTCATCCTAGAAAGTTTAAAAGTTTGCAAGATCTGTATATCTAATATACCTAAATTTGATCGCCTTTCTGATTCTCGCAAGGAGCTCAAGAAGCTTTCAATTCACTATCGAAGTAATTCTCAAATCCTTTGCTTCTTAAATTAAGTCTGTTCTGTCATTCAGTTACTCTTAATTTTTCCCACTGTCCCATTTATTTCCCAAAACGTCCTTCTTAGACCAGACTTGCACAACTATGAAATTATAATTCAGATTCAGAGAAAAAAAATATAAATATTCATTCAATATTATTATTACCAGGCAATATAATGCTATCAGTTGTCCGAAATATTTTAGTAGTGATGAGTAGCGGTATCAAATCAAATTGCATTTTTATATCAAAGATCGACAAAGAATGTCCTGGTCGTAATTGGTTACCGCGGTCCGTGGAACTTCGTAACACTCAACACTTACACTTCGGTGACAAAAAATCAATGAATCAATGAACTCCGTCCTATTTAAAGGGTAGAATTCGAGGTGTTTAATTTAAAAACATATACAAATGCTTTTATTACTCACTTATAGAGAAATAAAAATACATCAGTAAATATTCAATGAATCAATGCTAGCAAAAGGCGGTCTTATCTCTAATGCTGTTATCTTCCAGACAACTTGTGGGAAGTAGAGGACATATAGAAAAAGATATGAAGGGGCAGAGGTGCACAACATAATTATATACATGTTCTATATACCAATGTTGTCATAAATCACTCTAAATCATTCGGAACACTGACTATGTTGGGTGTACCCCAAGGTTGAATTCTGGGTCCAATTCTTTTTCTAGTTTACACTACCTATTAACGCACGTATTGCGTTAACAATAACTTACACTGTGTTATCTGGTGACGTTAATTATTCCGAAGTTGGTATATGTATTTTTTTCTGTAGAATTGTTTCGGCCTTCTAAAGGAATTTGTTAGCGAGCCTAATTTTATCTAGAAGAATGAATCACATGGTAAAGATTCGGTAATGCTTTAATGTACGAATTTATTAACATAATTTCGGTATATCTAATTACAATCCGGGCGTCAACCACTGTAATACATGAGAATTACATATCGTTCACATATAAACGATTGGCGTCTGTTACTTCGTAATATCTAATTAAAATCCGTGCGTTAATTACTGTATTAAAATGAGAATCACATATATTTCACATATAAACTGAAATAAAGGAGATTGAATTACCTAGACTAGTGACGTGACGTAACATTCTTAAAGGTTTGGAATCCTAACAAATAGAATCTTAAGGCATTTTTATGATTCGTTCCGCAAATACCCTAATCCGAGGAAACCACTTTATTTCCCTGTCATTTTTACCGTCCTTATTCGAAAGGGTCTGACTCTAATCTTGAACGTAAATAATATAAGTGATACTTTTAAGATATCTCAAAGGAGTTTAGGACTAAGACCTTGTTATATAATACTTTTCGTCCGTATATCTGCCAAGGCCCCATTTCAAAAGATGAGTAAGTTAACTCGAAATTCATGTAACATTTCAATTTATTATACAATTATTAAGTATATTTCTAAAGATGAGCAAGCTCATTCGAATTTCACTTCAATTTATATTACAATTATTATATTATAGTTATAATTATTGTGTTACAATATCACTCGGCTTAAACCTCGGTCTCGACTCGAATTTCAGAGCCTAGCAGTCGGGCAATTTGGTTTGTAATGAAGGAATTAATTATAAAAAGGATTTCAGTATTTCAATGAGCAGATATTATTTACAGATTTTCATATTACTAGTATATAAACGGGCATAGCTATATATGTATCAATTCAATTTACTGAAAATCGTATGAAATATGAATACCTAGTTTTAAAAAATATTACCTGTTTTCTGCTGAGTGCACTCCTATTTACTACTTGTTACTGCAGCACACTGTCATTAAGTTATAATTATTTTTGTTTTACTAAGGTTTATTTTTTTTCGGTTTTTTTGTCATATTTCTGTTTTTTTTTCTTTAATTTTTTTTTCTATATGTACATTTTTTACTGCTATTTAAGATTATTGTTGATGTGTATTGTTATGCAAGTCGTAAATAAATGTATTTCTTTCTTTCTTTCTCTTTCAGACAAACAGACATGCAGTCAGACACTTTGTTTATACCTATTGTGTAATGATAGATGGCTGAGGCGCAGGTGTAAATTGAAAACGTAACGATTATGTTAAATAAAAAATCAAGAGCCAGCGTGACTTATTTTTATCAAGCGTTATATAAATTTCATGTTTTTTCCATTATAGTCTTTAAGAGGCTGTTTTTACATTTTCTATGAATTAGATACTTATTTGATTTATATGACATTGCAAACACCCACCATCCACGAACAAACATTTATTCGTCACATAAATGTCTGCCTTAGCTAGGAATCGAATCCATGACTTCTCACTCAGCATGCAGCGTTACTACCAACTGGGCTACGAAGTCGACAAAAATAAAGTTTAGTATGAAATTTCTGTTAAGAGGCTAGTAAAAAAACCTTTGTCTGTTACATAAATAAATGTTTTTCATATTCATAGAAAACAGATCTCTAAAACGAATGTGTGAATTGTCAAACTTATTAAAAGCCTGATTAAAAATAATAGCAATTGTTTCGAGTGTCCGTGCTATTTGGAAACGCAAGGCGTTTTAATTTCAAGAGAAGCAACATTCACTCAGACACTATAAGTTAATTAACGCACATCAGAATGTTCTGCAATTCAGACGCAATGCAGCAGTTATAAGACTTGGTGCAATCCGTTCGTCAACGTCAATGTGATATGTTTATTGCCGGTACTTCTTGCAGCATTAATCAATGACATATGCTCAGCCGTACATCCGTGACCAGTGGATTTATAGCTAAGGCGACGTAAGATAGTAGGTCAGATATGTTCTCTTTAATTTGTTTATTTATTTATTTAACCTTTATTATGTGCTCAGCACTAGGGATGTTACGGAGCTCCGTAACCGTAGCCGAAACTGTCGGATTGTCGACATAAAATGTATCCGAAACCGTAACCGAATCCGATATAAATGTTCCGGATATTTTCGGATGGCGCCAGAGTTTTTATTGTTTAATTTTTAAGCTATTATTTTTTTCTGTGATTATAATACTACATATTAACTAGAAATAAGGTGAAACTGTTACCATTACATTATATATTAATATCCGTAACCGAAATTATCCGAAACTGTCGGATAATCCGACATAATTTCACATCCGTAGCCGTAACCGAAACCGCTAAAATGTAATTAATATATCCGTATCCATATCCATATCCAGATCCGAAATTTCATATCTATAACAACCGTACTCAGCACTACGTTTACAAAAAGTGGACTGAATGCTTAGTGGAATTCTCCGTCAGCTACTTTATTGTTTTACACATAACGGTAATAAATGCTTCCGTGCTCATACAAAACATAAAAGGAAAAGTTTATACTCAACACTCAAAATGTACAAAAATATAAAACGAGGAAATATATACAGAGTGAGTTTATATATTTCATATTTAAATTTTAACCCAATTCGCTGCTACGAAAGTACTTTTCGTACATGTTCAAAATGGTTTTCCCTTTCATATGCCCCTTAATTTCATGAATAACAAGTTCCATTGAACATAATTACTTGTAAAGTTAAGTGGCTAAATGATATTTTTATTACCAAAGGATGCAACTAAATCCTTGAGCAAAGGCTTCGCTCAATCATGAGCCTAAACATCTTGGGTGTAATTGGCTATTTCAGTACCAATGTTTTATATGGCAATAATTACTTTTGGATGAAATTACGTTATCTGTATTAACTTTTAATTAAAATCAAAACAACTTATATAGAGTAATTTTTTCTCGAGAACGGCAACAACTTTCGATTTTTACAAAAAGATTAAATCGAAATCCGTTCAATGAGTTCGATCGAAATTTCGTTAAATAGAAGAAATAAACGAAGCAATTGCGACTGCTTTCTATCGCACTTTCACTGTTAGACGGTTCCGATAACGGTACACCCGTCTCGTTCTTTCGTACGGAAAACATCTTCTTTCTTTTTTGTTGTTATAGAAGTAATAACGCATTAGTTACACTATTATACAATGTCCGGTTACAGCGAGTTACAGATGTGTTTTCAGGCCATAAGTGCATTGGCACCGGATTTTTTGTCGGTAAAAAAATCAGTATAGTTTGTGTTTTGATGTTTTTTATGGTAACTGGCGGTACGATGTGTCGGCAGATGGTCATTACCGTCAGAGCAGTAAATAGAGGTTTTATTATGAGTCTATGAGAATTAGGGTAAGGAATCCGATCGTCACATACGAGTTCTGCTGCGAATAATTTGGACGGTACATATCCGTGTGGTCTTAACAGGAGGAATATAGTACCATTACATTGTTCATAGTTTATCAGCACTGGAAAATACTTAGAATACACCATCGATTGTCGAATATTTTAACGTGTTTTGGTGGTAGGACGACATTTAATAAGAGATGTCCTTCAGTCATTACGGTAATGACCATCTATTACATCGCTTGTCTAATCGTACCACCACAAAAAAACATATTCTATTTTTTCCCATTTTTAACCAGATTTTGCTAAGCGTACATACATAAAAGGTCAACGTTAACGAGATCGCAGAACATACTTATTTGAGTTTACAAGGATTTAACGGATCGCAGACCCACACAAAAATGTCTCTCCCTAAAAGTCAAGTTGACAACCCTAAATCTAAATCGGCAATGATTTCACGAAACAAGGGTGCCGTGGTCGGATCCCAACAGAAAAAGTTGTGTCAGATACATGTTTATTTTTCTGTCTTGATTATTTGTTACGTCTGATTTGTATATACCATATCGCATACAGAGAAGCCTAGTGTTTGAAAGATTTTATCTTTTACCTTTACGCGTACTTTATACAGTATAAATATTCATTATGTACACAGAGGGGATAAAAAAATATTCTTAAAAAAAAAGGAACACGAAAGTTGGTTTTATCGATACGAAGCAACCAGTTTATTGCCTCTACCCGCCAACCTTTGAGTTAGATTCAGAAAGTCAAGATAAAAAGATGGAAGAGTGCACATTAATAGTTATATTCACACTATGTACTTTTATTCACGAGTTTATAGATATAAAAATATGAATAGATAGAGGAATAGATAGAATGTAAAATGTTTAATTAATAATAATAATTTTATCTTTCACGTAGATGTATGCGCCGGCCTCGCTGGGTAGGCAGGGTCGTCACCACGTGGCCTACGGTACAGCTATGATTTTGTCGGTTTTTTTTCCGGATATAACTGTTCTGGTGAACCTTTATGTGATTAGAAGTTATACGGCTCAATGATGAATAGATAGATATCATAAATGCATTTATGATTTGTCAAATAAATTCATGTGTCATATCAAACGAATTGGTTTGATGTGAGTAACACAACTTTTTTTTTTTTATAGTGCATAATTCAAAATTTATATTGAAGAAAGTTTTGCCGTAAGTATAGATACGCGCGTGGGTAAAGACATCATAGCTCCCTTATCGCTGAAACTATTGACTACAATTTTTTGGCAAATAATAAATGTCAAAGTTTGTATTATAATGCGTAAATTATTTTCTTTTATTCATCGACTGTAGATTTTTGAATAATTTTACAATAAATAGTAAATATTTCGACATAAATAACTCATCGTGTAATCTCAGGGGAGTTTTATTTGCTAATAATGAAACGACATGAAATTCCGAAGTAAGTTACATTAAAAATGTACATAAAAGTGTAACAGTTTACTCACCGACAAACAATTACTATTTTAACGTTTCAATTTTTATATAACTTATTATAAGCAGATAGCCTAAGTCAATATATTTTACAAAATACGAATATAATGTTATACATACGTATGTATATCTCTCTTCAGTTTTCTTTTGAAGGCCTAACTGATTTTCAAAACCAATAAGAAAACTACAACGACCAGTCAGGGATAATTAACGAAATATTACTTCTTGTTATAGCAAGATGTTTGATATCTATATCTTCTACACATAAAAAAAATCTAACTGATCGCCTTCTGTACATGAACGATATATGAGAAAAAATATTACCAGAGGCCTTTATTAACGCAATCGAACTCAAAACAATGGGTGTTAGAATTTATGTCTGTTTGTCTGTGCGTTTGTTCCCGCTAATCTCAGAAACGGCTTAGGCGATTTCGTTGTGGTTTTCACTAATGTATTGCAGTAAGCGTCACTTAATATTTAAAGTTAATTTCATTGCATTCGGTCCACAAATAAAAAAGTTATAAGTGAATATTATAATTAGTAATTCACAGGACGAGAAAAACACAGCTCTTTTTTTATGTTAATAGCCGACAAACGAGCAGACGAGCCACCTGATGGTAAGTGGTCTCCGTCGCCCATGGACGCCAGCAAGACCAAAGGTATCACCGATGCGTTGTCGGCCAGGAAATGAGAAGTAAGAAAGAAAGCTCTAAAACAATGCAGGTACTATTTTTAAGCGTAAGGTGTATTTGTCTTGAAGCAAAGCGAGGGCAGTTTGGTAGTATAGAATAAAATTGAGGTCGTTAAAGATTAATAGATTAAGAAGATTAATAGATTGTTGACAAGAGTCACGCTTCGTGGGTTTTATAAATAACGCAGCTGTTACTTATCTTGTAGTGATGTTTTAGAACTAAATAAAATTATTTCATGTAGTTCACTGCCATCATCACCAAAATATATAATTTTGTTACTCGTCAAGTACGGGTTGACGACTTCTAACGTTTTAGAAATCGTTATGATCTATCAAATAAAGGATTTGTTAATTTTGTAATTTGCACATAAATTGATATAAGTAGCGTATTCAGGAATGTAATCGGGTAACAGTTACTTATTAACATACAATTTAAAAAAACATTTGGGTTTATGAAATTAAAAAATATTTACTTTAAATATATATTGAAACTTTACATAAATATTAATTAGATATTAATTAATTTCATATTTTTTTCAACATAGCGTCTCATTTGTTTAGCTGTTCTGTGCTCAAAATTATTTGCAATTATCCGACAGCTGTCATCGTCGTTGGGTTGCCACATGCTGTGTTGCTTTTATTGTCTGTCGGTCATAAGATCCACAGAAATTAATACATCAAACGTTGCAGACATATCATCACTTTTTTACATCTGCAATAAACAAAGAAGCATGCGTCCCGTTGGTTAGTAAGATATTCTATCGCCATGTTGCTATTTAAAATGTCCATTGTTTTGTATCATCAATTATAGCCATCTTAAGTTAGATGGATGTTGAAACATATTGTATGTATTTTTCTCTATTTCATTTGTGTTGATGAGGTGACAGCATAAACATAATATACTTACGTAATAGACGAACACTAATCTCATCAAGGCATCACCAACACCTAAATGTGTATGTGTGTGAAAACGACATTAGTGTGAGTGACTTTTAGGGATATCAAATTCACGTCCATGTATTGTCGACATTCCATCACAGGTTTTTTTGCTATATTTTAGATTATTTAATTAGTTCTCTTGTTTATTTAGTTAAAGTCATAGTTTTTGAAAATAATGTAGCAGCAAGGCGTTCTTTTAACGTGATTGTTTTATTTTGTGATTTTCTGTTATAAAAACCTTGAGAGCCCAGTACTTCCTTACCTTCTTCTCATTCCCTGGTCGACAACACCTCAGTGATACCTTGGGTCTTGCTGGTGTCCATGGGCGACGGTGACCACTTACTTCGTCGGCTATTAACATAAAAAAAGCAGATTGCCATCATCATCATCATCATAACAATTTGTAATTATCCCACGGCTGGGTTCGGGTCTTCTCTGATGAGGAGCGTGAAGGCCATAGTCTGGAAGTTAGCCAAATGCAGATTCTCGGATTGCACACACCTTCGAGAACATTATGAAGAACTCTCAAGTCTGCAGGTTTATTCTGCTTCTTCACCAAAGTAAGTAGTAATTTGTATTACGTATACATAGGTAAACGTATTATGTATACATAAAAGTTTCTGTGAGTGGCCACTTACATAAACAATATTTAAAAATTTATAACTACATTTCAAAATGGAACTCTTTAGCAATTGTTAAATTGTTTTCACAGAGTGGCGTCATTTTAAAAATTGCGTGATTACAATAAAATGGATTTAACTCGGGAAAATTTTCGTTGCATGATTTTTTACGAATTTAAGTGTATATTGACAGCTCAGCAAAACCTTGTTCGGCTTCAGACTGCTTTTGCCGAAGAAGCACCATGCAAGACAACTATTTATAGCTGGTTTGCAGAATTCAAACGCGGTCGTGTCAATTTCCATGATGAAATTAGTGAAGGTCGCCGGCAGTGAACCAGTGATTCGTTTGATAATAACAACTGTGATCACTTACCACCGGACAGCTCACTTACTCCTTTGTGTATTAAAATAAAAAGGAAAAGTGCCCAGATTACCCCGTTATAATATGCAGGATGCAGAGACCTTCAATTCAAATGCATCCACTATGCCCTTGGCAACATTACTGAGAATTGTCCGGTAAGCAAATTCTCCCGCAATTTAAATCAATTCGTATGCGCATATTACTTGGTCCAATTTTAAAATAGAGGTCTCTGTATGAATCTAACTAGAATTGACTGCGTTTGGAGTGACATTTTTAGGTATTGTTGAGTTTCTTGATATCTTTCACAATATACCGACGAATATTTATTCGTCGGTGGATAATTTTGAACGCGTTCAAATAGATTATAACATTGGACAGAGTAAGCCTACTGGCGTCTTGCTTTTACTTATCTGTACTTATATTAAAACTGTGAGAGATGTATCTATGCATAGAATATTTTTTGGAAATTTTAATGTTCGTAAACTTTTCTAACGATCTATCCATATTCTTTGGAATTCTTTTCTGTCTGTTTGTACACGTACCTATAACATTAAAATCACTGAATAGATTTAGATGATTCTTGCCAAATTTGAAAATTATATTATCGGTCATAATCTATGATCCTTTTTGTTCTGATAAGTACATCTGTTTTCGCGGAATTTTCCACAACAAAGCGAGGGCTGGGGCAAGTAACTTTTTTGTGTCATTAGCCAGAAAACGAGCAGAGGAGCAATCTGATTGTGTAACACTAAGACGTTAGCGTCTCTTATCTGACTAAGATGGAACTTATTACTTGTTTTTGTAAAACATAAAAATTTTTGACGGTTTATTCTGAAATGAGAGCACAATAACTAAATTAGGTCAAAAGTCATCGTATGAAATTTAACCTATTAAGATTATCTTCTAAAGAATTTTAAATATCACTTGAAAAGTCACATATATAACCTATATTAACACCCATGTCCTACTAAACACAGCAAATATAACGTAATTAGCGGTATAGACTATTATTGTAAAAAAAGATCACTTCAACGAAACGTTAATCAAAATGATTACAGCATTAAAATATTCTAAGCACTTAAAAGGAATTAATCCGTAACTAAACAATGCTAGCGTCTATTCTTCAGCTAATTACGTTTTTATGACTTATTGCCATGCATAAGACAATAATTTTCGAGTAAATAGTTATTCGGAAAATTAGTCTAGTAATATTTAAATATGAGCCGACAATTCCGCCAGTAGTGATGAAATGACAGTAGATGAAATGACAAATAAAAACTGTTCAGTTATTAGTATCAGGCGTTATGTTGAGTAAATTCAATGTTATTGAATTGTTTTGATAGTTGATACCTTCCATCAGTCTGCAATCACTATGTTAAATAGTACTATGGTGTATGCAACTATTCGATAATGATAACACACATTGCTCGTGTATAGCGGTAGAGAAAGAAGGTAGTATCAATTGGTCAGTAGGTGGAAGGGGTAGTTGTCGAGCGAGTTATGATGAATAGAGGCAGTCTTGCGGCGGACATGTTATGTGTCGGACGTGTCGCAGCGCATGTAGCTCTGTTGTAGTAGATAGCGCGTGTGCAGTACCCAGTGTCCCTTAACGTGGATACCATAAGGAACATCGGATATAGCAAACACTAGTGTAATAAACATGATCAGTTAGGCCCTGAAAACGTCATCAATGCACTGGATCTGCATTTTTGTCGAAATAACAGTAGACTGAAAATGCGCTACACTTTTAGGCATATCCAAAGGTTAAAGGCGTTTTCAAACTACATATAAACACACATAAACAATATAAGAATCGAAATCAATACTTATATTATCCAATTTTTTATAGTTTTTTTTTGTTATTATTATTATTAGTAGCACAAACAATATTATTAATTATATCTTTACAATCTTGTAAAATATAATTATTTTTTAAGAAAATATTTAAATGCGGAGCTTTGGTGCGATGATAGCGCAATCTTTTTACAGTGTCGTGTCTGTGTCAACTAGTCTATGGGCTAGGAAATTGATTTTTATGCACATTGTTTGGTGCGTGCGACGCGCGTTCCGGATTTGGTACGCGGTCTTCCTTATTTTAATTTTGTTTTGTTCCGTTTTAAAATTATTTTGTGATGTTTTTAAAACGCGTTTTTCTGATGACACCGGCGATTAATTAACAAACATGAATTAACACGTTGCTGGCTGTGTCAGTAAAAAACTCTTTTAATAGGGTCTCCGTTAATATTCTATAGAGCATGGAAGATAAAGAACTCTACCATACCATAACCGCCATGTGTTATAGGATTTAAACTAGATGGTGTAGAACCCAAGGATTTAGAAAGAGTAATCTGATGTCATTACTTCCCGTTTTAAAACTATTCTGTGTGAATTTTTTTAAAACGCGTTTTGCTGATATTACTGCCGATTAATTAACAAACTGTCTATTTCATAGTTGATCAATACCATTGTGTACGACACATTGCTTGCTGTGTCAGTAAAACACTCTATTAATAGTGTCCGATAATATTCTGGAGAGCAAGGAAGATAAGGAACTGTACCATATGGAATGCGTATCGTAGGGTTTAAACGGAATGGTGTAGTGCCCAAGGAAGATGAATCTGATTAATGAATAATAATTACCTCGTTCTTTATTCCGACGGGTCTACTGCAAGCAGTATAGAGCGTCTTATACAACACATGTTCAAAAAATTATTCAACGATTGCTCGGTAATTATAAAAAAAATTTAGGAATATATTTTAATAAAATGTCTATTAATAAAAAAAATGGTTTTCGATAATATGACAAACTAGTAACCTAACATTGCTTTGTAAACTTACGCCTTACGGCTAGAAATAGTACCCGCATTATTTTATGAATGGGTTTTTCTAGTTCTGTGAATGAGAAACATATTAACTTATTTGTAATATCTGCAGCCTGGCAGCCGAGAAGTTCCAGGAAAATCGGCTCAGGCGGCACGGACATGTTAAAAAAATACCTCGGTACATCGGCAATGCAACATTCAACCTCAACATGCCAAGTCAGCGCCGAAGAGGAAGACCGAAGCTGCGATGGTTAATGTTATTCATAACGACATGAAAACTTGCGAGCTCACGGAATCAGATGTCCTGGATAAGGGGAAGTGAAAGAGAAGAAGCAGGAAAGCGGACGCCAACGCAAAGCGGACAAACGCTAGGAAAAAGAAGAATATCTGCAACCAGACAGTCCAAATTGGATTTTCTTCCCTCTTAATAGAATTTTCATATTATCATTTATATCCTATCATGAGGGAACAGATCTATTTCCCGGGATAAAATGACCGATAAAGTAAACTATTAAAGTAAAGTAAACTATTAAAATGCTAAGTGTCATCCAAAGCTGTCCAGTTGTTTCACTGTGATACGTGTTCAGACAGACAGACAAAAAGACGAAAATTCTAAACAAATATGTTTTGACCTCTATATCTATAACTAATAGTACCTACGTTGAAATTTCCAATAAAAAATATTATGTGTAGAGACTCGATGACCCTAGTAATATATATATAATTATTATTAGTATAGATAAAAACAATGTCGCTTGCTGTGTTCGCCTATAATAGCAGGGACACGAATTTCCTTTTGTGTCACTCGTAATAAAATATTAAGAAAGTAGCAAAAAGGCGCTGCCTCCGCTTCGGAATTAGTGATAAATAACAATAAAATCACATCTGATAATGAGGCAGCAACCGCTATAGAAAATTCCTTTCAAAGTACACCTATTACGTTGACAAACTCACTAACTTCATCGCCGGTAGAAGCTTTTAATCTGTCAATAAAATATGTTACTGAATGTAGTATTTTATTTGAATTTAAACATACTACAGCATTAGAAGTAGGCAACATTTTTCGGTCACTAAATGTTAAAAATACTGGTGACCTGTTGAAAATGTCAGTGAAAATTATAAATAATGTAATAGATGTCATAGCCCCCCCCCCCCCCCCCNNNCTAATCTGTAGTGAGTGTGTTGACTTAGGTACTTTTCGGATCTAATGGAATACAGCAAAGTCATTCCGCACTTTAAATCCGGTGATAAATCAGATTGTAATAATTACAGACCAATTTCTATTTCATCAACACTTAATAAAGTCTTCAAAACGATTTTACTAAATCAAATGCTTGAATATTTCAACGGAAATAGCTTACTTCACCATGATCAATACGGCTTCACTAAATGTCGTAGTACAACTGATGCAGGTGATAAGTTTCTTAAACACATATTTGAGGCCTGGGAGGCATCACAGAATGCTATAGGTGTTTTTTACGTTCTGTCTAAAGAAAGCATTTAATTGTGTTGAGCACGGATCATTACTTTTTAAGCTTAGTCACTACGGGGTCAAGTACAGTGCTCTCAATTTAATTGCGTCCTATTTGAAGGGTAAGGTTCAATGTGTTAGTGTAAATGATACCAAATCATCGGGATCGTCAATTGTAATGGGTGTACCACAGAGCTCTCTTCTAGGTCCGTTCCTTTTTTTGGTTAATGTAAACGATTTGCCGTATTTTATTAGCGAACATGCGGACACATCGATCCTTCATGTACAGAAAGCGATGAGTTAAAATTTTATTTAATGTATAAATAACTGTGTACCTTTTATCGGCGACCTCAAATAAATAAATAAAATAATTAATTATTAATTTATTACTTATGACGTAGATGCAATATTACAATACATATTCATCCGGGTTCATAAGTTAATAAATTTTAATTAATTACTACAATTGCATGTGTGCGTAAGTAGTACCTACCCATATCAAACGATGGTAGCCTCGGAATATTAATTTATAATGCAACTACACCCAGAGATTCGGGTTCAAATCTAAGGTACGCGTATTCAGTGTACAGTAACGAATTATCGCCATGAAAATTAACTATTCATTTATGTACCTGTATTAAGTAATGTATGTACTACGTAAGTAGTCGGTGTACTCGTATTTTAGTAGTAAATAACCATGTTTTCATAATTAAGACATCTTATACACCCAATAACAAACAATTATGTCCTGTAAACTAATAATTAGTGGGCCCTCCGACTTCGTTCGAGTTGTACAATTAATTTTATTTATATACATGATTATTCAAAATTTTATGTTTTTGTCTCGATTACACATAATAAGGTTTATTGATATTTTATATAGCCTATCATCTGCGCAATCACGTAATTTCACTACATATCAAATTTTATTAAGATCGGTCAAGCCGTTCTTGAGTTATAACGAAACATGCAGACGGATAGACATACAGACAAAATTATCAAAATGGTCAATATGATGTCACTAAGTCATTAACAAATATTTGTCATAAAATTTCACAAAAAATAAAATGTACAGTCAGAGAGACACTACAGATTTATAAAGTAGTATAGATAATAATGAGAAAGTGCATTTTGTGAGTTTGTGTGTGGAAAGTATTTCCCAGAACCACGGCACGTAACTGAAAAATTCTTTTACCGTTTGTAAGGTACATTATTCAGAATGGACATAGGCTGTTTATCAAGTATATTAAAATTAATTGTTGAACCAGTACGAAATTGGGTCCGGCCGCTAGTTTAATATACAGCATTAGTGACTGATGACTCGGTTCTCTGTATCATATTTTCTATTCATCGTTTCAATCATTATATGTGTTACCAAAGCAATTAGTTTCCCCGTAACATTCGTAACATTCATTTCCACATTCAACATGCTAAACTCGAGAAAATAATCCGTTTCATTCGTGTTCTAAATCATTCATCGGTATTCGAAATTCATTTGAATTTCAAATCTTTACAATAGAACACTGTTTTTAAAAGTAGAACAAATATTTTAAATCTCGTAAAGGGATAAAATGACACACAATAATGAAGAATTTGAATTTTATAACACAATTTCTAGTCTGTTTCTCTCACAGATGACTTTCTTCGAAAGTACTATATAGAAAAAAAATATGTGCATGTGGTGACCCAATAAAGAAATAATTTTCATTTTAAAGTCTCGATTATATTATAAAAAACTCTTTGGTCTAATACAAGATGTATCAAATAAAACAGCTCATTGAGCGGTACGCATAGAAAATGTTTTTTTTTATGATTTTATAATGTATAGTTTTTAATTTCCACTTTGTAATTTAATCAATTGAATGATCAACATGAAAATAAGTTTCGGGGTATAAAACTTTACACTTAGAGAAAACTTTTCAACAGTACATCTGGAAGAAATCAGGAGTGACAGACAGACAGAATCTACAAAAATTCAAATCACGGGATACGTGTAAATAAACTTCGAAATAATATACTTTATGGTTTTTTTAGTTCCTTGTATAGACGTTATAAAATTCCGCATACGATCACTAATAAATTAACCATTATTTTATAGTTATTTAAGTACAATTTTATTTAAAAACTATCATAAACTAGTAACTCACCCTCACTTCGCTTCACAAAACCTACTTCTTACGATTAAAAATAGCACCTGTAATGTTTTAAGATTGGATTTATTTTCATTTTAAAATCTGCAGCCTGCCAGTCACTATTATATTGTCCATGTAACTTTTATTTCCTATTCCACAGCAACAAGTAAATTTTCTAGAATAAAAAGTACCCTAGATCATTACCCATAATTTAATTTACTAATATGCCAAATATAATCCAAAACCACTCGATAGTTTTAGTGTAATAGGTAGTCAGAAAGACAGATAAAAAAACCTGTATATCAGTAACTGTAGCCCAGTAGCAGTTATTACAAAGACAAATATTAAAATTCCCAAGACGCATTCAATAATAAAATATTGTTGTTTTAGTACCAACTTACCTTGTATGTATTACCCGCGTGCGTCAATACGTACACAAATCATTTTAGCTGACCGTACACATGAAAGTAAAACATCATTTCACCAGACATATTAAACGAATCCGCCCGATCCGTTATGCGAAACGAACAGTTTTTACTAATAAATATTCGCTGTCGTTCCTCAAGATTGCACCTTAAACTATCTACGAACGGAAAACGATTCAACGAACACGCAATATGGAAAGAAAAGTGTTGTGCCAACGTACTAGGCTCGACTCACATCTTTGGGGGTGTTGCGTTCCGGAGCTTTCAATACTGGACGAGCACACGAGCGACATGAGTGAGTGAGTAACAGTAATACCCGGGACATAATCGAAACGTTTAGCTAAGAAAAATGCGGAGAAACCCACTTAAAACATTGAAATCGATTGCTATTTGATGATTTTCTGATTAAAGAGCCGACGAAAGAGCCGATTTTGACGCCGTGAGCAAATCGCCAACACATTTGCGTTCAGAACACCACAACCATCGGTTGCATTCATGGCGTAAATAAAAGCGCTTATTTAAATCAGTTTATTAAAATAAATGAGCTTAGCGATTAAATTATTATTACTGTTTAAAAGTTATTTTATTATATACAAATTGAATATAGCAGTAATAGGCTGGTCGTTTCTATAACTATCTCTATTTTTTTAAAGTTAAACATAACACTATATTTTACACTATATTTTTATTGTACATACAATATTGTACGAATAACTTGCTTTGGAGGAGAAAACTATCGCGAAACTTTGTAACTTTTCCAAGGTGGTTGAAGTTTATCAATTGTTGTGAGAGTATCACTACGTTGACAGTTATCGGTTGTAACAATACAATATTTCAACAAATTGTTTCATTTACATTGTACGAATAACTGAGCTTTTATCAAGAATTGACTTATATTCGAACCTTAAATTCAGACAGTAACATCCGTATGTTCTAAATTTTAATTTGTTTCAAAACTGTTCATAAAAATTTTAATGTACATAATTGTAAATTAAATAATATTTCTATCGATTAAACATATAGACACACTTCGGTACGTTTTATACTATTAGATCAAACAATGCATGTACACGATGCTGATGAAAAAACTAATGCACACACGGACGCTCGGAAGCATTGCAGCGTGACGGCGAATAAAAATCATCAACGGAGGAAAGCAGGGTCCATTGACGAACAAACCACCGATGCGGGTGGTTCGGAGGGCTGTGACCCACAAATGGATTGGTGACAACTTGTGACAGTGCCGGTGGACTGTGTTCGAAATGACCGCGATAATCTATTTGGCAGCCTTGACGGTGTTGAGTCAAGCGAACGCGAGGGTCGTAGAACTGAACTGCAGTGATAATGCCACGTGTATAGATAATATGGCGAGGGAACTGGTGAGGAGTGTGCGGCAGCTGAAGACAGTGAAGTTGTTCGACACGTTCACGCTTGAGCCACTGCAGAACAGACAAGCGAGGGGTAACCTGGACCCGTTGACGAAAATGTTGAAGAGTTACGCGATTAGTTTCAATTGGGACGACTTCACGTTTAGATTCTCCAATCCTGACGACGAGAAGCAGACATTGGATCTGGAAATGTTCGAAAGCAGATCAACTAAAGGTAGGTCTTAGATTTTGCGAATCTAAGTTAAGGGTAACCTAAGACAAATGCTGATTGATATATTATACCTATAAAAATTAAAATCAATTGCCGCATGAATGAAAGATCATCACTTGAAAACGGCTCGACCGATTTGCATGATTAACAACTACCATTCCTGCTTTGAGTTGAACACCACACCGATATATATGTATATACGATCTATGATACCGTAACGATTTATGATAATATTAATTTAATGCTATGGCGCCCTTAACTCGTATTACAAATTAATTTTACAACCTCATAAAACAGAGAACATATTTTATTACAGAGAAAGAAAAAAAACGTAGTTTAATCTGTCTTACGATGCATACATACAGGATTGACAATGATAGATAGTTACAAATCAAAAATTAAGGTCGGGCATTGGGGTGGAAGATCCACACCTATCTGATACTTGTGTTTTACAGAGCCAATAAATCTCACAATGTCATAATTAAGTTTGTGGATGAAAATAGAGAAATAAAAAAAATATATACGAGTATTTAAATAAAGTGTCGGTTCGCGAGGCTAAGAATGTACTATTTATAGTAAAAAAAACTGTAATGGGTTAAAATTTGTAAATTTAATATTATTTGGAAATTTTTATGTAGGTACCGTTTGTTATCGATATAGAGATCGAAACATATTTTTTGCAATTTTCTGTCTGATCACATATCCCACTAAAACCACTGAATAGATTTGTAGGATACTCGGCATATTAGTTTTTTTTACGAGTTATTTAAAATAGTTTTTATAACTGTAAATATGTATTCCCGCGCGATATAAATTTTTGACTGCCTGGGTGCAGTTGTACAAATTAATATGTTTCACTTCACAGAACTAGAAAAACCCACTCCTAAAACCATGCGGGTGCTATTTACAAAAGGATGTTGTAGGTTTTCTGAAGCGAAGTGAAGGCGCGTTACAAGTATCGAACAGAGAATGAATTTCAGATGTTCAATGTTTCAATGAATGAAAATTTATACGTAAAAATGTGTATATGTCGCAAAGGAAAATGTGATATACATGATTATACAATTAGTCAGTGGTATACTGTATATTCAATCTGTTAACGGCAACGAGTGTAGATTTATACCAGTAATCTTGAACGATGTCTAAAGGCAGTTAATTAAAACGCTATGCACTGTTGACGACGAAGTTTCTACGTAAGGCTTGGACGATATACCCGCGGTTCTCACTTTTATAATGAGTATAATAATTATTTATTCTTAATAATAGTTTATTATTTCTCAATAACATTGTTACTATACAGTGGTGTTATTGTTATCCCTATTAACTGTATATAAAAACATTTTTTGAATTTTTCCAGTACCTAATTTGAACTTACAAATAATTACAAATATTTTTTATTTGGTAAATTTAAATTACATCCGGTAAATCCTGGCCATGGACGTACAAATACCTACATACACACACCACACCACACCACACACACACAAACATATATATATTTATATATATATATATATATATTTATATATATATTTCGACTCAGTCTATGGAACTGGTCTCTGTTGTCACAATTGCAGATACATACTATGTCTGCCGATATAACTGAATTAAAAATTATATATAATGGAAAAACATTTGTAATATACATATACCCGATATTATATTACCTACACACTTTTCAATTTCCAAATTTCAAACATTGTTCAGTATTTCCCAATTTATTTATCTCAAATATTTATGTCAAAATGGGTGTTAATCTAAACTACCACAAGAAATCGAAATCAATCAGCGTAATTTAAGAAAATTGCAGTTAATTCATTTAAATCTATATAGTAGTGGTGCTTAAAAACCTGATTTTCGTGGCCTCTCGGTTTGACTACTAACTTAACTAACTATTCTCTGCTCATATTGACATTGAACTGACAGCTGTCATTTCATTCAGCTTGTGCAACTCAGTTGGTTTCGTGTTTGTTTTTATTTGGTTAGTGATTAAAATTTCATTTAGGAATTATACCTAAAAAAAACATATGCCCTATTTGGATGGCACTCACGTATTCGAGATCTTTTCATAATATCATAAAAAAGAGGCCCGTATGCTTCATGTGATTTGACATATTTTCTTGTTAATAATTCAAAGTCTACCGAACATACGAGCTGGTAAAGATAAATCTTTTCGTTTAATATTCATTTACCGTTCCTTTGATAGTCATTTCCTAACCAAAATCGTGCATCAAAAGATACACGAAGTGCTACAAAGTTTTAATAAAAGTCAACCGCAAAGTGCCGTATGCACAAAAACGTAAAAATAAAACTAACATGATATTCTTAAAACCTTATCCCTCCCTGTCTTTCTTTACAAAGATTGTCACAAAAGTCATGTTATTTGGGATTCATGTTACGCAAGTTAACAAAATAAACATTTCTTTAACGTGCATTATATTTCCAATTCTAAATTCAAGCTTTCAAATAGTTCTACAACGTTTCAAACATGATTTCTGTCAAGTGCGTCGGGGTTTAACCGCCCTTAAATTTCAAACCATGGTGCATATACATACTGACACCCATAAATAGGGATGTATTCCAATCGTGATAACATTACCTTATGATATTGATTCCTTACTAGAATTTTAATAACAAATACTTGCTTTGCCCAATCACAGTTAGGTTAAATAAAATGGTAAGTTGAATCCCGTAAAATCTGAGTGAGCCAATACCAGCTGAGTGTACATAGGCCGCGACCCATAACGTATACAGTATGCTTAGGAATTAAATACACGATAAGTTGGGAACGTAACATTTACCATTAGTCATGACGTCAAAAACGAATTGTCACGACTAATAAAAAGTATTTGTTTTACCCAATCTTCTGTTGTTTTTTTCCCCTCGCATTATTGAGGTAGAGTATTGTACTATACAGAATAAAGTACAATAGCCGAAGCTTTATTATACACGCTCCGAAATTACATTTCTTGTACATTGTACCACAATTTAATCCCACTGAACATCTGTCAGCCCAGCGCTTCCCAACCATAATAGCCTCTCGAGAAATTTCTTGAAATAGATCCACAGGAATAGTCATGAAACTAGATAGTTTTTAGAAAAGTGGGAGAGTGGGAATGTTTCTTCATATTTGTTAGAAATTACAACAGGGACGTGTCTTTTAGCGTGACTATATACCAATAAGGTTGCTTCAATGAGTACCTTTATTCTTCCTCTTTGTACGGGTAGCTGCCAAACGAGAAAGCGGCCACCTGGTAAGTTGTTGCCTTCGCCAATAACAAAGATTTCATCGATGAGTTTGGTCATGCATAATAAGTGCAGGATATACTAAAATATTACACAGTTAATTCTAGAAAGGAGGAGTCGTAGCTAATCAGATAGATGAAGAACCCTGCTATACATCCACTTTGTTTTAAGATGTATGGAGCCCATTACGGGATTTATTTTTATTTGGTTCGCCGCGGTATAACTCATCTTTCAACCCAATTATTTGGTTGTCTTTCACACAGCCCAACCAACTTTCTTTGATCTCTCTCCGCTCTTGTAGCGTTCCTTCTTTGACTATAAAGTCAACTTGATCACTTTATTGCGGACTCACTCAAAACTAATTAGTGCCACAGTATGCTGAATGCTAACTTAGTTATCTTACCTTATGGCATGACGTACTTTAACTTTAATGGGAATTTATTAAAGACTAGCGGAACTCCATCGCTACGCCTAGCTATGTTATTTTATAACTTTTTTTATTTATTTATTTAATAATTTATGCACACATAGAAATATGGTACAGATAAGACATCAAGTAAGGATCGTACAAAGGAACTGCTTATTTCTTATGAAATCTCTTCCAGCAGACCTGAGACTGGACCTTTTTTATTCATGGAAGGATTGAAATGAAGCGAGCTATAAATATTATGTGACACTTACTACAATACATCAGTGAACAAACGGACGGACAAACGGACACAAATTCTAGCAACTTCTTTAAGATCTGCTGCGTTAATAAAGGTCTCTAATAATAGTTCTTTTCTTATGTCCTTCATGTATAGTTACAATTTTACTACAAAGAGTTTTTAACTTTTTTGTGTATAGAATAACAAATAAAAGTTGTCTATGTCATGTGACTTTGAGAAACAATTAATTTAACAGATCATCATCTCTATTAATTAATGTACTATTAGTAAGTCCATTCTGTAGCATCGTATGCAACGTTTTCTCGGTATGAGACGCCATTAACGTGTGGATGGATGATAAGCAAGCGACGGTAGCAAAATGTTCCAACTTTCGCTGTGTTATCTGATATTCAGAAAATTGATACTTTATTAATCATGTGCTTGAATCATAAATTTCGCCATAGAGTAGTATTATTTGACTGTAAATCTTGTTTCATATATTTTCTAAATTTTCTGATCTTTGAATCACTCTTTTTCTGCTGGATTCCTGGCGGCAAGGGTCCTTGCATTTCATGCCTGAGCTTTATACGATTTTCGATTTTCGATGTTGTTGGTTAACGTTTTTAACTGCCTTCAGAAAAGGACGAGGTTCTCGATTCGTTTGAATTTTTTTTAGTTGTTACCTCAGAACTCCGTGATTTATTAACTCATTTAGAATATTATTTTTATGCTCACGTTTGATCTCACTTAAGTTTGAAATAGGAGATGAAATCAACAAAATCACCTTCTTCAAATTAAAGTGTTTTTTTATTATTATTTATTATTTACTTACCTGGCTAGCAACCTTTCACCCTTTACATCCGCAAAAACAATCATTTAGCAATACTCATTAATTTGTTGTATCTTAGAATTATGTAATAAATATATTTTGACTTATTTGTCTCACAAAACTACCGTGATACCTGCAAAATGTTTTGATTACATTAGAAAGCCAGTGAACAAGTAGGTCCACAGCTTCTGTCATAGCTGGCAATGTATCGATGAGTTCCTTCAGTTCAAGATATATGTATATTAAGGGTAGTAATCATTTACTATCGACTGCTTTATAATTAACCGTTTGCTAATTTACTTCCCATTAACATAAAACATATCGCGAGGAATTCCGGTGCCATTTCCTTTCGGTTCGTGAGGAGCGTTGTATGTAATTATCGACACGCATATTCAAATTGGTTTTTAACGCTATCCATTTTGCTTTAACACAAAATACATCAAGTACATGCTTTTAAAATTCAATTGTAATTACACGCTAATGAAATTCAATTGTCTTTGGAAGTTGGAACAAGGATGCCTTCAATTTATTAACAAGCCGCTGCATGGCATGACTTTCTCCTGATATTTGAAGACTATAGAAGCAGGGAAGAGAAGAACAAAAGGTTATAAAATATAAATTGACATGATACCAATATGGGTCTTACAGGGCACACGTGGAGTCGGCTCAGTTGTTGCTGTTAGTTACTTTTCAAAAGTTTGCTGGACTTAGCACAGACTCAACAGACCTCTAAAACGCAGCAATTTTACTACTCCTAGTCTGCTTATTTATATAATTCAATATATCCGATAAAAAAACTTAGAGGATAATTCGCGTGTGATTTTTTTCGATACTTTTGAATGGTAAGAATTGAGAATAGCATTTTGGGGCCGTGAGACTGAAGTATGAGCTAAGTAAACAATTTTTAAGTTCAGCTGTAAATTTCGGTAAAAAAATAGAAAATAAAAAATCATTTGCCATATGCATGTACCATTAAGTGGACCAGCTCATATTAAAATATGTGAAAAACTCTTAATAAAGAAAGCATTATTATGTTTATTTATTCTATCGAATCTTGTTTTGCACGAGAATAGTTAATAATATAGGTAAATAGTTAAGCACTTGTATAAGATTGTGGAAAAAGCATCCCTCAATGAATGAAATATTCTGTTTTAGTTATTGAGTTAATGAAATTAATCAATGAAGTATTCGAAGCTGGTGTGTACAAACACTTCTCACTAGGATTCGCTGTGTTGCGGGTGGCGTGGACATACACACATATGACATCACAAACACCCACGACCCGAGATTAAACATTCCCCGGCCGGGAGTCGAACCCGGTACGCGTTTCTCAGCAGACAGGGTCATTACTAACTAGGCTGTGGGGTCGTCATTCAATTCAACAAAACTATAAATCTGAAAGTCTTAAAAGATATTTTTATTAATATCTTTAAAATACAAAAATATACTCACCAAATTTCGAATAACTTTTATAAAAAAATATATTCGTACAAAACGTTTCCTATTATTATAAAAACCGTAAGTAAATATAACCAGCCCAATCAATCCAGCAGTCTCAACTGATTATTTGAAATACATGCGTTATACATGTTTAATTTAAAACTAATTAAAGAAAACATGCAAATCTGTCCCATTTGATTCTTATTTGTGAAATTATTAAGCTTCTTATTCAAAACTATTATACGAAATCCAGGTACATATTAACGGAAAATACTCCTAAACATTATACGAAACCGGATTTAACACGCGTCCGACTTAGGTTGATCGTTTTCGTTACTTATTGCCTCAGCTGCAGACAATATTTAACGACGACATAAGGACGATTCGAAATGAGATTCCGTCTGTACCTGCTTCAATGTATGGATTGTAAAGGCCTCTTCACATCAAGTGGATTATATGCCTGTTAACATTCCGAAACAATAAGCAAATGTTAAAGCTATTCGAAAGAGATTTTAATGAACGTACAAACATTTGAAACTCTCCCAGCTGTCTATTAACATTTCGTCAATTAGAGTAACGGCACATTATTTCGAAAATCCCTCTTTAAACTTACTAACAAAGGAAGCGCCTAAAACTCATAGAACAAATTAAAAAAAACAATTTAGAAGAAAGGTGGTTGTTAGTTAGGCATGTCAAAAAGCCCTACCACCGTGTACTGCTTTTCATCTAGTGTCACTTAGCAGGTTGAACCACGAGCAGCGGAGTTTAATTCAGAATCCCAGGCGGATGCATGTTGAAATTCTTTATATACCTTATTTCCTCCTCATTATATTTATTTCCTCACTTCCTCAATAACTACCCCACTTATTATCTATGTGGTGACGAAGGTGTTCTAACTTTGAATCAAGAAGGTAATTACAATCATGTCTCGATGACGTAACCCACGCGCTCGCGTTCACTCATATAAATTCAATTAACATCTGATAGAGTAAATCCTTATAATTAATAAATTTAGAGTACCTGCTAAGAAGTAATCATGTACCCATTACAAATACAATTACGTCACTGTCTCGCTGAAGTCTAATATAATTTTGGTCGTTGAAGAGATTGTACCCTACAGAAGACGCTAATGGACTGATGGAATGACAAGTTATGTATAACTCTGTAGTATTCATTGATTGCGAGTAAGCGATTTTATTATAATGTGACAGACAGAAATCGTGGTGCTTAGATTATTTCTTTTATATTACCTAAATATACACTGTAAAGAGCATCTGATTAAACCATTTTATTTGCTAGCATATAATTCCCTTCAATTAATTTAATGTTAGATATGGAATAACATAATATATGTTATACAAATAACGTACTTTCAAAAATTATCAAGGTCCAATATTGTTTATTTGTATATTAAATTCCAAAAACCACTCATCGTTTACAGTACTAAAAATTAACAAAAATATTTCCATTCGGCATACATGAATTAATTATTTATCCAAAAATAATTTCATTCGCCATAAGTGAATTTTTAATTTTTCGAAAACAATTCCATTAGGCTTGCTCAGCATTAAAACTTAACGAAGATCATTAGAAATCAATTCAATATTAGGAGTTGTTTAAATTGCGCTGGTTTAAGCAGTATTAGTTAATCTTGAAAGAATTCGAAACGTTTGGAATGGACACGCAAATCCGATTCGGATATCTCATTAATCTAGTACTCAGATTAAGTATGAATTATGCAGCCAGTAATTCCATCGTTACTGTGTATGTCGGTGATCGGCGCAGGCACGCGATTAAAGTAAGTAGTTCAGAAAAACTAGACATTGAGACGAGCCAGGAGCCACTTACCAAATCGAATCCGGTAAAAGACATATTTAACAGGATTTGTTTATATAATAACGTTTGTATAAATTTTCCTTTTCTTAATATGGTATAATCCGAATGGGTTTTTTTTTAATTTTTTATTATTATTCCATTCGAGTGAATAATGTGTAATAATTCATTTATAATATTTAATGATAAAGTGAAATCATTTAGATTTTTTTTTAATGAAAATTATCAGTCAAATTAGTTTGGAATCTTTCACACATAAAAAAACTATAATTTTAAAACCTGCAGTGTAATTCTGAAATACACAGATAAAAGTCACAGGTGATTTCACAACTAAATTTTGCAATGGTGAAGTATTTTGAAAGAAAACTTGAAATTGAAATTGAAATAACTGCGCCAACGAGGTTGCGGACGCTTACTACTCATAAATAAACCCGTAATAATGTTGAACATAGCAATAAGAATTAATTCCCCATAGCTTAAAGAATCGATTATTAAATGTACACCATAAAACGAAACCCTTCCTTAACCCTTTCGCCACCCAGATTTAAACCAAACCCAGAGATGAGCAGGTACCCACGGCGTAAAACCGATAGTACTCGTAAACATTTATGGTGCCGTAAAATTTACGGCGATAGTGCTACCTAGACATTTTTATACATGTATTAACATATTGATAAACTATAGGAATCAGTACTATTCTTTAAATCACAACACCGCCTTGCAGCACTCACGTGATGAAACAATTAGTTTTGTTTTCACACAAATATTCGTTAACACTCTCTATCTACAGGTTAATTAGAAATATGTTGGCAATCCATTAGGGGGATGTAGGGGAGGTCATTTTCAACGAAATTACCTCTTATGATCCCTTTTCAAATACGAAAAAAAATTCAGTAAATCAATATTTGTAGGTTTTTTTCACAATTTTAGGTTTTTGAAAATTGAAAACAAAAAGAATCATGCATAAAATATGATTTTATTTCTATTATATGGTTTTTCACACTTTAATACTTAATAATGAACCAGTCATATGGTGAAAATTATCAATAATTCATAAATTATAGCTACACATTTTTCTAAATTGTTATACTTAAATCAGGTATTTTAAACGATAGATTGATACCTACCATTTCTGAACATTTCGTCGGAAAGAAAAAGGCTTTTATTTTTTAATTGCCATTGTAGAAGCTTTGAACAAAACGAAGGAGGCACTTTTGATTATCGTTTTTTTGTGCAATGGTTTTAAAGTAGAACAGTCATGACAGATGGGTACAGTAAATGTATATGTATACTATTTCCAAAACATTATTTTATTTAGCAAAATTCAATTATTGTATTTTTGTTAATGTGAAGAAAATTATATATGCAATGTAATTCAAATACTCAATATGAAATGCTAATAAGTAGGTGGCGTTGGCATTCCCAACATCAATATAATGGTGTTGTAAATATGGCAACAATCCTTCTTTTTCTGTTTTCTGTTCGTTCGCTCGTGCTCTCGGTTGTTTGACGTTAAAATTTGATGTGTCTTTCAAAGGCTAGAATTCAATAGAAGTGCTAAAAGTTTCGACCACCGCCAGCAAAATACAGTCCACTAGCTCATGATACACACAAGTGGTTAAAACTTCAGGGGAGGCCCTCCTTGTAATGATGATGTTAATTCATTATTTTTAATTCACGATAGAATTCTAGTGGAAAACCTTAGCCCATCCGAAGGCATCGGGCATAATTTAACAAATAATATCAATCGAGCTCTATTGGATTTATCGCTCACCTACAATAACTCATGTGCTCAAATCGAGACCTACGTTCAGGTATGTATGTTTTAAATGTATTTCTTTCCATTTACAGATATTTCGGAGGATCTTCCGAAGAAAGCGAACAGCAAGGTTGAAGAAGAAGTGGTGGAAGATGCCAGAAAACCAAAAGGCCAAATCAGTAAGTATTTGTTTGATACATTCACAACAAAGGCATTATTGCCACGTTGTAGTAACTAATATGCGACCAGTTTATTACTGGATCTCTGTCACTGTAATAACATGTAAAAACATTTAGCTTCTGACTGTGGATGGAGGGTGGTAGGTAGACGGGCAGGCACCACTTATATCAAACCTACAACTGCATAAATACAACAGGGAAATAATTGGGTGTTACCAAGTAATATGGCTTTCTATAGAGATGAATGCCTGAGTGTTATTGCATTGTCTATTGTTTAACAAAAAGGGATTATAGCTTAAACATAAGGATGGACGAAGCTACAATATCATCTTTTACTAGTATCCTAACTTCGCATAGCTTTGAGAAAACGAAATCTTAAATTTACAAATAGCATTGGCACCTAAAACAATTTTTGATCTAAACTAGGTTTACCCCATTTTATAATTTTAGGACTTAATTGAATTTTGTATTTTTAATTCTAATCTTTCTAATAAATCAAACTGGAGTGTTTATCTGTAATAGCCGTAGCCTCAGTCGGTAGTGGTCCTGCATGCCGGACTAGGGGTCCGGGTTTTATTACCGGCCAGGGCAAATATTTATATGGAACTTAAACGTTTGTTCTCCGGTCATGGATGATTATTGTGATTGTCTATGTCCATACTATCCGCAACACAAGGAATCCTAGAGCGAGGTGTGAGTGTGTGAACGTTTATTATTGTATAATTTCAATATAAAAATAGTTATGGCTGGATAGTTTTGATAGGTTACGAACTAATTACAAATGTGTGTTCACAATCACATTCTCGGAGAATTTATTGTGTGCAAGTCATTTCTCGCCTTCACTCCCTTTGCAAAGGAATCCATGGCAATACATACATATAATACAGAAACATAAGTCACTAGTTCCTTTTATTTTCAATAATTGATCTTTTCCTAAAGTAAGCTGATGAATTTATTGGTACCCATTTGCAAGTGACACACTCAAAGTTGATCTATACCAAGAATATTCCTAACAATTTTATTTTCCCATTTAAGGAATTTAACGCCTGCGACGATGTTTTCATTCTCATGATTTACAGCTTCCATAAATATTAATGTCCCTGATGATTGTTTTATTGGGTTGGTTTTATTAATGTGATTTTGTGGGGACGGTCAGATTCATTTATTGTGTAGTATAAATCTACTATAAATTATCATTGTTTGTTGCCCTACTCCTTACACTGTCACTTTATCTATACAAACAATAAAATTATAACTGATAGGTTTCTGTAGATGAAGGATGTATGGGAATAAATATTATTCGAGGCCTTTATTAACGCAATAGAACCCAAAACAACGGTTGTTAGAATTTTTGTCTGTTTGTCTGTGCGCGCTAATCTCAGAAACGGCTTAACCGATTACGTTCTGGTTTTCACTAATGTATGGTAGTAAGCATCACTTGATATTTAAAGTTCGTTTCATCTCAATCCGTCCATAAATAAAACAAAGTTATAAATTAAGTAAAAAAAAAATATTTCTTAGCGCTAGGCGTAGTTTCTCCGAAGCAAAACGAGGGCAGTTTGCTAATTTATACTAATTTTATAAAGAGAGAGTACAAATGTTTTCAGTTTGTGTATAAGCGTCAGGTAATCTCCGAAACCAAGAGGCACCTATTTGAAAAATTCTTTTACCGTTCGAAAGATACATTATTCCAGGTGGGCATAGGCTCTATTTTGTATAAACATATATATTTTAGTATAATTGTTCAACCTGAACGGAATCGCGGTGATTCGCTAGTGTAATATAATAAAGCTTGGTCGTGCTCGTATCTCATTTTGTACCGCTATTTCGAGTCAAAAGTACAATAGCAGAAAGATAAAGAATTAGTCATTAGGTATTTGCAAGATTCCAACTTGAGTCTTTCATACGAGAGAGACTTTCAGACCAGCAGGCTACCTGCTAAATTTCTTATTTATCAGTAGTATGCACAACGCGCAAGAGAAGTTTTGATTTAAAGATGACTAAACTTATTATATACATTAATTGTTTTATAGACAAGTACCTATATGTAAAGTTTTATTCTATTATTAATGTCATGAAAAATAACCAAAACCATAAAACATCCGCAAAAACAAGTTTATAAATGGGAAATCCCCAAATAAAACCGTAAATTTTTATGCTTTTACAGCCGATTGTTTATGAGGTGACAAACAAAATGTTTGTTCGTATCTACTATACGAGAATTTATGTTAATTCGATTGTTGATTCGTCGGTTTGTTGTGGAGAAATTGATCTGTGTGTGGTGATTTTTATATGATACCTAATAATAAAAATCCTTTGGTTGAATTGACTAGGTTGTGATAGCTCAGTCGGTTGGAGCGTCGGTCCCCCGGATGGAAGATTCGGGTTCAAATTCGGCAAGCACCTCTAATTTTTCAAACTATGTGCGTATTAAACATTGATTATCACATGAGTCGGTGAAGGAAAACGTCTTGTGGAAGAAAGAGTTAGTCTGAAAATCCGTGGTTAGCCTTCATGGTGGATTACAGCGTTAACACCTCTCTTTGTGTTACCAAAGCCCAGAGTAGGAAAAATATGGGTTGTAATTAGGATGGTTGGAGATATTAAATGAAATGTAATGCCCAATATTATTTTTCAAGTATTAATATGTACTCTTTTGTTAAATGGCGTCTTCCTTCTTCCATATTTGCGTGCGCTGGATTAAGACCTTTAACCGTATTTGCTTTTGGTAAAATAAACGTTCAAAAAAAAACGTTCACACACTCACACCCCCGCACTAGGATTCCCTGTGTTGCGGGTGGCATGGACATACACAATTATCACATCACAAACACCCATGACCCGAGAACAAACACTTATCTGTCACATAAATATCTGCCCCAGCCGGAAATCGAACCTGGGACCCCACGCTCGGCAGGCAGGGTCACTACCAACTGGGCTACGGGGTCGTCAAATGTTTATATTATAAGGTTCACGTTTAAACAGAGCCTAAATAATGTAATAAATATGGGTTAATGATATAGGTATATGTAATTGAAACATATTACAAATACTCTTAAAGATCAATACTGTGCTATTTGTCAAGGAGCTTTTCGAAACAATCCTGCACAAAGGGTTCTTAGAGTAGATAAAGTTTGTAAATAAACTGCTAACGGTATAAAATTCAAACTTGGCGAGGTTCTTAAATCCAGGTGAAGTTCCGTACCGATTTAACTTTTAAGTTAAGTAAAGATTACTATGATAAAATAACTGACAATCTCCTTTTTTGAAATCCGCTAAAAATCTAACAATGTTAATTACATTTTAAGGGAGTGCAAAAATAACGTATTCATTATAACATTATTATTGACATTGTTGGAAATAGGGTTTTAAAAAACTCCAAAGTTATTAAATTACTTATATTCTTCTAGTAATATACAATATAGGACACAATAGTGCTGGTTTAATTGCAAACAAAATTATGACACGCCTAGTTCGTCAGGGTTATCGATGACGGAGTACCGCGCGAGCGCCGATTGCCTTTGCTGGCCCCTTCTCCCCGCGTCCCGCTCATGACGTAGGCTTGTACATTTCTCCCCGCGTTGAAAGAATTGCTTTCAATCCGATTTCATGAAGCTTCAATCTCTCCTGCGCCATCTGCCGTTGGAAGAGGAACCATTTTATTTATAGCTCTTCTCAATGTTCCTCTATTTGTTGTCACATCAGCGACCCGGGTGACTCCGTCTGGTCCAGGATAGAGCTGACTGACACGTGCTAGACGCCAGTGAAGCGGTGGCAAATTGTCTTCTTTCAATATGACTAGATCTCCAATATGAAGCTCTCTTTCTGACTTACGACGCCACTTTGTACGCTACTGCAGCTCTGCTATATATTTCTGTCGCCATCGTTGCCAAAAACGCCGTTTGAGCTGCTCGATGTACTCATATCTGTTGGGACGCTTAGTATTTATTGGTTGCGAAAAGTTTAATGATTATAATCTGTTCAACAGCATTTATCAGTCTGCGATTTAAATAAAGTCAAAAGTTTATTTTATTAATTTTTTATACATGATTGCAACGAAGGAGAATTGTGCTAACGATATGACGATATGACTGAATGGATTACAATATCCAAGCAAGCAGTACAAGGAAAATTTAGTATGGAAAATTTTATATAAAATCAACGGAATATTTTAATTGTAAACCCTAGTTAAAACTATTAATAAGTTAAAACTATTAATAAAAATATTAATAAATAGATTTCTAATAACGTTATTTACCGGAAATAATAATGTCAATTTGACATCAAATCAGTTTTTTTTTATTTTAATGTCAAACGAGCAGACGAGCCACCTGATGGTAAGTGGTCAGCGTCGCCCGTGGACATCAGCAAGACCAAAGGTATCACCGATGCGTTGTCGGCCAGGAAATGAGAAGAAAGGATGAAAGAATGTACCGGCCTACAAGCCCCCAGCCGGAACACAACGAGTCGTTTGGCGGCTGACTCGAGCAAGAGGGTGGTAGCTAGCCAGGCAGGCTTCACGGAAAGATAATAATACCACTAATAATATTAATTGCTTAATAATAATACTGATAATATAATCCTTACGCGAAGCCCTACCACCAAGTAAGCTAGCTTCTGTCGCCTCTTACGACACCCTTTTCTACCAGCATTTGATTGGGGGAGTATTCTATGAGGCCGCCCCAATACGGCCAAATCAAATAATAATAACCAAATCAGTATCAACCAAATCAATCAGTAACTAGAATTTATTACAAAAATATATAAATATTTATATATTTTTAAATTATATAAATATTTATATAAATATTTATATATTTTTTTGTTGAAAATGATTTGATTTAGCTAAGATGACACTTCAATTTGGGATTATTTCCTTATTTCAGAGAGAAGAAGGCACAAACGAAAAGTCCTTCAGGCAGTGTTCCCGATGCTTTTCGGTATGAAATCGGCTGGAGCGGCCATCTTTGGCCTGGCAGTCGTCACAGTTCTCACCTTGAAGGCCTTCTTCGCGAGTAAAATTGCCCTGGGCGTCACAATCTACATGGCCATGAAGAAGTTCTACGAGAGTTATGGTACCGGGTAAGTTATTTTTTTTAACCGGTCATCTATGGACCTATTACTAAAACTATTCTCAAGATTATCAACACCAGTTTTGGTCTCATTCATAAGTTTATACTTGTGAGCAAGACAGAAGTAGTTTAACATCGCGGTGTTAATGTTATTTTTTAACTTAAATACACGTACTTCAGTAAGTTACGATATATCTTTTTATAGTTATTATTCTTGTTTTATGTGATTCATTATTCTGAGATCAAATATTATTCTTACGAGTTTTTTTTATTTTCTTAATTAATATACCCACCGATAATAATAATAATAGGTAGACATTACAAATAACCACGCCGATTGAACAAATATGTATCGTAAATATTCATGTGATTCACTCAACCGGGAATCGAAATCGGAATATGTCACGCGGCTGGCAGATTAGTACCGACTTGGTTATAGAGTCATCACTATTGGTACACATGTAAAGAACGTGACAGTTACATTATAATGACTTTGAACTCACTTTCAAATTGAAACTTTAACATTTTACGTGAGAATTAAAATTAACTCGTGAGAATTAAATTAATTAAAATTTTCTGAAGATATTTTACTGTTACATGGAAGAAAAAAATATTATTTTTTTTCCAATTCCACACGTAAAATATTAATATAATTGTATATTTATTGAAGTATATTATTTGTGTTTTCGTTGTAAAATAATACTGAATCGGTGTCCTAACGAAAGAACATTGATTAATTATAAATTAATTAATAGAATGTAAAGCAGAAATAGTGCGGCTATATACAATTATAAGCTAGCTTAAGCGTAAAAATAATTATTGGCTAAAAGCGGTGAAATGGTGAAAGAAATCTTACTTTGAGCAAAAACTTCGTTGGTACCGATTCAGTAGAAATATACTCACGACGCATGACTACTATTCCGCGTCACGCATGAAATGTACATCGTATATATAATGTACAATGTTTCACTCGACCATTTACTGACTTTACGTGACTGTACGTGACTGTACCGTTGGACGAACTTAATCATTGAGGAATTCTCAGTAACAGAATAACAAAGATGGCGCTGAACGAGTTGTACATTTTTTGAATCTGGTTGTAACTGGTTTTTACTGGTGTAGATAGTGAAATGAATGACGGTAGAATGCTATTGTAGCTTAAATATACGTATAAACTCCCTTGCACTTGAGGTGATTAGTGTCAGCGTTCATTTTATTTCATTCAAATACTTTTTTATTGACGAACACAAAGCTTAGAAGGAAATTACGTTATTTAATGCTAAATCATAATTGTTGTAACATATGTCTGTGAGTGATATTCAAATAAAAAAAACATATTTGGTCGCTAAATCTTCATTGTGCCTAATTATCGATTGTCGTTACTTTATAAGTATTTTGTATTGTTTGGTCGTTGCTGAAACCAACTGTTACTTTAAGGCTAAGCTAGCATTCGCTTAGTGATAGACATTAGACCACTACGAATTTCCTTTCAAATTTTTTTTCATTGATAACACTAAAAGTCGATATAAAAAGGAAACCGATGGATAGACAAACAAAGAACCTGATACTGAAATGTATTTGTCCATTTACATATACATATTTTAGTTTAACATCATTGAGATAAATTCGGATACTGTAAATTCATGCGTGATATTTGCAGACATTAATAAAATATAAAATACGCATTTAATTGAGTTGTGTAACTGGAACGATGATAGAATAATTAAACTTCTCAAAGAAGTACAGACTGCTCAAAATAAAATCTGAAAATTATTGTTACATTATGATCATGAAATGCACTCAATTAAATACACATTTTCAAAATCTTAACGGGTAGAACTCAAACAAATATTGCATTTAAAATATAGGACCACCAAAATCACACCAAAATTAGGGGTGAAATTAATTTAGTAAATTAGTTTAGTAGCATTACGAACGTTGTAAGAAGAAAGAAAAGAAAAAAGAAAAGTTATGTTTGAAGATGCACAGTCTTATAGCAATTTACCAAAGTTAAAGATATAAAAAGTATGTACCAATTCAAATAACAATTAAAGCTATTCATCAGTAACCACACGTCCAATGATAGTAACTTAAGACAAGAGATTTTAAGTTTATGTTATATATTTTCTCATTTTAGCGAGCAATGTAATATTCTTTTGAGTAATCAATATTTCCAACCTGAAACTTGCTTGCAGACTTATAAGACGACGCTCATTAATAAATTTAAAATAGTTAAATATTATCTCGTTGTTACCCTCTATATTGCTACTTTCTCTGTGGTATTGTTTTAGTCTTTTAAATTTAATTTAAATTTCACGTCTAAAAGTTAACATTATTACAGTTTTCTGAGTACAATTATATCAAATATAACAAGCATTGAATCAAAGTAATATTTTTATTGAGTTCTGCACTGTTTTGTTTAATTATATGATCGATAGATTAGTTCATAGAAAGAGATGAACGTATGGTTGAGGCACGGGTGTCGAGTAAATAAACGCCTGATGCGACCAATACATCATATTTAATATATTCAATTCTACATATTAAGTGACTGATACGCGAACGACCGCAGTCCGACAATCACGTGACTAACAGTGCGGTGCATTAGCGCATACTTAAAAGTATATATTCGTACGTAGGTTTACGAGTGTGACTACACACGTAAAGGTTGTAGGGACTTCTGGAACCTTTAGTTAATACTCATGTTCGATTAGTTTGATACAGAGTAGAATGTAGTACCAATGTCCATGTACGATTCGTCTGAACATGTGTCGGCTATTTACATAAAAAAGGTGAAAAGACATCCGTCCATAGGGTGCTGATATCGATGAGAGAATTCACTGAAAATCGTCTTGGGCACCGAGTGAAATTAGTTGAATCGGTTATGCAAATTAGATCACATTTCCGAGTACGATTACGAGAGATAAAACTAGTTATTTGACAAGAAACTGTAAAATTGAAACTCTTAGTTTCAATTGGTGATTATTACGACAAAATAAAAAATAAGTGTTAAATTTTACGAATATTTCATCTAACGAAATATTAATGTCTCTAACTATAACATGGAAATACAGATTAAAAGACAAAATAGAGACGTAAAACAGAACGGTAATAATAAGACAATATCGTGATATTTAAAAAAATATGACTTAATAGTCATAAAAATGACTCCTCTATATGAAGTTATGACAAACGACGACTTAGACATGACGATTATTATAAAGATAATTGTTTTACAGACGGGACATGACAATTGACAACACTGATAAATGAAATCGTGACAGTATAAACGTAATTGTTATAACAAAAATTATCTTGTTTGCATTCCAGCGTCGGTTTGCAAAATCATCCGTATCTTTACTCGCAATATCCGATCGATTTTCCGAGCGCCACGTCGAACGCATACTCCGTAAGTGGAGTGAGCCCGCAGTTCGCATCGCATGAAATGTATAGCCCCACCGCACTGGCAGCAAATACTCACACACACGAGATGCTCCAGCATAGTGACGCTAGCGCTCAACAGTCACAACAGGCGCCGACGGTTCTCGTTAATTCTACTAGAGCATCAGAGAGGTGGGATGGTAAGTCAAAACTTCTACGATTACTCGAACCGATGCTTGAAAAAATCAGAAGTGTTATTGATCCAATCGCAACCGTCTTCTACGATGCCATGCCAGCTACCTTCAGAGGCCTCAGTTCTGACGTATCTGCAAAAAATGCTGAACCAGGTATCTCAGCCGAAAACGGAATCAAAAAACCAAGGGAGATATTAGTCCCTCAGCCTCGACACATAGCACAAAGAAAAATTTTACGAAAAGAATTTCGACATCGACCAAAGAAATATAGTGAATTGAAACTAGATATGAATAAACTGAAGCAGAACAAAGATTTACATGATTATGTTAAAACTAAGAAGTATAAATACAATTATCCTCAAACCTTTTTCTATCCCCGTGTGAAATATTTTGTTAACCCTAATTACTTTGTTAAACCAAATAACAGTAGGCTTATGCCGTATAGGAAAATTTCTAGAAATGAAAATTTTTCCCAAACTGATAGCATAAACATATTACAAAATGTCACTACTGAATGGAAACCAATTGTTATGTTTCATCCAATATTAGATTTCAGTAATGAAACATTACCTACAAATGATTTTAACAGTATTCGACGTAAAAGAACTAAGCGAAGCTTAAATAGAATCACAAGCACTATTCCGAAAAAGAAAAAGAAGGTAACTGAAATGAACAATAAAGTAAAAAACAAGATAAAAGTTAATAATGAATACGGTTTACTTGATATGTTTATAAGTCCTTTGTCTGTTCTTGTAAGACAAGCTGAAGAATATACAAAAGGAGCTATTAAGCATTCTTTAAAGTCAAAAAATCCTCCAGTATATTATACCGTAGCATACCATTTTCTAATGCAATGCTTCGATGCAATAGATGGGTTAATTGAAGTACACAGAGACGTTGAAAATTACTTGTTTCATGACGAAAGAAAGAAAAGTAAAACCAAAAGAAAAAAATCAAAGAAAGGGATCAATTTGAACGCATTAACGCACGCTAAGCAAAATATTACTGCCACTGAAATTTAACAGAGAAATAAGATGTATTTCATTGCATTTATTTAACATACCCACGATTAGGTTTAGTAGTTAATTCTATTTTGGGTGTTGGTATTCATTGTCGAAAGTGTAGCCAGAATAAATTATGTAAAAAAATTGTAGGCTGGGATGACGTTGTAAATATCAATAAGAATGTGTAATTGTAATCTAAATCATCTCTGTCTCATAGACTTAACCTCGAAATTTTTTGTTCCTCTCTAAAAAAGTATTTCATTTTCGCTTTGTTTGCAATCAAAAGATTTTTTTATTTTACTTTCATAGACAGTTGTACTGTAAAATGTTCTAATGGTAAAGTGAAATTTAGGTTTGCTACTTATATTAATAAAGATAAATATGATTTTATAACTTGCGCTTAACGAATATAGCAAATTTAAATTTTATTTAACTTTATGTAAACAAAAGATGTCGAGTTTAGTTTGATAAATATTTATCAATGAAATGATTTCATGTTTGAATTGATATTTGCATCTTTTTTATTTTTAAATTGATTGTTATGTTACGCAGGGTACCGGAGACGTCCAATGTCTTATGGAACCTCGCGCGCTACTTCAGATTCCTATTTGGCCTCCCAGAAAGTCCGCAGTTAAGTTCTCCGTCGATGCCTATGCCCATGTACGTCATGCCTCAAATGCCTGAAATGGCAGGCCAGATGCCCATGTATGCTGCCCCTACAATGGCCGCTCCAACAGCGTAACAAAATTGGACATCTGGAGTAACAACGTCATTGGATCAAGTGGCGTCATTTACTTTAAATTCAGCTAAATGTCAGATTGCCACGTTTACTTGATCCATATCTGGTGATATTAGTTCCATTTTTGAACACGTGGTGATCTGACATTTAGCAAAATTTGTAAAGCAGTCGCAGTGATTTAAATTTCTGGACTGATTCGCTAAATTACTAACCTTATCTTCAATTTGATATTTGAAATGAACGATCTAGAACGTTAAATCACTACCACACTGCTCAAAATTAATTGGGTTTAAGACTGAATCTTGTTCCCTTAGTTTAATAGTTTCAATCTGTGGTATTATAAGCGCGAGCCCGTCGACCTTATTTATAATTGCGATAAGTAAGATCATAATTTATTTTAAGTTAAGTATTCTTGCATTAATGATTATTTATTCAGCATGGTGGAATAAAGTGTGTAGTAATAAGTGCAACAAGCTCTTTTATTTTATAACTAACCAAGGACGAACATAAATTGCTTTGTTCAAACTTCGTAAAACCATGTATCTTAAGAAATAAAACATTCATATATTTTGATGTCCTAATCAAGAAACGATAAACAAATTCAATAAAAGAAAAACTTCAAATTTCGATATCTCCGCTAGTTACCATTGCCGAAATGCTGTATCTGCCATCTTAATCATGAAGTGAACTCTTAAATTTCCATAAGTAATATTAAGCCAATCAATGTGTCATGTCGAATTAGCAGGAGATAAGTGAAGCACTTTTTTTGCCTTTATTTTGTCCTTATTCTGTTGGAGGAGTTTTTTATTGGAATTCAAAATCATTTAATCATTTAGGTCTTTTCTAAAAGCACTTATGCACATAACTTTTTGCTTATACTCCGGTTTCGAAAAGGTGCTTTAACATTGAGGAGAAGAAACGGCTAAGGAAATTCCTTTTAATCGATTTTATGTGGGACTGATCGTTAAGTATACGGGAGTTAAGAAACAAAGCAATAAAATTTTGCTCACAGCCAGTGAAGATATCAAGTGTATATATTTAAAAAATTGGCGTGAATTAAAACTAATTGCTTTTTTAAAGATTATTAAACATATGATTTTAATGTTTATTTTCTGCACTGAGTTCTTAATTGGCTTTCTATACCCACCTCTGTTTTTCAAAATGATGTTTACATTTATCAGTTGCTTCGGTAAGGGAAAACATCTGGATGACCTGCATTGGTTACGTCAGTAGTCCACGGATGGGCCTCACGATAAGTGATCATCATGGTCTACGCTCATCCGCAACACAAAGATTACTGACGTTTTGTCATCCAAGATGGAAGCGGGGCATCCCCTTATCACTAACTGTTCGAAACTGCTGCCGAAACACATAGAAGGATTTTACGGTTGAATTAAAAAAATGATTTTAGCTGATCAGGCGGATAAAGAACCATAAATTGTTGTGTTTAGAGTATATAGTATAAAACGACATAAGATTTTTGATTATTCTGAAAAGGTGCTATAATCTGCTAGACTCATTTTATTCAAATCTAGGCCCCAAGACCTGCTGTTAAATTGTACTGTAGAATGTTTTAGGGTTTCAGATCCTGGATTTGACAAGGCAATTAGACTTATACGTAGTATGCAACATCTGAAGGGAGCAATTGTAATGCAATTTGCATGTAGGAGGAGGCCCTTCCCACTTACTCTTCAACTTTAACGAAACCTAAGTTTATTGTGATTAGTATACTCATTTCCAGTTGTGACTTCGCGCCGTTGTAGATATTGAGGAAGTCAATAAATGTTGCTTATGATATGTGTGTCCTTATCACGCACGAAACCGAGAATTATTGTGTACCTAATCTAAATCTAATGGCGGCACCACACTTCGTTATGTGTTATTTGTTATGCGGCTACGCTGTATTCACCCAAATATGTGTTATGTGAGCGAACAATAAATATGCCATCCACTTTAGGTACCGGCGTGCCAAACATGCTTCAGTCAAGGCGTCAGATTACAAAAGCTTAAATTCTGAAGTAGCAGTTTAAAAGCAGGTCTTGAACTCAGCGAAATTGGGTTCCATTCCGCATGTACCGTTCATCTATAAACATTATTTACTTACTGAGAGGTTCTAAATTCGTTTCTATTTTCAGAACTCCGTAATTTATTAACCGGTTTGGAAAATTACCTTTTTCAGTTTGGGCGGTCCCACTTAAATTAAAAAAATTATCACACTTAGGGTGAAACATAGGAGATGAAACTTTTTCAAACTGGAGTCAGCTTAATAGCTAAAGTAATTTCATATAGCCTATCATCACGTTCTTGAGTTCTATGTATTGATGATAACAGAGAAAACATTTTCAACTATACAAATACAAAATATTTAATGCCCTGATTAATAAAAGTATTGACATTTTCATTATTTTAATTGTTTAAAATAATTTTCTAGTTAGGAGGTATGCAGAAAGGCGAGTAAGGATCACAAGGAAGATGGTAGGAGTCGTAGACGGCTGGAGTTATCATCTTCTTCACAGGACCCTTGTACGTCACTAGATCTTCCAACTTCTTCCTAGATGTCTTCCAGTCCTCAGATTTGTGGGAGTCAATGAAGACCTCGTATTTCACGTCCCTGCGCTAATAATTGAAAACAAAGAACTATAGACAAAAAGAAGTAAAGTTCTTTTTTAAAAATAAGAAGAAGATGACTAGTTAATTTTTAAACAAATAAATTTCTTACTGCTAACATATAAATCACGGAATTAACTGTCTGAGGTAATTTGGAAAGGCATTGACACGGAGTTCTTCAAAAAAACCTGTGAAAATGAATTTTTCTTCAATACACACGTTGCAAATAACTCCTCTGGTGTTCAAAAGCGATATGGTGATCACTCACCTTCAGACTATAAAAGATCAAAATAGCATTTACAATACATAGCGTCGAAACGTACGCCCTTAGGTGATAAAACCTTTTGAGACACCTGATGTAACCGGAGCGAAGCTAACTGTAGCCACTTGGACAAATCATCTTCTACTTCGTTTTGAAGGATATCAGGGTAAGTTACAAATATGGAGAAGCATACCACCAAAAGCTGTTGGTCCTAATATATACGCCTGTTGGCGTTTTAATAAATAAAATAATATTAACAAACATATTTTATAAAATAAACCAGTTTGCTCTTGAAATTTCGACTTGCTTAACAACCATACCTGTGCGTTTGCTATCAATTTTATTTTCTTTTTTATAATACTACTAAATACATCACTCCAAATTTACATCCTTTACAGTGTATAGTTGAATCATAATTATTAGAAATTTAATAATACATAATATTCAAATCCTTCAATTCAATAATGCCCTATATTTAGGATTTATAATAGCAATGGAATGGAGCAAACAATGAAAGAATGGAACGTTGACAGGATATCCGGATGAATAAATGAAGCATGAGTATGTAGAAAGATATGGAAGTATGGAAATGAAAGGGAGCTAAGAAAGAAAGGCAAGATGGCAAAATTGAATGTACAGAGGTCGAAAGGCGACAGAGGTGAAGAAGTTATAGAAATAAAACGAAGTTGAAAAAGGACATTTGTTATTCTGGCATGCCTCACGCCACATACATTAACAAAAATTTCGTTGTAACTACTTAGAAAAGGTAATGAAAACTGGATATTTTATGATTCAAAGTTAATTTAAATACAGTAAAAAAATCTGTAACGTTATTTTTTACCCAAGTTGTTTTACCCAATGTTTGTGAGAATTAAATGTTATGATAGGATTGGATTTGTCGCATTTATTTTTTAAATAGCTTTCACAAGCCACCTTTTATTAAATTTCACCTTATTTCACAACAACCAAGCATCTTTCTTTGTTATTGTGTTTTTTGCTATGTCAGGGTACACAATGGGTGACTTTTTTACCAATTTTTGCCTTTTTCATTTTAGACGTAAGTAACTAATGACATTTTACGGTTAATCCTGTATTGTTCGTGTACGACACGGTAATTTATAAATTCTGAATTATTTTGGGCTACTAAATTTTGTAAATCTCTAAGGCTATAGCGTTATCTGTAATAAATTCATAACCCAATATTGTTCTTGGTGAATAAAATAAGAGTAATGTGAAATTTGAATTTATTTTTAATAATTGAATGTGTCATCTATATCACATAGTTCAAAGATTTTCGTGTGCAATATAGCAAACTGTCTTAATTATGATTCAATGATTGTGTTCACGACTTTACTTACAAATGTACTGCCAATTGCATGGAAAATTATCTCCGAGCAAACCAAAGGGTTTCACAAAGATTCCATGAGTTTTAGGTGACTGCAAATTCAAATCTGTTAACTTTAGCGCAAAAGTCTAATAACACCAGCTAAATATAGTGTAAATACAAGTAGCATTTATTTTTAAATTATATTTTCAAATTAATGTTGAGTTTATGCTGATTAACTAAAGAATTGTCTGATAGTGATATTGCGCAATTACAGGTGCTCAAGTCACTAAAATAATTTTTTTTTAATAAATCTAGGAAAGTTTTTTTTTTGCTTTCGAAGATACTTAATAAGAATCCATTCAGGCATTTCGTTTCCAATCTGTGAATGAAGGCGCGCTCTGATCACAGATGCTGGGACACGGGTAATATATACATATCAAGGTGTATAAGTTACGAAGTGTTTAAAATAAATTTTGATAAAATTTTAAGTGAAGTCACCATTAAAAATAAAAATCTACAGAAATGGTTATATACAGTGTGTGGATGTAACACGGGTATTTTGAACTTACTTTTCTATATATATATATATTAAAACGTTTAAATTTTAAAGAAGATAATTTCAAATTCAAATTTGGAAAATGTGTGATTTTCATTTGTTTTGCTTACTGCTTTGAGTGAGTGTAATGAAGAAATTCGCTACGTTTTAAAATTTTACTACAAAAAAGGCAAAAATGCAACGCAGGCCGCGAAAAAAAATTGTGATATTTATGGTCCTAGTGCAGTGTCTGTGAGAGTAGCACAAAATTGGTTTAAGCGTTTTCAATCCGGAAATTTTAATGTTAAAGATGCACGTCGCTCTGGTCGCCCTGTCACGGATAAAATGGATGCCATTTTTGAAAAAGTGAAGCAAGATCGGTATATCAGTATTTACGACGTAGCTGAAGAACTAGAAATTGAGCATAAACCAGTTTTAACGCATTTGGGCAAAGCTGGGTACACAAAAAAGTTCGATATTTGGGTGTCACACGAGCTCACTGAAAGAAACCTCATGAACCGTGTCCTCATTTGCGACTATCGTTATTACAACGTAATGAATCCAAACCATTTTTGAAGAAGCTGATAACTGGTGATGAAAAGTGCATCGTACGACAAGAACGTGCGAAAAAGGTCGTGGTCAAAGGCCGGTCAGGCTTCACAGACTGTGGCGAAACTCGGGTTAACTCGCAACAAGGTGATGCTGTGTGTATAGTGGGATTGGAAGGGCATCATTCATTTTGAGCTGTTACCGCCAGGCAGGACCATCGATTCTGAACTCTATTGCGAACAACTGATGAGACTATAGCAAGAAGTTGAGAGAAAGCTGCCAGAATTAGTCAATAGATAGGGTGTGACTTTTCATCATGATTACGCTAGCCTCACACATCTTTGGCGACTCAGCAAAAACTAAGAGACTTTGGCTGGGAGATGATGATGCATCCACCGTATAGCCCGGATCTTGCACCTTCAGATTTCTACCTGTTTCGTTCTTTTCAGACTTCTTTAGGCAGTGTCAGGTTAACATCACGTGAAGACTGCCAAAACTACTTGACGCAGTTTTTTGATCAGAACCCCCAGAATTTCTATAACAATGGGATCATGTCCCTACCCACAAGATTGCAACAGTTATCGAACAAAATGGTACTTATATACTTTATTTAAATAAAAAAAAAAAACTTCGTTTAAAAATGTTTAGAATTTTTATAAAAAATGCGAAAACACTCTCCCCAAACTAATATAATTGTTATAAAAGATATAGGTATACAAATAAAATTAAACACGATAGTGAACATTTCGTTTAATCCACAAATATATAATCGTTAGTATAAGTAATGCAATAAATAAATAAATTATATTACTAAGACTCCCTTAGTTTATTTGTTTAAATGCGAAATTAGCTTCGTTAGAGATGATCCCAATAAATATGTGTTATTTACATTCGTTGTTATTATTACGTATATTATTTTATTAAATTCATTTTTTAAAGTACTGATTAATAATACTTGTGAATGAATGGCAAAATTGTCAGATATTCATTCTATAATGGCCCCTGCGCAATTATATTTAGTTCTTTGCATTTTCATATCTCTATAATAATTCTAAGACTATTTTATGTGAATATTCTGACAAATTTACTGTTTTCTGGCGCATTTGTTAGAAGGTAGGGTATCCGTAACCATGCTGTCTCCATCGGGTGTTAGTCATGATATGATCTATTCCTTTTTGATGATAGCCTGGAAAGTATATAACTTTGAATGTCTTTACAACAAGAATAAGTTTGATAATAATAAATATAATACAGAAATTTTATTTATACATTTAAATTGAACTTAATATTAAGTTAAATAATATAATAGTCATGTACAGGTAGGTGATTCAGGTATTGGAAAATGTATTTTTATTGATATTTATAATATTAGGTATTATTTTTGAATGATGTTGATGTGATGTTAACGATGTTGACACGCTATGTAATTTTACTATATTAGTTTACCATACTATGAACCATATCTATACACAGAAGATTATTACACAAATATGATCAAGCAAATAACGATGTAATAACAAGTGAACGTGACTAAACGAAACTAAAGTAATGGTAATTTTTTTTGTGTAAATTATAACATTTTCACCTACATCCAATTTACTCAACTTTAAATACATAAAACACTAGGATTCCCTATATGGCGAGAGGTACATTGTATGAACGTACACAATTATGACATCAGAAGCACCTATGACCCAACAAACAATAATTTATCGACCACATAAATATCTGTCCCGGCCAACTAGGATACTGGGTCATCTAATTACGTAGATGACAAAGCTTCTATGTAATAAGAAGTTCAATTCTCTTGATAGTTCTGTCAGGTTGTTCGTGCTATAACTATTTTTGTCGTAGTCACTGTTATCCAAGATCACGTATAGCTATTCTTTAATAGTATTCTTAAAGCTTTGTTTAGAGTTGAACGCCATTATAATTCTTTTTTAGACACCTTAGAATTATATTCTTATTTAAGTTTACATTTAAATAACTGAATGATATATGAGGATATTTATCCAATTTTATTACATAAACTGAAATATGAGCACATGTTTATAATGTCCAACGCCATGTGAAGCATTTACTCATACCGTGGAGATATGGTTGGTCCTGTGTTGCGGATGGCATGGACAAACACAAATATGACATTACAAACACCCATGGCCCGAGAACAGCCTGGGCTGGGAATCGAACCCGGGATCCTTCGCTCGGTGGGTTCGCTCACTACGAACTGGGCTATGGGGTCGTCAACATAAAAGACATCACCAACGCGTTGTCGACCAACAACAAAGTGTGAACTGAACTTTTTATCTGGCTCACGATTGTTAAGAAGATTTCACAATTGGTTCTACATGGATGGTGACAGCTCGTGAGGTAGATAAAAATCATGTAGATATTATCAGGTTTATTACGTAATGCAGAATCCAGCGGCCCCTAAAGGAGTAATTTGACGTAATTGCCTTATCTACTAGTTAAATTGGCATATCCAATGATAGATGGAACGGCTTACAGCCCAACCAGAAGGAGTAACCTGCCTATCGAGGGTTCCTGGGTTCGAATCCCGGCCGGAGTAGATATTTTTGTGACACATAAGTATTTATTATTGTTTTATTTCATATATTTGTATATTGGAAGCAGAGCACTAAAACATTTTGGACGCACTAATCTGAGTTGACGCTACCTCTCGGTCAACGCAATTTATACCACGTTTTGCGCCTAACAAATGACTGGAGTCTCCACCTAATTCATATTCACAGTATCAACTTACCGTTCGAGTACTTCTAAACCTTAATGCCTACTAAGTGTTCCAATTCGATTTCGAGAAAAGGTCCAAAAGTGCCGGTTTTATTCGATTTACGGAATATATCCAGAAAATTTTATAATAAAATTTACAGGAATGCAGACGACCGTGATCAAATTATTCATTCAATTTATTCAGGTTACAATTACGGCATAATAAATAAATGGACAAAATAACAACTTTTATATTCTTAACTATACTTACTATGTATCTTACTATGTTACGATTATTAGGCTATCATCTGCGCAATCACGTGTTCTCGCTACATACCAATTTTCATTAAGGTCGGTCAAGCCGTTCTTGAGTTATCTCGAGACATACACGAAAATATCGACAAATTTATATAGTAGCATAGATATAAATATACACAAGAAGAAGAAATAGACAAAAAATATTTGAAACTGAACTCTTCGTGAATTTTACAGATCTTACTACAAACCTAAATACCCATGTAGTACTCCCAATTTATTTGTCCACGCAATAATATTGTTGTGCGATACACATATAATAAGTATTGGTACTATAGCAAATATTATAGATCTAATTTCAAGCTCGTCGCGATTTTATGTTTTTTATAACATATTTCATGAATTATACTTTTGCACTTATTTGAGAGATCGCTTGATAGAACTCTTCAATGTAGAAGATTTATAAACAAACTAATAGAATGTCTATTCCAACATTTCCCTGAATAAAAATATAACATTATTAATATATGTTACGAATATGAAAGAAAGAAAAACATCTTCATTCTATATTAAGACAATGACATAAAATAATATTAATAATAATGACTAACACAATAATATTAAAATAAACATGCCTAATATTATTTATATATGTTCAGAGATGTCCACGCTATACGTACACTGACAGGCAAAAATTCCAAAAAGTATGTTTAGTCCATTATATCAATAACAAAGTCAATATATAGCAATTTTCCAAAAAAATTTAAAAAAATTATTCGACTCCATAACGGTTGTATTATTAGTATAGTAGTTAAGAAATGCTTTCCTAAAACTTAATAGGGCCTTAGTATTCAGGAATGTACTCTTTACGTACTACACATTTTTATCTTGAATATAAATGAATCTTGAATATAAAGTGTAGTCCGCCTTGTAACTTTACAGTTTGTATGGTGCAAAAGTTTAAATAAATAAATAAATAAAGTGAATAATATTAAGCAACTTTGTTGAAAATAACAGAAAAAGAATATACATATATATATATTTCAGTAACCCATTTAAAAGAATTCGATAATTGTACATTTTATCCCGAAGTGTAATATTCAGTTTTTTTTTTATTTATTTAGAAAATGCTTCCAATCCATTTTCACAGATAAGTACATTTATACTAAAGTATGATCTTTTTTAAAATTCGTTTTCTTCCCGAGAAGAATTTAAATGCTATCGCATTTAACGTGGTCGACATAATGTAATAGTCGATTAAATTTGCATTTTCTCGTATAAAGGAGTTATGACACAAGAAAATTATTCCACAGATTCTAAAAACTATCAAGATCTTACAAAACCTCATACGCTGTTTACACAAACACACATTGTGCCAATATATGTACGTGCCTGACAAAACTATAAGTGACGTGTATTTGAATTACGATCAATAACCGAATTGTCTATATTAAGATCCTTAAAAACTTTTGTACGTAGTAATTTTTTACCTTATTTGAATGTCAATAATAACGAAGGTTGAAAATTGCATCAATAAGAAAAATTTCAAGATTATTGATGCTAAAGCAGAGGTACTTAATTATGGAAGACAAAGAAAAACCCTTTATTTAATCGATTAAATAGGTATTTAATTTTAGCAGAGAAACCCACGTTTGGAAAAAATGCATTGGATTTCCAAATGCTTGTGTATATAAAGATTTATACTTGTGGAAAGTTCAATTTGAAATGTTTACAGATGAATAAATACTTCAGTAGCAACTGAACAACAGTTCAACGGTATATGCTGATTGCACACCAATAAATAAGAAAATTGTTTTATGTTTACACAGGTAACACGTAGTTCATTGTTGTAGGAAAGAACTGAAAATGCAACAGTTTTGAGTATGACATTTTAATCGCAGAATGTTTGACATACTTTCATGCATAGTAACAGAAGAAAACTGAAGTGACATTCTCATGCTTAAATTTTTTATAAAATTGATTACAACGGTGAAATAAAATAATTTTCATGCACATGCAAATGAAAAAAAATGTGTTTGTGTTGTCAAACCTTTGAATAATGTGGAAAGTTAGTTTTTATTGCATAGATGAAAATAATTAGTTTCCCTTAAAAAATGTCGTACTATATTTATTAAAAAATGTATAACATTATAAGTAAATCGAATTGCGACACAATAAAAACAAATTAATATATGTAATAATACATTTTTTTTCATTTCTTAAGGGAAACTAATTTCGAATAAGCCATGTTGTGCGTTTGTAATTTATATGGTTTTATATCCATTGTCAAAGCCTTTCAGGACTTTTTAGCAGAAAGTTTGAGTGCGCCATCTTTACTGATAAAATTTACCTATTCATTGCGTCAGAAAATTTGGTCGCGTCACCATTATTCAGCCGCCGCGATCTGTGTCTGATTTGGCAAAAAGAAAAAAATATATGAGCCCTGTACATCTAAACAAGATTGACTTTCTACCAAAAAGCCAAATGTCTAGACCATTGATGACAAAACACTGAGAACGATCAAATCCATATCACCATGTCATGCACGGAACACTTTTAATCAGTCACCTGAGGAGAAAATAATTTCTTGAGACCGATGATTGTGGCTAGGAGGAGGGCTATCTTGGAGATGAGCAGCGCCTTCCCGACCATCAAATAAAGGCCTTTGAAAGTCAGGGCGCCGAGGAGACCAAACTTCATAGCCGCGGCCGCGAGGAATGGTCCGAAATTCTTGTTTCGTGCTCGGCCGCTTTCGATCGCCTTCGGTGCCTTCATTGTTACAGCTGGAAAATAAAGTAGTATTTCCATTGTACTAAATGTTTATTAAGCCTTTTTCGTAATAAAACTCCTTTAAAATTAGATACGCATTAATTAATTGCATCAGAAACATCAGAAACTAATCTACATCATCCAATATATAGTACATGAATGTCATTATTACAGCCCATAAATGTCCTACTGCTCGACACGGGTCTGTTCTCACGATAACAGGGGTTAAAGCCATAGTCCACCATGCTGGCAAGGTACGGGTGGTTAGACTTCAGATACCTTTGAAAACTTTATGGAGAACTCTATGTTGCGCAGGTTGCTTCAACTTCACCGAACCGAGTGATAATTAATTTGTAATACGCTCATAATTTGAAAAATGAGAGGTGCATGCTAGATTCGAATTTGAGTCTCCCACGCGGGAGACCGACTTCCAAACCACTAGACTACCACTAGTAAGTGAACTTAATTGTTCCTAGAATCTGTTGTACTGCTGTTGTGCTAGTTTTATTTCCTGATTATTAAGATAATTGTTGTTTGTTTGAGTTGATGCTCTAAATACTGCGCTACTGCTACCTTGCAACTCATTCTAAAAAAAATTGGTTTCAAAACTTGAAACCAAACAACTTCCCGTTACTCCTATTTCAGTTATTTCCTTTAATGATTTCACTAGTCATTCAGTTTCTTTCTTTGAGGCAATACACGCATTCAATGAGCAGGGGTGTCCAAAGTAAATATTTATCTTTTTCCAGTTATTCTTACCGAAATATGTTTTAATAAGGACATATTAATAAAATTTAAATTAACGAAGACACCACGCTGTGATAACTATAGCGAACAGTATCGGCAAAAATTATCATATTTATTAAAAGCTTTAATAACCGATGTTGGAAAATTGTTTCAAACTAACAATATAAAATATGTATATAATTTAGTTATGAAACATAATATTAATTATAGGTTTCGTTTTTTTATGTAGAAGAACGATTTTAATGAAAAAGTGAATTATTGCTTTACATTGGCGCCCAATATGGGACAAAACCGCTACTTTGACATTTAAATAAAAACGCATTCAAATACAATCACATCATTAAATGCCTGTCGTTGTTCATCTGACATAATCTATAACTGAAGCATAAAATTGTAGGTTATATTTTTTATGGATCGAACCGTTAAGTACACAATATATCGGCCTTGTTATCATTCAAAGCCTAAAACAGGACTGTTCAAGGCCTTATTATGTTTATATTATGAAATATTATGTGCGTGCTAGCTCACATTCAGCTGCTCATTATGTGTAGGGCAATTTTTTCGTTTATGTCAAACAAATTTTCTCTTAAGGTACAATAAAATCTCTTAAAAGGATAACTCATTACTTTTAGATTTATGCCCCAGAATATCTGTCAGGATGACAGCTGACATCTGTTTATGACATCTAAACAAGCCATCCATTCTTCTAGTCCTTTTTCCTTCATACTTCGTCATGCTCTGAGTTTTTCGGTAAGAAAACTATTAAAAACGCGATAATGTATTATTTAAATACTCTTATAAGCTCATAAGAGTTTATAATTATGTTTATTAAGAGATTTAATCTTATTTTTTACGAGAAAAACGGCCAAAATAATTGGTATCAGGTACAATATCCCCGACTACTTGGGGGATAATTTATTCTCTCGCCATAAATCAAGTTACAGGAGATAAGTTTTTAATTAAATGTCACGTGACGCTGTGGTGTGAAATATCAAACCAGGCTGTCGGTATTGATTATAGAAAATTTAAATTGTGTAGGTGGATCATTAAAAACCACAGAGAATTCTGAAAGAGGTTATATATCTAAAACTAGCAATTCGACCGAGGCCACTAGAGTTTCCAAAAGACGAAGTTCCGAGGGTACTTCGTTACACTTATTCAGTTACAGGCTTTCATCTGAATTTTGGAAATTCTTAAGGCCATAAACAAGGCTTTAAAGATAACACTCTTAATCAGTTTCCAGAAATCATTTCCATTAAATAACGTTCCAACCGAGGCCCAGAAATATTCAAGAAGTTTTAAGAAAGTTTTAGGAAGAAAAAAACACGAATAGTACTATTGTATAGTTTGTACTAACATTCATCAATACGGTTTTGCTATCTGCGCATTATTGAATTGTACTTTTAGGTCAATAACTAAGTTATTAATAAAATATCACACACCCACGGCATTAAATTCGGACACTGTGTTTCGTAGATAACATATGTGTATGTCAACAACTAACATGACATCGACAACTGCCGCTAACGGGATCGATCCCAGGACTCTTTTGCACACAAAATAACTGCTGAGATTACGATCAACAAAAAAATCTTGAATCTTAGGTGTAAATTAATACGTACCAACACCAAGGCTTCCATCTTTCTGTTGCTGACCAGCAATGACGACATCAGCGTTATCCAAAAGCCGGTACCGAATGGACCTGGTAGTAGCAAAGTTCCACAGCTTGTCCATGATCAGCTGTTGCGCCTGGTCTTCTAAGGAAGTGCCTGCTCTAGCTAGGGATTCTGCTCTGACTGGAATGTCTGCGCCCACTCCATTACTGAAAGTCGACACATGTTTATAAGTTTTTGTTTTAGTTACAAATATCTCATAACCCTATTAATATATAATATTGGCCACCTATAGGGTGGCAATGAAAAAAATGGAAAAATGCAACCACTAATATAATAATCGATTAGTTGGTTTAGGCTTTGTAGGTTAGAAAGAAAGTACTGGCTCTTAAACCCCTAACCGGAATACGACGAATCGTTTGGCGACTAACTCAAGCAGGAGGGTGGTAGCTAGCCAGGCGTGTTTCACGGAAAGATAATACCAGTAATAACATTAATGACTTAATAATTATACTGATAACATAATCTTTACGCGAACTCCTACCACCAAGCAGGCTGACTTCCGTTTCCTCTTACGGCACCCTGTTCTGCCAGCATGGCATTCATTGGGGGAGTATTCTATGCCACCCCAATACGACCAGAAAATACAGTCAGTTGTGGCAAATATTCGAAGAATTTCTCAACTACTGGACCGTATATTTATTTTATTAGGCGACCTCATAGTTCAGTCGCACGCGAGACTGGGTTTGATTAACGGCCAGAGCAGATGTTTGTATTACAGATATATGTTTGTCATCGATTCACGGATGTCCGTGATTTTTCCTTTGTGTACATCAATGCCACCCGTAATATGAAGCAACCTAGTGTAGATGAGTATATTTTAGCGTATTTTTTACAGCCAAAATAAGCAGAAACACAAAATGAGTGAACTTTATTAAGAACGGCTCTGGAAATTTAAAAATAACTTTCCTTTGAGATGGGTCTCTAATTTCTTTTGATGTAACATCCAAGAGAAGTGATTCGGTGTCGTTGTGTCGCTATTCAGCAACGCGGGCCACAAACAGGAAAGGTTGGCTTGAAACTCAAGTATGGGTGCGACCATAATCCAATTACTTCAATCAGACCACAATTTGGTAAACAATATTTCTTACAAGTAACCAAAATCTTCATACGGATTGACAAAAGAGGAAAGCGACCGGACATATGTTATGAGTCAATCAAAGTAAATGGAGCAGGGCCGTAACAAAGTGGTTTCCCAGAGGTGGGAAAAAAGGACTCGGAAGACAGTGCGGATGTGAGGACGATATCATAAAGACAGCTGGCCCAAGATGGAAACGAATGGCCCTAAACAGATCACAATGGAAATCGTTAGAGGAGACCTATGCCAACAGGCAAACTGAGATCAGAGACATTTTATAAAACTGTTTTGTCATCTTACAAAGTTCTATCTATTGTCATATATAAGGGCTTTATTATCATTATTTCTTAGAAGTAGTTACACATCTTGCAAAAAAAAGATTTTGAAAGACTCACAGCTTCGCTACGCTTCATCACGCCATTCTCTCTCGTTTCAACTCTGATAAAAACGTAACTTAACCGGACTATTAAAATAACAGCTGATGAATAGACTATAGAACGCAGTTAATAGCTACTCAATTAGGCTGATTGAAAGCTAAGGTGACGCTGACTTAGCGCTTGTTGAATGACATTAATTTAAATACGTTAATTGGTTGTCCATACATCGAAGCTACTTTTACGGCGTCCTTTTAAAATCACCTTTGTAAATTATCAGCTAGCACGTGCAGTCAATACGACAATTTATACTGACGTTAATTTGGCTGACTGTACTCGATTCGTTAATTCAATCAATCATCTTTGTATATATATATATATATATATATATGTGTGTGTATATCTATGACACACACACACACACATATATATGTATATGTGTGTGTAGAAGTTAATCTCACAAACGACAGCACCGATTTCAAAACTACTTTTACCACTTGAATGATATATTATTTCAAATGGTCATAGCCTATGTGTGTATAAAACAAATCCTCTCTGTTTGAATGTGATATTTTCGAAAATTTGGGCACGGTTTTTTACCAATATATAAACTGAGTCATGACGATAGAAAAAAAAAATTATACCCCTGAGAATGTCTGAATACCATTTTTGAACGTAAAAATATTTTTTTCCGATTCGAAGTGAAGGTAGGATAGAAATGAATATGAGAAAGTTCAAATTTTTTCGTGTATGTCAGGTAATCTCCGGAACCACGGCACCTACATGAGTAATTCTTTTACCATTTGAATGATAAGATAATTTTTTCCGGATGGGTACAGTTATATATCTGTATGTACAATAGTGAATTATTGGACCCGAGCGAGTTCGGGACAGGTCACTAGTATAACATAAAATAAGTTAAACGTATCCATGGTCAATCAACACGAATGCACTTCATGATTTATTGTAATTCCTCTTTCCGCAAAAAGAATGTATGTATTGTATTACGAATTGGACACTCACTCGATACTGTCTTTTGAATCTTGATTGATTACATTTTATCACGAGCCATGTTTATGTAAGAAATGATTAATGAAGTAAACATTTACGTCGTATGCTTGAATAAATTTAATTAATTTATGGACAAAAGTTGGATCACAGTAATTTATACAGTACTAAAAAAAATTGGTACGCCTCGGCGGTGTGTGTGATGAGTGACAGTGGACCACAATGGGATATACTCGTATATATGATTTCTTATGATGTGTTGATGTAATCAACAATTATTATTTACTAGCAAATGTCCTCCCTTCGCTTCGGAAAAACTACCTTACGCTTAAAGATCATTTCTTTGTATTTATTATTATTATTTCATTTCATTTAAAAAGAAAATAACTTCAAAACTATAAGGCCTAAGCCGATCAAATTTTGTGTTTGAAATAGACAGAGATCCCCTCTATCACCCACATCCCGTTGGTTCAGTACTTACGGGAGACCCTGTATATTTCAACTATGCTGAAAAATATTGAACTTTGATAAAAAAAAATACCAAACGCATTTTTATAATATTCGCTGATGTGTTAACAAATCTTAATATATTTTTGCGTACTAAAAATCTCATGTTTCAAAATAGGCTAGGTCATTAAACAGTTTCTAAAAGAATTGACGAACAAATCCTTGAAATTCGATACAATACAAGTACCAACCTTATCGCCTTATTATTTTATATCCTCCTTGGTGTTAATCATTAAAAATAAACCGACAGCTCCACCGCAACCAAATTGTCACTTTCAATACCGAGTGAAATTAACACACTAATCTTCATAATATACAAATATGTCATATGTCATTATTTGATTAAAATTGCACCTGCCAAATAACCTAATGTCGATCCGTGACATTGACACTTTATCGCCATGACAATTTATGTTGGCGTTTATACGTTTAAATTCTTACTGCATTCCGCGACACAATTGAAACTTGTTCTGTCCATATATTTCTATTTTTGAAGACATAATATATAAACCAGGTCGATACCCTGTACGGTTTGAAACATCTGTGTTATTGATAGCGACGCTCAAATTTTCCAATTTAGGCTTATTTTAAATACGTAGTGTATCAAGTATAGACCTGCATAGCCATATATAATTTTAACCAAAATTTTTGAGATGCAAAAAAACACCGAATCAACAACAATTGTTCAGCCTAATATTCATTTTTGACAAAACAATGTTGTTTTGTCTCGCATATAAGCTACAATGACGTAAAAATTTCTTTGTTAGGTATTTTAATATCTCTACAAATGGTACGCGTGACTGCATGATTGTATTGTTTCGCGGATTATTTATAACCGTTATTACCAGTTTGGGATCATACCTCTCATCGACGATCATCATGTCTTCGCTGAGCTGGAAGGAGGCTGTCCGTAGCATCCTGTCGACATAGCCGACCAACTCCACAGCTATACATGAGGAGGTCTCTCGGGAAGCGCATTTGCTACTCAACCCTCGCTTAAGCGTCTCTTCTGATGGTAAAGATGTCTGAAAAGAACATTTAAGTATTAGTCAGCCATCATGCTTATGGAAGCACTCACACTTCTAACCCGATGATTTGTATCATTCGTAAACGAGTCATGAGTTATAAATGGGTGACTAAGTAGCAAAATTTCTTGAGTGCCTCCATTGGAGAGTAGTTTGTTGTCCTTAGATAGTAGTCTTTAGCCAAATAGCAGCCCTTCGAACCGGATGGACTTCTGAGGCTTAAGTGAGACATTTAACAATCATCTTATCCGTAGTAGAGCAATGTAATGGATTACGATCTAAGCCTGCTCAGTTACAATGAGAGCCCCTTGCCCTTGACGGGGCTGTTAATGGGTTGCTGCTTACTATTTCATACTTACTTCATTCGAACTATTGTCGACGCTGATAACTATGGTTTATAGTAGGAGTTAATAATATGATAACACGAACGCCCGCACAATAAAGCTGTCAAGCGATAGGCTACATTCGAATCAGTATATTTTATTTGTTTATTTACTTGCACACAAAGTGATATTACAAAAAATACAATAAATTTCTAACTAGTCCAGAAATAAGCGCTTATTAAATTCTGGTACCCATGCTAAGGTCAAACTTGTGTTACGGGTACCAGTGACATTTTTACAGCATAGAATTGCTACTGGTGAGGACGCTAATAATATTATATAATACCAGCTGTGCCCATAACTTCTTCCACGTGGAATTTAATAAAAAAGTTATTTAGTAGAAATAAAAGTAGCCTAAGTTACTCCTTATTAAATCAGCTACCTGCCAGTGAAAGTCCCGTCAAAATCGGTCCAGCCGTTTCAGAGATTAGCCGGAACAAACGGACAGACAGACAGGCAAAAATTGTAAAAAACGTTATTTTATTATATGTACCGTATTATACATTCATATGCATGTAGTAAAAAACGGTTATTTTAATATTACAAACAGACACTTCAATTTTATTTATTAGTATAGATATAGATAAAATGTTGCTCAACAAAATAATGAGGAAAGAGAAAAGAAAAGAAAAGAAAAGAAAAGAAAAGAAAAAGCTTTAAAATTATTTTACATATTTATAACACTTTGTGAATACACCTGTATATATTTGTATACATGCGGATTAATGAGTGCGTGTCTGCTTATGTGTGTGTGTGTGTGTGTGTCTGTGTATTAAAACATACTAGAAATCGGGTTTTTATAAAAATATTTATAGTATACTAATCGACTAAACTTAATATTTAATATTTTTGACTTAATAGTATTGAAATATATTAATAATTATTTATTATTATTGTTAGTACAACAAATTAATTAAAATCTATAGTTTTTGATGAAATAAAATAAAAATCTAACTAAATTACAGAAAATATGTTAAAAATGAAACTATTGAGATATGATGTGAGGAATCAGTAAAAAGCATTATTATAATTATTATATAGTATACGGCAAAATAATATTTATTTAGGTACGTACTTCACTAATATATTGGTGATTCATTAAAAGCAAATGAATAAAAAAAAGGTATACGTACAATCGTTTTCTGTATCTATACTAATAATAAAACTTTACTGGGGCAGAATCTGCACTTGGCGTATTTAAAACTTACAACTTGGGTCATAATCTAAAATACGTCATGATTATGATTGTACTGTCCCTACAGAACTTTCCGAAGTAAATCGGCGACAGTACTGGCCTTATAGTAGTATAGTATATATGTTTATTTAGTTACGATAGAGAAACTTGTCAATGTACAAAAATATCATAACACTTTTCGTAAAATACAAAAACAGTTAAACTACACTCAAATGAGAGCTATGTAAATTATCCTAAGCGCCTACCGCAAAACTCGTTATCCAAATCCGAAAATGTCCTACCCTTGTCTATTTATAATTAGGTTTTAATTAAATATAAAGGACAACACACGGGGTTCTTAAATCCCCAATAATATTTGGGAAATATAGAGGGAACAAAGCGAACAAAGTCTCTCTCTCATCACAAAGTAACTGTACTCGTCGTAGTAAATTGATTGAGTTTGTGTCAAATGTTCACTCAAGTCACATTTATAATACTAACAGAGACATTAATTAAAGAAGAACCAATCGAGAACTGATAATTTCGACCCCGTAGCCCAGTTGGTAGTGACCCTGCCTGTCGAGCATGGGGTCCGGGTTCGATTCCAGGCCGGGGCAGATATTTATGTGACAGATAAATGTTTGTTCTCGGGTCATGGGTGTTTGTGATGTGATATTTGTGTATGTCCATGCCACCCGCAACACAGGGAATCCTAGTGCGGGGGTGTGAGTGTGTAAACGTTTAACGTTTATTTAATTTCGTCAAGACAACACGTCAAATTGTCAACGAAGATTTGAATAATATTTAATAATTAAAAGAATAAATATAAATATACGACATGGTACGAACCGGACGTGTGACAGCGCCCGTAGTTCTGTGCAGTGGTGAGCACGTGAGGGACATTTGTCAGTGTTACCGACTGGATACCATAAGGAACACGGAACATCACCAAATGTGTACAGGCGGAGTAATACTCAAACGGTAAAAGAAGATTTCAAAAAGTATCCCTGGTTCCCAAGATTACCTTAAGCATTCACACAAACTCACAAAATTGGCACTCCTTTAATATTAGTATAGACTTATACCGAGGACAAACTAGAAGTGGTGTGGTTACACAACTCAACGCTTTTATCAGAAATATGACATTTCTAAACATTTAGGCTCTCTACATTTCATTTCTAATTAAATATAGGTGTTAAATAATAAAAAAATATTACATTAATTTTATTATTATAACTTGTGTATCAAAAAAGGGAATTTTTCATTATTTTTTCTAAGTTTAAGTTTCATGTTATTGAAGTTTTGGCAAGGATCCCTTATTTTTTCTAGTAATAAATATAGCCTATGTTACTCAGGGATAATGTAGCATTCTAATGGTGAAAGAATTTTTAAATTCGGTTTGGTAGTTTTTGAGTTTATTCGTTACAAACATACAAAAAAACAATGGTTTCCTCTTTATAATATAAGTATAGAAGAATTGTTATTTAAAATTAAAATGGGCACAGTTGAGTTGAAATACCCTCTTTGCTTAGGCCGCTATGAAAATCGGTGATGTGGCAGTCCAATCGCAATTAAATCCCAGTGGGAACCAGTTAACTGAAATACAGGTTTCAAATATTTGGTAGCCAGTTAAAGCCATTTAAGTGAGTGAAATGCAGAACCATATTTATACGTTTCAAATGGTTTATTTGAATCACATTTTACATTTGGATTTCAAAGTAACACCTCGTATAATACGTTATACAAAAAATGATTAAAGAATATTCAAACGAGGCAAGGAAGTTACATCAGTCGATGTAACACAGGATAAAACAGTAATTTTCCTTATTGGTAAGTGAAGTATACCAGGATATTATGAAAATTGAGAAGGTATCTGATTGTAAAGTAAGAAAAAAATAATAATATTTTTGCGCTTTAGTGTACAACAGTGCAACATAGGTTTTGCACAGAAATAAGGTACCTAATTAACAACTGTAATAAATACTGATCTATATTTTGCTATTTCAAATTTGCTATACTTTGCTATTCTATTGATTCATTAGTAGATCCCATTAGATAATGAAATAGATATTCGCAGCTACTATTTTTCAACGCTCCATCTCCTTTATACTCCCATGTCTATGAAAAAATCTTTGTATTCGACGCGATATTCTAGCGTTTGATATAATAACGTTGCCTCAATCAGATTCTTTTATACTGGAAATTCCCAAGGAGGTGGTATTACGATTGTAAATATTGAAATCCTTTCATGTGATTTCACTTCAGTGAGAAATATTCAAGTTATATAATTGCAATAAGCTATTATATTATCCTATAGAGAGAAATTGTAGAGAATTCTGAAAAGAAAATTTAAAGAAAACTTTCAATCCACTTACTTTGTGGTTTATTGCTGGTCCTTGTGAGAAATTAGTCAAATCCGAATTTGAGTCACTTTTTATTTTGTGCATTTAAGCTCAGGATTTCAGTATAGGTTTTTAAGTAAGAAATAGATAATTTTCCGCTAAGCATAAGACTAGTAAATCTTATTCCGATGACGATTCAGGTTTCGGCACATTAGACGTGCAATCAATATGTGCGTATACTTAATAGTGGACACAATATTTTTTTAATCATTAAACGATGCATTACCATTTGCGTATTAAATTTACATTTATATATCTCTTAAAATTTTTATATAAAAGTAAATAATTTATTAAATATTAAACTGCAACTCAATGGTGATTACTACTGTTTAATTTATGATTTAATTTCGACATTGTTTTTGCCGTCATCTTTTTTTTTGCGCTTCCGGCGGTAGGTTTCGAAAACATAACTCGACAGTCTCGTGTCGGCGTTGGAAGAGCGATCTACTCAGACGCAACAAAATAAAAAAATTAAATGTGTTTGTGCAAAGTAACTGTTCGAGAGATTTAGATACGGAGTAATAAAACTGTAAATAAGAAAATATTTATTTTTGCTATTGTTAAAAATATGCTCCACCGGATACATTTTACATATTTTATAATACTTTTAATTACTTCAAACGTATCTATCAAAATTGTATATTCAGGTCGGTGCACAGACATGCGTTGGATTCTATTACTAATACCATTTTTATCTCTTGCACGAAAGATTAAGACATGTATTACTCTTAAAAAGTTCGCTCGAGATTACTGTTTACACAATAATCGTAAATCTTGAAGAAAGTGGATTTCTTCATACAAAATATTAACCAATGCACTTCACATTGAAGCAGCTTTTTTGTTTGATAGATCGCTATCAGAAATAAGAACACCTTTTGCTAACACCCAATGTACCAAATATTTATTTATCCCTTTTTGTTGTTCATTATGCAACAATTACTATTGTATTGTATTTGGTAGTTACGACTGTGATACTTAGTTATCGACAAACAATCATTGTATTTAACAATGAAAGTGGATCTAAACATAACTTCAATAATTTTAGGAGCATTAATGGACATTATTTTCAACTCACAAGTCCCAATTAACATTTTTGATGTCTTAACAAAAGCCTATTATTGTTAGCACGCAAAGAGTGTCAGCGCGTATCTGGCATGGTAACAACGATGATAATCCGGGATATCAACATCATGACAAATGATGGGGCTCATTGAAAAGGTATAGGTTGTATGTAAATCAACCTACTTCGCTATACGTCGTTATACGTTTTCAAGATCAACGAAATATCTCTTTTTACGCTTTTTGAATAACTCCACGTGATAGCGCCCCGGAAAGATTTCATCAATTGACGATTTCAACGCAATATTGATCCAAAAAGAAATATTATGAATACATATATAGATAGAGCATTTACATATTTATTACATACGTACGCGAAATAATATATTAAATTAGAAAAAAATATGCAATATATTTATTTGACTCAATACGAATTAAGAAAATATAAATAAGAAAATAGTTGACATTTTAATTAAGCATAATTAACTAATAAACGAAAGATATGTGTTCAAAAAATTTTAGTTTATTTCTTATTTGTTTTAATTTCTTGCCTAATAATAAATTGATTTGATTTTTTTACTGTATGTTTCGATAATTTCATTATTTTATTATCGCATAAAAAACATGTATTTCAGACAGTGAGAAACTGTGTGTAGTTGTACATCCTTGATACTCAAAGGCATTTTAACTTCGACAAAAAAATTGTAGTCGTTTCAACGAATCATAAAGACAGCCTTCGTACAATACAAAGTATCAATTATACGTGGAAAGCAGAAAACTGGGGTAAGTTCCCAACGCATAGGAATTCACGCGCCGTTGCTGCGCGTACGGCGTGTTACCGTATGCATTTGTTAGACACCTGATTTTAATTGAATGACCAAATTTGTTCTCCAATTGCATTACATTACTGCATCTATTTTTAATTTAAATGCCAGCTTGACGATACCCAAAACACGAAGAAAAACGAAGATGACCGAAAACCGTTAATAACGTGTTTCATTACACGGTGTTATGTTCGTAATAGTAATAGTAAATGTACCTACAAGAAAAATCGGAAATTTTTATTTAATTTTTTGATGAAATTTGAACAGTTCGGTTTGATTTCAACTCAACGAAGGAATCAATTGGACAAATCTTTTCTCCACGTACAGACAGACAGACAACGTACAGTCTAAACTAAACTAGAGATAAAAAAAGATTATAAAATAAACATAATGTATAGTATTTTTTGCTAAGCGAAAGTCCCATTTTCTGCATTAGAAAATCATTCGTGCAAAAATCGAGACGAGTTACTATATTTCAATATGTTTAAAACTTTTTAAACTGTTTACTTTCCACACACCCTCACTTATCCTAACACTAGAATTCTCCCTCTCGAGGTAGAAAGAGCCAAACCCTCGAACAAACAGGTATGTTACATAAATGTCTGCTCAGACGGAATTGAACCTGTGATCCTTTAGTCAGTTTGTGGACCGTCTTATTTATTTATTTTGTACACTTAATAAAATTACAGGAAACAAAATATGTAAGTAAAAGTTTGTACAATAGCACTACCTACTTATACCTCATCACAATTTTCTTCCAGTACGGTTATAAAGTGCGCGCCTAAATAATAATATAGTTCAAACACAAATATATATACCTACCTACCTGAGCAGGAACAATCATTTCCCTCATACATAAGTTTTGTCTAGAATAAACTTTGAGGTACAGAAATCAAACACCTTTGAAATCAGAAACTAACCATTTCCTAATTCAGTGTTTAGCTGGGGGCGCTACGAGCCAGGAAGGTTTATTTATTTTATTTATTTATTAATTTACTTACAAGTACTCTCAATTAAACTTGGCACGCTTTTTGAAAAATGGTTTTGTTCGGTTTTCAGTGTTATTGTCACACTATTATCGGTGATCTGAAAGATCGTTCACACACTCACTGATTGATTAGTTTTTACGGCAAATTCCATGTAATTATGGAAACATTAAGAAAGTGTTTATGCGACAAGACGTCTTCACATTATTGTCTGTGTAGTTTTTCGTTACTTTCGCGAAAAGGGATAAGATTTAATTAGCTGATTCCGAAGTCTCCATTACTTTATGGTTTTAAACTTATATTATCGTAAATAATTTGGCTGCGTCGGTGTTCCCGCCTTCTTACAATGTGGGAGTCTTGAAGAGGAGAGTTAATAGGCTATTATAGGTTAGTGCGTTCAACATCTTAGACTTCATCATCACTTTCCACCAGTTGGGGTTGTTGTCAACCGACATATTGATATTTGATACAGTTATGGATTTCAGTGGAGGGTAGAAACACTTGACAGGTGATTAATGACAGATGAGTCTAATCCGGATTTTTAAACAATAAAGCAATTATTTGCATTTAAAGATTTAGGTATTATAGCAATCTATAAATAAAAATTAAAATAATCTATAAATATAAATAAAAATTGATTGACGCAAGTATGAAAGATCATTTGAGCTATTTAGCATTTTTTTTTGTTATGTTCATAATTATTAAGACAGGATTTTTATGAAATATTTTTTAGGAAATTTGCTGTAAGTCGAATATTTTAATGGTATTTTTGTATGAAATGGATCGTGTCCATCATCTCATATTTTTTTTGTCAATAGCCTAACAAAAATATGGGCTACCTGATTGTAAATGACCACGGCTACCCATACACGATACACAAATACACATACACAAATATAATATCACAAACCCCCATGACCCAAGAACAAATATTTACCAGACATATAAATGTCTACCCTGGCCGGGGTTCGAACCTCTTGCCCGGCATACAGGGTTATTACCAAATGGACCTTGGGATCGTCTAGATGACATAAAAGATATAAGATAAAATAAAAGATAAACACCCCTAACTCTCTACAAAGTTTCTATTTACTAAAGGGCCGCCGATTGTGCTTCTTCAATCAATTGCCAGTCAATATTGAATATTTGCCTTCAAAATACATTTAAAAGGTTTACCATTATAGATTACTTTGTTGACAGAGATGCATGACTGCTTAAATAGTCGATCATCCTTACATAATCAGTAATGATCCTGCAGACTGGTGCAAACGTTTATGTGACAGATAAATATCTGTTCTCGGGTATTTATGATGTCATATTTCTGAATGTCCACGACACTAATAACACTTGTGAGTGGGGGAACGCTTTTTTCCCTTACAATCCATAATTTGTTCCACTACTGAGCTTGAATGTCCTATCATAATGAGAGGTGTTAAGGCTCATAGTCTGCCATGCTGGCCAAATGCCAACTGACAGACTTCACCTTAGAGTTAACAAACAACAACATGAAAAGTCTATTTCCATCTATTTATGCATTATTTCTTGCAATGCGGTTTTTAAAATCACCTTACTTTTATCCGGAAATATTTTGTACGAAGGTTCCCGAAAGGTTGACCGAATGGAGGGGAGGCGGCAGTCTCACGAAAGTTCTCGAAGGTTCGGACGAAAACAATAGAGGCCATATAAAAAACCTGAGGTAGTAATGACATCTACCTCGAACACTTCAGGCGACTCTCGCCATGCCTTAAGCCACAGAGCATTCGGTTCCCGAATACGAAAGCGAAGAGTTTTCTTCGTACGAAGCGAAATCGTCCTGCGATCTACGAGTGCGACTGCTACTGTGGAAGTGGAATAAAGTCTCTGCGGAACTATTGCGGTATTTCACGAACCTGCGTATCCTGACACGTATCATTATATTTTTATTTTATACCAAAAAGATAGTGGTAACATTATATCTTCATTCAACGAAGTCGACTTAAATTGTTTTTATGAAACGCACATATTCAGTCACAGTTTCTGCAAAGCAAACGAAGCATCAATAATGAATTGGCTCGCGAGTTCCAATTATCAGTCCATACACATGTATATTTAAGACGTCACACCACGGAATAAACACAGGTTTCAAGGATGACAAACAATACAGGTGACAAATATATGTGTAAGATTGGATTACCTTCGTATTGTATCAGTAAACGTGAATCGTAATATTGTATCGTAAACATTAATATTAACTGGGACTTCAGTTACATAATTATAATATGGATATCGTTAATAATTAGTTGTGGTTATTTGCCGAGCTAATCTATCATAATTAAGCTGAAGTTTTGGACAAAATAATCCTATTTAGTCATCGTTTTATGATAACTACCAGTACTTTGTTTTGGTGTCGAACATTCCGTGTATTGATTTACGATGTTTGGTAGTGAATGGGCGGTATGTGAATGTTTATTCTACTAACATTATATATAAGAGAGGGTCGATCGAGAAGCTAGTCTAAATATTTTTTCTATTTTTAAGGAAACATGTATTTTAAATTACTACAGAATTGTTTGATGGTATTCTTAAATAGTATTATGATTATGTTCGTTCAATACTATGTGGTAATATCACTTAATATAAGGTGGATAGCACGTATAGCAGATAAAAAGGAATAAATCATATCAATTGCAATTGTTGTTAAACGCAGCGGCTGTATGTCGGTCATCACGTAGTATCGCACACATTTAAAGTCCAAGCCTCATCAGTAACTGACTAGCCATTTGTACGTGTACGTCAATGATTTTTACCTACTGTTATTTCGGTACGTTCCATGTGAAATCAGTGTGAGTAATTTATCTCTATGCCTGACTTATGTATATAAGCGGGCTACCATGGCCGGTGTTAGGTATCTATGAGTACTTTATTATATTTAAATTCTATTTATTCTTCCATCACACCAAAAAAACAACTATGACAGTAATCTGTTTGGGCCTCATTTCTATTCCCCGGGCTGAAAAATAGGTATTCTAAATAATGGCCAAAAATATATATTACTGGCATATATTCAATTTACTTAATCTTTTGAAAATTTACAGTAATTTTCCCTACTTCGCCTCCGCATTAAACTTTACTAACGATTCTAAGAATTTCCTAAAAAAACTCTAAGGAGACGCGTTGCCTCTGTAACGAAGGTCTATTTTGAAATAAGGGATTGAGTTGGAAAAACTTAGAATAAAATAAATAAATAAATAATAAATTCCTCTAGGTGTTGCTTGTGGCATGGACGTAACGAAAACAGCCAATAACCGAGCACAAGCATTAATAAATTTAACCAATTTAATAAAATTAACCTGTCACATAAATGTTTGTCCAGGAATCGAACCCGGCACCCCTCGCTCGGCAGGCAGGGTCCCTCTCAGCTGCAACTGACTGACGGTCGTTAATTAATAATAATTGCAATTTCAAGTGTCGTTAGGTTATAGTATATAAAATTCAAAATATTGTAATTTTATTTACTATTAAAACTTGCATCAGTATAACAATTTTGTAATTGATATTGTTTTAAACCGTTGTTTCATTGAAAGTAATAATTAAAACCCATTGCATTTTATTGACCAATCTTTGAAATATATATGAAACAAATTGTCATGCTAATTTTTATAAGTACTTCGTTATGCAAAACATGCCTGTATGAAAGTGTATAGGGTTTATTCGTTAAATTTTGGGCTACAATATATTTCATATTATTTTCCTTTTTTCTGGGTTCAAACAAAACATAATTTACTTTTAAAACCTTATTATTTTTCCAATAATTGTGTTATTATAAACAAATGAGCATAAACTAAATCACTATGATTTAAAAACAAAACATTTATTAAACTTACCTTATTATCAATCTCATTCGCCCTGACGATCCCGAAAAGGAAAATCGGTAACAAAAACGCGAGTTTCATGTTGTGTCGTTTTAAGTCCCTCACTTCACTACCACTTAGTGCTGTCACTATAATTCGATTAATTGATATAATTATAAGGTACAGACGCAGGTTGTTATCTGCAGTACTTAAACAGTATGGAGCAAATGCTGAAACGCGCCAGTTAATAGAGTTTTATACGGCCACGCTTGACTGAGCTCGCAGTGGGGAACCATCTCATTTTAATATATCGTCATATACGTGCATCGATGATTCGTCTTCACTACTGTTAGCTGATTTTGTTTTAGAATACAAATCTTAATTATATTCAGTGTTAATATTTATTCTTACTAGTATCAATTTATTTTTAATAATTTATATTTTATTAAAAGCAGGCAGGTATTTTATACATATTTGTAGACAATTGTAAGTGTTTATAAATTTAGCAAACTTCTTTTGATATTAATTTCACTATCTAAATAAAAGAGACAGAAAAGATTTTCATATTTATTAATTATGTCAATGATTTAAAGTCAGACTTGTATATTGTGTAATTCATTATTTCGTGTTATTTTCATCACAATATTCGTTTATTGTGAATTTGTCAATTTTAATATTCTTTGTTTCGGAAAATGAAAATGATCCGTATTGTGTTTTCTTCACGGCTGCATAAGTAACCCACTGATCTAATTAACTAACTTTCTTGAGTTTTTCCACCTGTATCTAGTTGTAGAAAGAGTATCATATTTCATTACTGCTTTCGTCTTTCTCACCTACGAAGAAATGTACAATTTATTTCTAAGAATCGTTTCAAGTGAAGGTTATTAAAACTTTGTGGTTTTCAAGTTTGTCGACTACGCTTCGTTAACATTTACCTTATCTGTAAAGCCAGGGGTTTCACTTCTGTAGTAGATGTAGTTTATATAACGAACAAATATTTGTCCTGAGGTTTTGGTTGTTAGTAATCTGGTAACATGTGTGCCACTCGCGACTCAGAAAATCTTAGTGCGCAAGTATGTGACGTCTTTGTGAGCGTTTAAATATATAATTTGTGATCTGTTTTTGCCCATAGCTCAATGGTTTATTAGGCAAGGATGCCATCAGGATTTGAATGGGAGAACGTGAAATGATAGTGGCGATGCCTTCATGAACATTTTTGAATCTCAAAGGGTAAATTAAGCCACCTAAGCCGTTTGTTATCATTTAATGATAGTGAACGTATGATAGTAAGTAACATAAGAATTGTCAATACTCGGATTGGCCTCTAACGGTTCCATAAATTCAAACTAGTGTACATAGCATTCTCTCAACGTCATAGCCATTTACTTCCAGTGGATGTTTGTTGGTCGACTTCATTATCCTTCAAACCAAATGTAATGGTACTTGAAGAAATGGGCTTTATGATAAAGAAAGTCCGTAACCGAGGTCCACGGATCCTTGCTCTACCCATCGTTAACGCAAATCTAACCTCCCCTGCCCGTGACTTGATCTGCTGAACAGTGAATGAGAAATTACCGTTTCTCCCTCTCATTGAAGGTTGCTAAGCTCGTACATGGTGATACTTTTCTACCTCACTGATTATTTAATATTCTCCTTCTATATGATTGGCGAGTAGTTTGGCGGCTGACACAAGCAGGAGGGTGGTAGCTAGCCAGGCAGGCTTCTCGGAAAGATAATAATATCCGTAATAATATTAATGACTTAATAATAATACAGATAATATAATCCATACGCGAAGCCCTACCACCAAGCAAGCAAGCAATCTACTTCTGTCGCCTCTTACGACACCCTGTTCTGCCAGTATGGGATTGAGGGGAGTATTCTAAGCCGCCCCAATACGGCAAAATTGTTATTCTTGGAAACTATTTTAACATTCTTCTTCTAAATGTTTTCAATGGTTGTAGTATTGAAATACCTGTCAACAAAAGGATTCCATGAACAATAACGGCAATGCCTTTTGTGTTTGACCATAAGTTGCCGTCTGCTTCTTTGCTAGCTCTTAACTTTTTAACTCATAAGATAATATTTTACTACTGATTTATTGAAATATTTTCTTTACCATTGTTTACAATAGCTTTTCAGTATTAGACAGACACAATGCTAGTTATTTCTTCTGAATTTAAAACAACATTGCATATAATGCGGATATTACTAAACTTTTTAATGATTAAAAATTTATTTTTAAATAAAGTGGTCAAGTAAGAAAATAATTTGGTTGGATCTGTACTATGAATATAATTCCACAAAAATATTTTCTGGTATTTTCGTACTTGAACTTTAAGATTTCGGATTTTTATGTAGGTGTTCTTTTAAACGACAAAAGGCCAATATTCAAAATGAACTCAAAGACTCAAAGTCTTTTAAATTTGGTGAAATTAAGTGTGACAGATATACAGATGCTGACAGACAGGTAAATCTATAAGAATTAAGATTTTTCATCGGTTGAATGAAACTCAAAAAATATAAATGATGCTGCATTCAATTGTTTGTTACTAATAAAAAAACGTCGAAATTTGCACTTTATACCTGATAGTTTCATATATATGAAAATGCTTAATTTTTCTTTACAAATTCCGCTAAATATCCAATTGTTTTACTGCGGAGATTATGTAAAATATCTATTTTCAAGGGACAAAAATACTTTTGAACAGTACCGAATATTCATTGCCATTTCAATCGTATTTCTCGCTTCGTAAATCTGAAATCAAATTCAGTTCAGCAATACGGCAGCGCTCAGTCGGATTATCGCACAATTTATGTGACAAAAACACCTGTACTTTACTGTAAAGTTTCTGTTTGGTCTGGTAGTGGTGTTTGACTTGAGCTAGACTCAAAATAAAAAAGCAAAATACGTTCAATGGGGCTCCGTAAATGTATTAAAATAGAAACAGATTTGGTTTGTCTTGAAAGATTTTATGCCCTTTTAACACCGACGTGGGCAAGTTATTGCAGTCTTTAGCACACAACAAAAGACGCAAACCGAGTTTATTATATAGTTTATGAATAACTTTATTTACACTATGATAATTCTGTCTGTCTGTGGTAAACTGTGATAAATCTTATATTAAAAAATAATATTAGAACAAATGTATACTAGACGAAGATCCTCTTAAGACAGAATTATCATAGTTTACATATATGTAAACATTCTCCACTTAATCTTCTAAAATTTGTCTTTTTTTATTTCAAAGACAGTTATGCCTTGCAATGACAATGATCCCAAAATCACTGGTTTAATAACGAATTAATTAACACTAAAAGTTATGACATTGAACGCATTAAAGAGGGTATTTCCTATAATTTAATGATTGAGTACAATATCTGTTATATAAGTAAAAGTACCAATATACTTAGCTCTGAGTATAAAAGCATACTAAGTAATTTATTTATATTATAATATACAGAATACATTTCATTGGCGATCTTATTTAAAGAAACTAGTTAGTAGTCGTATTAGAGTCGAAATTCGACCAAAATCATCTAATAACCTTATGGTTTCAAATTTTTTGATGTGAAACTTCTTTAGAATGAACGGAACAAACGACGGAAAAAACGACAGGTAAGAGACACAAATACAAAAATATGTAGCCAGAGCGAGAGAACAAATGTCGGTGTGTATCATAGAGTTACGTAATAGAGGATCACTCATCTCAAAATCGCGTCACTAAACATAAATGTGCATGTGTGTGAAAAATACACTGATGTGCGTGACTTTTAATGATATCACATCACATTTAGTGATATCACAACTTCTCTTTACTTCGCTTCTTCTAAGCTTAACCTTATTTGAGAGGATAAAACAAAACGTGATTAAACGGTACTAAAGAAAACAATAATAATAATGCTTACTGGTTTTTATTAATTCTTTGATGTAAATCGATATAACTTATTGCCCTCAGAAAGGAAATAACCAACAAATTTTGGAGGTATAGATTCTTCATTAACATGTCAGTGATTTCGTAGAACAAAATGGTAAATAAATAAATAATAAAAATTTAATTTAATTTAAACTTATATTTAATAATTCTTAAATTAACAAACTGATTTATCATTTAAATTTATAGGAAAAAAAAAATAATTTTAAGACGGGTGAATATTTTTAAGTTGTAAAATAAATTGTATATATTCATCTCATTCTTTTGTCGATTTACTGAAGTTTCACTTCTATCGTGTGTGTATCGCACACACACCTTTTTTTTTGATAAAACTAAATCAAAAAATCTTTTGACAAACAAAGAAAAGAATGGCACTGAATTATTTTGTATTACCATCATATAGGTATATATAATCAAAAGATTGATTTATCAATATTGTAGTATTCTTAAATATGTTTTTGACATACAAACTAATTTCAAGTATCCCAAATTAAACAATTTGCAATCGAAGTTGACTTTCGCTTACTTTACGTACAAAATTCAGCTTACCTTACGGACTAAAATGATTTAAACATTAATTGATTTAGTTACAGCAATAAAGTCCTTTAATGAAAAATTCTTTTAAAAAAGCAAATTGTCAGCTGTAAACGGCTTTCAGTTTGCATGCATGCATCTTAAATAAGTAAGTATGCTAATTTGTTTCTCTTTTGAAATTGAACGCGGTATTTAGGTTTTTGTCGTCAACTCATTAATTATGTTGCGTGTGAAATAACATTGATTATGTAATAGTTTGAACCGAGCGTCATTTCCCAGTGTATGTATATTCGTAAACAAGTAAGCAAAACAAATAATTCCTTCATTATTCGCGTTTAATACATCATAACTTCCATTGATTAGTTGATATAAGTTTAAATGAGTTTTATTGTGAAGTATAACAGTCAATTACATAACATTTATATTTACTTTTGGTTTAATCGATTTGTAAAATTGTGTAGGGTTAAATGACAACTAGTTGTATATGTTTTTTTAATTAAGAATTTCAAAATTATAAACAATATATATGCTTCCACAAAATGAGTAAGAAATTTCATTAATTTCACATGATGCACTTGATGATTTCTTTTTCATTCTCTTATTTGCTCCCCAATACCACAGGCCACTTGATGCGTGTCCCACTTGATGGTATGTGATCACCGTCGCCGATAGGTATTCATCAATCAAATGTATAATCAAGGCGCTGCCAGCTACGAAAGGCTTCTGATTCTTATCTGGCTCCTATACACTGCAACATGCACATGTACAAAATTCAGCTGAGAGGTGCAAGCCCCAGCGGCTTTCAATAGGAGGGTCCAGCTGTCATAGTTTTGTCCGATGTTCCGCAAAATACTTTGCGACCAGAAGAGGATAGTGAGGCAACGATATTGGATAAAGCACTTTAAGCTCTATATGTATATTAATAATTGCCTTCTTCATTGTTAGCATTATATAATAAGTCTATATTATATAATGTTCGCAATGAAGAAGGCATTGTACAATACATCAATAGCCTTTTATTTATCTCATCCGAGGAGGCGCTTACACACAATTATTGAAGATATTGTCCACAAAAATTTAGACATGACTTAATGATTGCCAACAATGTTTTTAAAATACAATTTTTTTTATTATTTATTTATTTAAAAGCTTAAAACATTTCTCATAATTACAAAGTTCTGCCAAACTGCAGCACAGCACTGCAGCAGTAAGTGAGTTAAAATGTCTTATAATTCGCATGTTAAAAGTAACGAAATCCAACCGATTCTCCTATTTTACAAACAGACATTGAGACAAGGCGGTTGTAGTAGCAAATCATAAGTACGTGTGTGAGGGACACACAGACAGGTCCGCATAAATATGATAGAAACAGCGTATTTCATATTCTATTCCGTAAGAGTAAAGTTTATGAATTTAATATTGTCCTTTGAATGATATTTGTAACAATCTTCGGGAGACAAATCAGCAGAAGCCATCTTATTGAACGTAGATTTTTTTTTTTCATTAAAAGCTTATTTTATTTAACCAGTTTACCTACCTCTTTACCTTTTACTATTAACCTACTCACGGTAGGGACTTGTCAAAGCAATAGCGTAGTTTGACCGTCGAAAAGTGTATGTAAAACCAACTTCGAATAAATATTATTCCATTCATTCATTCATTTTCAGCTTTCACTCACCGGAATTCTCCAAATTGCCTACTACAAAGACTCATCATTAGCTCTTGAATACGACAATACCGAGCCTCTTACTCGGTTCTTAAGGGGAATATGTGAAAATAATGAGAACTTTTAAGGTATTTACCCATCTGAAATTGTTGGACCTTATTTTTAATGACGAGAACGACATTTTTTCTTGTGACCTAACGTAAAACCCTTTTAATGAAGGCCTAAATCCCTAAGCATTCATAGTCCGAGTTCAATGGGAATCATCGTGACCTCATGACATTCACAATGTGCCGCCAAGGGCGGATTAGAAGAACCTTTGTGAACATTTTATAGAACTCTCAATTATGCGGATTTTGTAACGAAGTTTTTAATCAAGTAATATTTGATTTTGTAATACATACGTAAAATGTATAATGTAAGTGTATTTAATGTATGCATTGACTTATTTTATGTATAAAAAAAAAATTATCAAAATATAATAATATTTAAAAAAAAGTACCTCGAGTTCCAGTTGGAGACCAATGGTCAAATCCTTAGGCTGTCACTGCGTTAAATAGGAATAATATATTAAATAGGAATAATATATTATTAATTTATTAAACTATCTAATTTCACAAAATACGTGAATGTAAATAACCAGCAACCATCCTCACTTCGCTTCAGAAAACCTACGCCTTACGGTTATAAATAACACCTGTATTGTTTAAAGAAAGTCAAAATTGTATTTACTGCCCTGTTAACAGAATGTCCATAGTAAATTTTTGTTTGCTGTTTCGTGTGAAGAGATCCATTTCGAGCGATGAAAAATATGACCTCAATCATGACCCACACTATAAATTGTAAATATGTTATAAATCATCCAAAGCTATTCAAGCTATTCGGTGGTTTAAATGTTATATGTGATTAGACAGACAAAAATTCCAAAAAATTGTTTTGACCTCTATAGCCATATCATCATCCTCCTGCCCTTATCCCAATTTTATTTGGGGTCGGTGTAGCATGTATTTTTCTTCCATACTTCTCTATCAGCCGTCATCTCACTAGTAACATCCATTCTAGCCATATCATCCTTCACACAATCCATCCATCGCTTCTTTGGCCTTCCTCTACCTATGTAGCCATCTGCGTTCATACTTAATACCTTCCGTACAACATGCTCTTCATTCCTCTGCATAACATGACCATACCATGATAGCCGGTTTCCGCGTAGCTTTTCGGTTACCGGTGCAACTTTCATACTTCCTCTTATGTACTCATTCCTTACTCTATCCATTCGCGTTATACCACACATCCCTCTTAACATTCTCATCTCAGCTGCATGCAGTTGTCTTTCATACATCCCTTTTGTAGCCCAACATTCTGATCCGTACAAGACAGCAGGTCTGACCATGGTCTTGTAGATCTTCCCCTTAAGTTTAAGGGGAATACGGGGGTCGCAAATTGTCCCCGTAACCTGCCGCCATTTCATCCATCCTACATTAATTCTGTGCGTAACTGTCCGATCTATTTCGCCATCACATTGTACAAGTGAACCGAGATACCGAAAGTCGGAGCAAACTGGAAGAAGCGCACTGTCGAGCGCTATGGCTTCAGGACTGAAGAGACCGCCGAAATCGCAGAACATGTACTCTGTCTTTGTTCTGCTCATTTTCAGGCCAACATTCTCCAATTTCTGTTGCCAATCCTCCAATCTGCTCTGAATCTCAGGTCCACCTTCTCCAATCAGAACAATGTCGTCAGCAAATAACATGCACCAGGGTTCCTCCTCCTGTATGTCCGACGTCAGAGCATCCACTATCAACAGGAAGAGGTAAGGACTTCAAAGCCGACCCTTGGTGCAAGCCTACTGCCACATTGAACTGGTTGGAGTTGCCAGCAGACGATCGGACATATGTACAAGCATGCCTGTACATTGCACGAATTAACTCCACATACTTACCAGGCACCCCTTTCTTCTTCATGGCCCACCACAGTACTTCCCGAGGCACCCTATCATACGCTTTCTCAATATCAATGAACACCATGTGCAGGTTCTTATGAGCACGTTTGTATTTCTCGCACAATTGGCGTAGTGCAAAGATGGCGTCCATTGTCCCTCGACCTGGCATAAACCCAAACTGATTTTGGGTAATCTCACTCTCTTCTCGCAATCTTTTCTCTATCACCTTTTCCCGCACTTTCATACTATGTGACATGAGCTTTATCCCTCTGTAGTTGTTACAATCCTGTACATCCCCTTTATTCTTGAAGATGGGCACTAGCGAGCTAGTGCACCAATCTTGTGGGATTACTTCTTCATGTAACAGCTTATTAAAGAATAAAGTCAGCCACTTACATCCGTCACCTTTTAAGACCTTCCATGCTTCAACTGGTATATATCTGGGCCCATGGCCTTTCCATTTTTCATTCCTCTAACTGCTTTCATTACCTCATCCATGCTAATTTCTGTTACCAAGCCCTTATTTACTTGTGCCTCTTGAAGCATACCATTCCAGTCATTCTCTTCATTCATAAGTTTTTCAAAATAAACCTTCCATCGTTCTTTTATTTCCTCATCCTTGCACAAAATCTTGCCTGAGCCATCTTTCACACATTTAATGTGAGTTATATCTCTCGATCGTCTTTCTCTCTCTTTCGTAATTCGGTAGAGTTCCTTTTGGCCTCTTGGACTGTCCAGTGAGTGGTACAACTTCTCTTGTGCCTGAGCCCTGGCAACTGCTACCGCCTTCTTTGCTTTCCTCTTCCATTCCTTGTAAACTTCCTTTTTTTCTTCTTTCAAACTAGCATTCACATTTGCTACGCCCTGCCATTCCTTAAAAGCTATTTTCTTTTCTTTCAGACATTTCTGCACTTGTTCATTCCACCACCATGTATCTCTATCTATCACACCTTTTCCTTTCGATTCTCCAAACACTTCTTTTGCGAATCTCCTTATACAATTCGCCATTTCATTCCAACATTCATTCACAGATTTTCCTTCCATATCCTTCATTTCTATCATTTTATTCACAACTTGTTCCCTAAACGTGCTACTACATTCTTCATTTTCTAACATACGCCATCTAGTCTTGGGAGGGGGCCGTTCCTTGCAATTTTTCGACGAGACATTTATTTGTACCTCCATCACAACAAGCCTGTGTTGGGCAACTAATGCTTCGCCTGGCAGCACTTTGCAGTTTTTGACACAGCATAGACTCCTCCGTTTCACCAGAAAGTAGTCTATCTGTGTCGCGTGGTGGCCACTTTTGTAGGTAATAAGATGGTCATCTCTTTTCTGAAACCACGTGTTTGTAATCGCCAGGTCGAATGCAGATGCAGCTTGCAGTAGTGTCTCGCCGTCAAAGTTTCGGTTTCCATACCCCCACCCACCATGTACTCTCTCATATCCATCTTTCTCTCTTCTTACATATCCATTAAAATCACCCCCCACATAAACTTCTTCACAATCCTGCACATTCATCATCAGACAGTCAAAGTCCTCCCAAAATTTCTCCTTCACACTCTCTTCACAACCTGACTGTGGTGCATACATGCTAACTACATTTAATATCATACTGTCCACAATCAATTTAATTGCTATTATTCTATCACTCACTCTTTTAACATCCACCACACATTCCTTCAACTGACTATCTAACACTACACCCACACCATTTCTCTTGCCATCACTTCCACAGTAGTAGAATTTATATCCTTCTCCTATCTCTCTAGCTTTTCTACCCTTCCACTTCGTCTCTTGCAAACACGCTATGTTTATCCGTCGCCTTTTTAAAACCTCTGTTAGCTCTCTTCCTCTTCCATTCATCGTACCTACATTCCAACTCGAACATCTCATTCTTACTTCTCTCACACTTCAAGCTTGCTTCTTACGTCGCACCCGCCCGTTCTGGTGCGACAACCCTTGTCCATTTCCCACAGGAGCCGGGTGCTGTCCCTGCGCGTCGCCTGTGGGGTACGCCCTAATCCTATCACACGTATCATCATAAATTTCTCTATTCATGCTGCTATGGTTTTGGCTTAGATTCCACGGTCGGCCGCCTGCCTGACACCAACCCTCCTTGGGAATGCTATTGTGGTGGTTTATCCGCCACCGCGCGGGTTGCCCAAAGTGCTGGTGACATACACTAGGCTAGTTCCCTTTAGTCGCCTCTTACGACACCCATGGGATAGAGCGGGGAGGTCACATTTTTAATCCAGGTCCACACGGGAACCGGGACCACACGGGAAACCTCTCTAGCCACCTCTATAGCCTCTATAGCCATATATATACTAGATAGATAGCTTACATAAATAATTTTCCAAAAAAAGTTTTGATGGACGGATTTCACCCCATTTCAGTTTTGTTATAAGTATAGATTTCGAATATCCATTTTTGTGTAAATATAATTTATTAATGTACCTAATAAATAAACAAACGCTATATTTTTCCATAATTAGTGTTATAAATAAATGACGCGAAAAAATCCCTAAAATTTTATAGAATCTATAAACATTTATTAATAAAATGTGAGCTAGTAAAATTAAGAAAAGCTATCAATGGAACCTGTGTCACAAATATTCTAAGCCGTAAAACGAATTACCCTAACTAATTTTTAGTTTGTGTGGTCTTAGGGCTACCAATAAATTTCATCTCCGTTTAGGGTTGTCGTAATTATTTTAATACATGTATTATTTTATTACCCATACAAATTGACTCTTGGAGCGTAAGGTTAAAACCGAGGGTAGACAGAACAATAATCTTATACAGCAATACTGTTCGCAATTATTCCAACAGTGCCGACTACATCTAAGCCCAAACGCATATCGAATGAGCATTACATCGGGGAAAATACGGAGAAAAAAAATACTTTCGAGTGATCTTATTAATAGCCAATGTGGAAAGTAAAGAAACATGGCCGTCTGATCACGCGAATTGAAATGCCAAGAGCACCAATTAACGGTGGATTATGTATTCAGCTGGATATATATACATGAGACGGTAGATGCGTTTGACGGTAGAAAAAATAATAAGGACGCGGTCACATTAAGATTGATATCACCGGTTGATATGCGTAGACTAACAATGCAAAAGAAAACGAAGAGTCAAGAAATTAATTTTGTAAATATAATAGTAATTATATAATAGTTAGACAAGGTTATTTAAAGTTCGACAAGACCTGATTCAAATCCCAAACCGCACAGCAGTATTTTGTAGAATTCCAGGCTCGAATATACGATACCTCGAATATATTAGTCGGCAAAGCTGAGCATTCCTTTACATGGTATTCAGGTGACATTAGCAATGTTTGTGACATTTCGTTAGACTTTCCACATCAAATTTTTGCCTTTAATAAAAAAAGTACAAAAATTATTTAACATTTTTGTTTGCAACTTTTTCACAAACCGTTAGCTATTCGGTTAGAAATTTCAAATTATTTTATATTATTATTCAGAGAAATTGGTGCTTTTTTTAGAATTATTGCTTTGTAACAATTAGTCCTCTAAGTTCAAGGTAATTATTACGGGTTCTAAAAAATGAATTCCAACTTTTATATTTCGTACATATATTTAAATTAATAATTAAAATTATTCCTTTTTTACACAAAATCGAAAATATGATTCTATAAAATTTTAGGTTATTTATGTTCTTTCTTCAGTATTGAATAAGTTCTTGAATTTATTGTTTTATAAATATCATATTATTTCTTCTTTTCTAAGTTCAATGAAGCTCACGGTTTTCCAGTGTTTAACATAGAAAAGTCTTATCATCAAGTAGTCAAATCTCTTTTTATCACTCATTTCTGATTTTCACGTTTCAGAAATCGAATTTTTTAAATTTATTTGAAGATAGGATTTTGGAATCCATCGTATTAGGCTAACAGATGTGAAATGTGGGCTTACGTTAAATGGGTCGACACCCTAACTGCCTTTGCGTGTTCGGTGAAATTAAATTGACGCAATGCCAACCAATACAGAATTCCTTTTTTTGCGCATTTCAACAATAATTATTGTTTTTGATTCACTTAAAGTTTGTTCAAAATATATATTGACATGGTACATACAAGTGACAGAACCTTAAACGTTCTACTGCTGTCTTCGCTGGTAATATGACGTAAGAACTTACCCTTTCGAGCCACAAACGATTTGGTTTGACTTAACAAACTTTTGAGATTGTCAAAAGAAACTCTTAGGTATTTAGGTTACCACACAATGTCTAACTGTATCTCAACAGTACCCACCAAATTATTTCAATTGTAAAACTCATAAAATTTGGAAAAACGTCGTGAATTCGAACACTTCGCTTTCAAGCACCTGTTTATTATTGGCTCTTGGACATCAACCAAAACATGTAAAATCATAACACGATAAATTCAAGAAGGATGTAGCTAGTCGGGAGATAACAAAATCCTACCAAAACAGACCAGTATCCTTGGATGGTAGAGAACGATGCGATCTCCAACAGAGAATGGCCTTTATCATAGACTCGTCCGTTGCTCAGCGAGGTGCACTGCCCTGGTTGTGGCAGTTTGATACGACCTTAAGATTCACAATTATCACCAATGATTACGTCTTTCGATATCGCACTATACTTTTCTTTAACCCGAAGATGCCTAGGAAGATCTCATAGTCTGACATCTTGCGTTAGAAGCACTATAGCCCGACGATGCGTAAGAAGAGCTCATAGCCCAACGACTTAAATGAAATGAGTCCATATCCCGACAGCTGATTTTAAAAGCGCCTATAATCCGAGCGTTTGCATCAATCTTTAGTGATCGATCGACTTTATGAATTTAAGACGCCGTGGAGAGTTGGATGGGGAACCATTATAAGCAAAAACTTATTAAACAATCCATTGCTTCGGAGATTACGTTCTCATTATATTGCTGTTGTTATGCCATGTCGGAGACGGTAGGGATAAGAATTTCTAAAGGTAAATTTTTACATAACACCTGTGTTTTTCACTTAAATTATTAACTTTATTTTTATTTATAATTAATAGTTTTATCAAGTGACAACCCTACCGAATGCCGCAACGTCTTAACCAAGGATTTCCACAGTGGTTGATATCAGTTTCCCGGAGGTCGACATAAACGAAAACTGATTTTGAGGTTCGCCGAGTTGTAAAAATCGACCCCTATTAAGTAGTACAAGTTCTTATTTGAAACTTTCAATATACTGCATAAGCTATGTTACGAATTTCTTGTTTTTTAGGGCTTTTGAGGTCGACCTAAACTAAAATTGATTTTAGGGTTTGACGAAGGACGAGGTCTTAAAATCGACCCCTAGTAATGTTACGTGTTTTGTTTTTAACGCCTTTATAAGTAAGTAGATGGTCCTGTATTACTACATTTTGGAAAAGGTGTCTCTTGCCCAAAATTATTTGGGAATCCCTGATCTAAACGGTGTCGGCTTTTCAATCAATATCAAAGACGATGAGCTACTATAAGTCCTTACTCTATGTGTGAACCATACAAAAATATTACGAACATAATTTGTATTAACCTACCTTTGAAGGAAGGTTTAGCGAAAGAGAAAAATAAATGAAAAAGTAAATGAAATGAGAAAAATAATGAAAATAAATGAAAAATTAAATAACTCCAAAGAGACAGAATCAGTTCCGACAAGCAGTTTCAATGTGATAGCGTACTACTGATAATGCATTTCTAGAACATCTCTATCTTTTGCCAAAGTAATTTTCGTCTAAGGTCTTGTCGTGTTATACGAGATCAGAAAAACCTACTTATTATACAGTGCTATATTCAATATGACAGCAGTATCGTATTTGTACACAAATTATTCTGAGTACCCGTATCTTGTAAAATATGTGCAGTACACAATGTGTTTGAAATCATATTCATCAACTGATTGTCTAATACCATACAATGCTACCATTTGATACCATTCAATGCTACTTTTAATAGGCAAAATGTTTAAGATTTTAAAGGTTTTTCTTCTTTTTCTTTCATCATGTTAAAAGCCAACCAATGAGCAGACGAGCCACCTGATTTTATATGGTCAACGTCGAACATGAACATCAACAAGACCAAAGGTATCACTGATGCGTTGTTGGCCAGGAAATGAAAAGAAGGTAAGAAAGAATGTACTGGCTCTCAAGCCCCCAACCAGAACATGACGAGTTGTTTGGCGGCTGACTCAAGCAGGAGGGTGGTAGCTAGCCACACAGGCTTCACGGTACTACTAATAATATTAATGACTTAATATGAAATATTAATGATACAACATTTATGAGACAAATTTGTATATTAGTAAGATAAAATTTTAACTGATCGCTTTCTAAACATGAAGGATATTTAAGAAAATCTGTTATTAGAAGCCTTTATCATCGCAATTGAACCCAAAACAATAGTTGTTTATAAGAAAATTTAGTTGTGTCATACATACATTAGGAAAAAAATGCAAAATGCCTGATAAAATGGGGATTCCATTACTGATATTAATCGTGGAAATCATGTTTCTCGAAGCGAAGCGAATGTGCGTTACTAGTAATAACTAAAAAGAAACGAATTTGCGCCTTTGTTTCAGAATGTCTAGATAACCACTCACCACCAACTGGCCGTCGGCTCGTTTGAACAAACATCTGTTTTACGTTCACATTACCTAGTATTCGGAGTCACATTTAACCGTGCAACAAAGCATTGTTTGACATATTGTCCCTTTGTCGAACATTGTTGAAACAGCAGACTTCGGTCGGCGATTCGTGCAATGTTGACAAAGCACAAGCTTTGTCGGCTCGTTTAGTCTTTTGTGCGCTTCGGCTCGACAATTTCACGATGCAGTGCCGTGTTAGAATATTTTTACAAAGTGATTGAACACGTATTTGATTCGTCGGGGTTAGGATCGCAATGAAATTTATCTGTAGAAATATAAGTGAATCAATCAATAATTACAGTCAATACCGTTGCAATGGTAGTCAAGTTGGATAAATGTCGGTCGCCCGCGTGGGGACTTCTGTACAAATCCTGCACGCGGTTAATTATCTTGTTTTGGTGAAGGACAGAAACCTGTGAATTTGCCATAATATTCTCAAAGGTGCGTGCGATGTCTGCCAGTCGACGTTTAGGATTATGGGTGACAATGACTTTGATCCATCTCGTTGTGAGAGGACAATACAGTCACAAATTTGTTGTTAGTGAGCAGGCTATTTACCATGCCATTTATTCTACGACAAAGTTTAAAGAATATTTACGGACGGCGCGGTTTGCGTCTTCATTCATTGTGCGCACTACAGAGGACTGGAATAACTTGCCCGCGTCGGTGTTCCCGGCTACTTACGATGTGGGTGTCTTCAAGAGGAGAATGAATAGGCTTTTATAAGTTAATGCGTTTAACACGTTAAACTTCACCATCACTTACCATCAGGTGGGATTGTTGTCAAGCATTAACTTATTGTAAGTAAAAAAATAAAAAATATTTCTACATTTTTGAAAGCCTATTAAAATAGTTTTGGATTTTAACAAATTATTCTAGATTTTAGAAAAATGAAACAATTGTTGTTTTAACTAAATAATAACTAGTTTGCAGTACATTTGTACATAATAGTGATACTACAAATAATAACTATATCCTAATTGTAATTCTTTTGAATCTACAAGAACAATACAATTATATGGTCACCCTAGCGGCCCCTTCCGACTTCATTGGGGTTGAACAATTAATTATATACATACCTATACATGATTATTCAAAATTTTATGGTTCTTTGTCATGATTAGATATCATTAGGTTTACTGATATTTTATGTAGCGTATCATCTGCGCAATCACGCTATCACCAATTTTCGCTTAGATTGATCAATGTTCTTGACTTATAACGGGACATACAGACAGACAAACAGACAATAATTTTCAAAATAATCAAATTTATATCAGTGAGCGTCGAAACGGCTATTTATCACGAAATTTGACATGACGTAATTTTTTTAGAAAAAAAATGAATTGTCCAGACAGACACGCTACAAATTTATATAATAATATAGAAATACAAGTTTTACTTCTGTTACGCGCTAGTGAGCGTTACAATTGGCAAGGGATAAATTTATTTTGAACACATTGTATCCGGAGAATTAGTGAGTTTAAGATCTTGTAAAGAACCCCTGGGGCCTGTAACCTTATACATGTTAATACTACAACTGAGTTTTTTTTGAACCTACGCGTTGAAGTTCGTGTATTGAGATCAACGCACTTAACGCGTTGTTCAAACGTGTACTAATAAGAACGCCGAAGTTCAACTAGAAGGCTGTCGCTTACAACACCAAATATTATGAAATGTATAAATATTTATAAACATAAGAAAAAGGGAGAAGAACATTGCTCGACTTAATCGATGACTAATTTCTTAATTTTCTGTTCATTTTTAATTTCAAAGCACTTTTTGTTTTTTCATGTTTTTGTTTGAATAAAAGTTGATTGATTTTAGTAAAATAGTTTAATTATATATGTATATAATATTTAAAATTAAAATTTCCTCATATTTAGCTAGCTAGTATTAACCTTTTACAAATTTCGTAAATATTAGTTAGTTCCACATTAGCTAACTCTAGTTACTGTCTTTCAAAACAATTTGGAACTAAGTGAAATATAACTAACGTGGGTCGACAATTGACCAAATCACAGCTAAGTCAGATATTATATAGAGAACAAATAATTAATTTGTTTGATTTTACTTTTCACTATTATGAAACCATTTTCGTTTATCATCGCTTTTATAATATAAACTATCTATAATGTAACGATCGGTAATGGACAGAAAAAGTTATGACTATTTATATTTTCTAAAACTTAAAACGCTCATATATCAAAACGATATGGTACCTATTACTTCTAATATAATTTTCCTAAAATTTTTTTTTCAATAAATCTTCAATAAATGTTTATAGTTTAAAAGGAATATAACTTTAAGCACATACATCTGTGAAATCTTTAATATTTCTTGCATATTGCATTACATGGTAATATAAAAGATTCCCTTTAATACATTCCTGACACGCCTGCCATGTAAGTTAAGGCAACGCATCAAACCCAACTAATTGGTGTTATGTTTTGACAGGCACTATATCGCGTAACAATATAACTGCTAAGTGGAATCCGCTGTTTCGTGTTTTGATTCAAAGAGTATTCCGTAACACGATTGCTCGTAAACATATACCACTTTTAATGTAGTATTTGCAATTTAATTACTATTTATTTATTATTTTACAACCTGTGTACATAGAAATCGAAGAGGCGTCTACAAAAGTTTATAGCAACTACACCTACTTCGCTGTGCAAAACAATATCGAACTGGAAATAGAAAACGTAGCGCAATTAAAGAATGTCTACTTCACAACTGCAAAGCTTGAGGTGTAAGGAGCACATTGCATTCTTGATTTCGAGCTAAATTAACTGGATTACATTTGTTTCACCTAATTAAAGGTTCGTGTAATCGATTCACGATGTCGTGATAAATAAGTCTAAAAATACAGTAATGTTTATTACAGTTATAAGCAGTTAAAAAACGTTTTTGTGCCAATTTGAATAAAGTTAAATTTTAATTTGAAAACGGTGACAGTTTTGCTTCATGTTTATAATTTTTTTAACATGAATTTTTAATCTTAGTGAGAAAATCAAATCATGAATTTGAAGTTATTGTTTTGTCCACGATTCGGGAAGCGTGTCCAAAAGTGTAAGCGTTCGAAACAGTCATGAATACGGTTGATAAATGAAACGCGACACGTGACCTGAGTGATGTCAGTACCGTCGCTAGATTCAACATTCGTCAACTCGTGCTACAACGACAAGAGCAAGAAAGCCTAGGTAAGGGATAGGGCTATGGCAGGCCCTACTTGTGTTTTAACCGTACTGGAGACTAATGTCTCTCTGTCGGAATTTGTACGCCTTTTGTTTGAAATTACTTTTAAAACTCTGCTTGATTACTAATTATCCGCCCCCAAATGTCTAAACGTGATGCCAGCAACGCTTCTATCAGCATAACTAAGATCTAAAAAAATTAAACTGATTTCACTATAAAATGTTGCAAATAAACTATTATACATTGGAAATACACTGTGCTATATTTCTGATGTCTGAGCATTGTCAAACTTTAAGGTAAAGAATAAGCTGAAATTAAATAAAAATATTATCTACATTGCACACACATGTACATACAAATATGCCCTTCTATACATATGATAACATTTCAACTGATCGCTTTCTGTACATGAAAGATATATGACAAAAACTATTATTAAGAGCCTTTATTAACGCAATAGAACCTAAAAGAATAGTTAATATATTTTTTTTCTGTTTTTCTGTGCGTTTGTGCAGGCTAATCTTAGAAATGGTTTAACCGATTTCTTTATGATTTGTTCATATATTTAAATTTCGTCTCATTTCAATCGGTCCACAAAAAATATATATATATATTTCAATATACAGAACGAAAAAAACCCAGTCTGAAAAAATGCAAGTGCTATTCTCAGCGTAAAGCCTAGTTTTTCTGAAGCGAAGCGAGAGCGGTTTGCTTGTATCTACTATAATTATAACTTAATATAGTATATTAGCCGGTCACATCACGTGACTTACTGGTATAACTAGGCACATTAAGCTTCATCGTATCAAAGAACAGAATAAATTTCGTACATAAAAATATGTCAAGATATATTCCGTACTCTCACTGTTTCTGTTTGTTCACTGTGGAAACTTTGTCAGTATAAAATTTATCAGCGTGCCACATCATTAGGATGACTGACCACAGTGGAATTAAGTAATCAAACTTAATCGCCATTACGAATTAAATTCAAAACATTGCCTTGTCTAGAATCAGTACCGCTGTGAGAAGACATCAGTCCTGTTAAATATCAGTAAGAAGCATCTCACAAAACTTCGTGTCTTGTAAATCCGTTCTTACGAATAACAATTGGTAAGTGATCTCTTCAAAACTCTTCAAATCAGCAGTGTCATGGTACGATCTAGGCCAACTGAACCAGGAGAATCTCATGATCTGCAACCGCTGAAGGTCTGAAAACACATTTTCGAGAAGATGAGTTGATTATTTACTTATTCCGCATGAATACCACACGATTGCACTGAAAACGAACCCTCTCATTAGTCACGCCGCTAACATCAATTGCTAAGTACATGGCTTTTGCAATGTTGTTAAATGAAAGTGTTTTCTCAATAAATAATAGTTTAAAAAAACTAAAAAAACACGCTTTTATTGCTAATTGAACTAAAAAGTAGAAAATAATTTTTAATTACAAAGAGTCTTTATTACAGTAGTAGAAGGTCGGACAATCAATCATAATTAATTACCTCAAATAAACATTATAATAAAATTTCTGAGCTAAATAATGATTCAAACTTCTCCTTCATAATTTTAATGCAATTTTTGTAATTCAAAAAAAAAAATTCGGAACGTGTTTAAACTAATTGCTCTCCAGTTGCAGCTAAACGCTGAAACAAACGTTTTTACAATTACTATGGCGATGACTAATTATGGGAAACGGTGTAGTGATATTCGTAATATACTGCGTAACAATGAGGGATCAAACAGAACCCGAAGCCGTTAGAACCTTTGATTAGAACTAATTAATTCCGTTAGGCATTATTAGTCGTTTTGAGCCAAATATACCAGAACCAACTCCGAATTTGGTACAATTGAGCAGATTTTGCGGTTTTGTTATGGACGTAGCGATTCTAATTCTAGGTGCTGCTGATTTTTAGGTCAATTGCCGGAAATAGACCCAATTATTCTATTTGGGAGTTTCTTGCCGCTTCTGTTTTTACAGGATCAACCATAAATCTGACCACGAACCTTAATTCTAAGTGATACTTATACGTGTACATCTACAACAACAACCATGAATAGGTAACAATACATTGTTTGCTCATGGGAAAGCGATGAAACCGCTCGATAACTTTTTCTGCAATACTGCACTAAGTAAATAAGAGAATTGATTTTAGGAGGTTGAGAGCCAACCACATAGAAAACTTTATTAAGTACGTGAAGAACTTAATCATTAACCGTAACGCGATCAATAGCAGACAGGTATTGAATAAAGAACAAGTATGCATTTCAAGAAGAAGGAAGAAGACACTACGTGGTCCTTACGATTTTTGTATTTCCAACCAATATATCGAGCCAAAAATATTGATTATCATCTTGGGGAGTGCAGTGATGAAACACACTTGACAGTTGATGCTTGACCAGACACTAAACTCCCTCCCGCGCATCTTCAGAGGGTAGCCCTTTCCCATTGTCTGGGCGCAAAAAAAAAGAAAGGATCCGTGCCTAACAAGCCCTAATGAGTTTAAAAAATGACAAATGAGCATGTCAATTTTATATCTAGTTCATTTCAAGTTATGAGGTACCATTATGAGAAACACACGAATTGGCCGTATTGGGGCGGCCTAGAACATTCCCCCCAGTCTCATGAGTCGTAAGAGGCGACAGAAGCCGGCGTGCTTGGTGGTAGGTAGGGCTTCGCATAAAGATTATATTATCAGTATTATTATTAAGTCACTAATATAATGCTTGGCTAGCTACCACCCTCCTGCTTGAGTCACCCTCCAAACGACTCGTCGTGTTCCGGCTGGGGGCTTGAGAGCCAGTACTTTCTTTCTTACCTTCTTCTCATTTCCTGACCAACAGCGCATCGATGATAGCTTTGGTCCTGCTGATGTCCATTGGCGACGGTGACCATATAACATCAACTCGTCTGCTCGTTTGTCGGCTATTAACATAAAAAAATATATATAATGACAAACGACATGATGACGACTATGAAAGTTTAAAATCACAGTTACAGTCTCCTAAAAGTGATCACTACCACACAAGCAAGGGCACCTGTAACCAGCCTTAAATAGAAGCACAGGTAAGGTGCGTCTATGTATGTAGGCCAGTTTATTTATGTTTAAAATAAAGGATTATATCCTTTGGTTATTTTATAAACATTTAATGTTATCTGTAGTTTTGTTTGTTTTCAGTTTGATATAGTCTGTGAAGCTATGCCGCACAGTGCTTACTTCGTCTATTTATATAATTTGCTACATTACAGTAATATAATGGTTGGACTTGGAATTAAATAAATAACAAAATCAAATTGCTTTAAATATCCAAATAATTGCGAGTTTTTCCTAGTAAGCTGTATAATTAATACAAATATTTCTAGAATTTATTGAAACGATGGCAGTCAACATCAACTATTTGTTTCATTTTTCTTTCTCTTTACCTGCTTATATTCTCTTGTTTTTTAATTCATTAATTTTGTTGTTTTTAATTCATTAATATTGGTCACACAAGCGAGAGACTCAGATACTCATTTATGTCTTCTCATCTCTCCCATCTTATGTTTAAAAACCTCTCTAACATTATTTTTTTTTATTACAAATACTTTGATAAATGTATAATTATAATAACATAATAGACATTTTTATATCATTAAATAATAAATTATCAGCGCTTTAAAACTTTGATCAGTATTATAATATTTTCAATTAAATGCATGTAGATTAAAGGGATTCTGCAAGAATACATTTTTCTTCGTTAGATACGAGGAAAGGTGCATTTAAGGACTCATTAATTAATTTCATAATGACTTAACTCATCTATATAGTACTTACTGTATAACTTCATTCATACACGTAAATTGATAATACTTAATTTAAGAGACCTTACCTGTTTCTACCCCGTTCTTAACTCAACCATAATAAATGACTTAAACGTACTTAAAGTTAATTAATCATTCTACTAGTTTTAACCCTGACAGGGTAGTTAGATCATCTATATATTAATTAAAATATCTTACTGGAATAGTGAAATCAAATATGTATTTAATTTGAGAGTTAGAATTACTTCGCTATTATAAGTATGCCTTAATAATGGGCATCGCTAATATTCCGAGCTATGCATGTTTTGAATCCGAATAGTAGTAGTGGCTTTAAGCCACGGATCTATGAGACAGATATAAAGAAGACGTTAAATGATTAAAGTTAACCCTCTAAATTACGTTGTACGATCCCACAGAGAAAATAGTTAGTGGAACTTGTAAGCATGTCACAAAGGATCCTTCAATGTTGTAAAAACTTGGTGGAAGGAGCCTAAAACCCCGGAGCGGCTTTAGAGAAAATTCGTTACCTTTTCTCAGAGGTCGTAAAGAGTTGAGTAAGTAAAAAGTTGTTAAGACGATAAAGTGCTGTTAATTTTTTAAGTAATCCAATTGTTTAGGTAAACTTTCGATATATTAATAATGTTTACTTACAAACATGTCAACTTTGATTCTTAACTATTGTTTTTATTAAATGATTCATTTAAGACACAAGCTAGAAGCTTAAATGTTTAGCTAGACAAACGTTTTTATATTACGGATTAGTAGTTTTAAAAACATTGTTTGCATTAAATTAATACATTTAATTATTACAATTAATGGTTCAAATAGTGAAACTCTTTGTTATTGTGTGCATTTAAAATCAATTATTACTAGTTTCGATAATTTACTTCAAACCTTGAGGTAACCTGAACATTCTGCTCATGTTTTCGAACCGATGTGAACTTTACCAAACCGTACTTGGGCAGTTATTTTATCGTAGTCTGAAGGACTGTAGTAAAAGCTAAAGGTAAGAGCTGATGGGCTGTCTTATAGTATGTAACCACTGTCGCCTATGAAGATCAGCAACACTAGTTGAATCTCCAATGCATAGCCAATCTTAAAAGATAGTTTTTTTTTTTCTACATCCAAAGGTTTTTCAAGGTCTGCATGTTATATTTCTCTGGCTCAAGATATCATGAAAGGCAGAACGTGGAGGACTTTTGAAAAAATCCAATCCATGTGGACCAGACTTTATTCGTTAGTGAAGTGGTACAAAGAATGAGTCAAGTCGAGCTGAGCCTTTAGTTCTCATTACTTTGACGTATACAATTAGATAAAGCCGTTGAGATCGCAATAAAATGTTTATTGTTCTCTTCATCGTAAATTGAAGTCTTGTGCGACTTATTTCAACTAACGTATATTTGATGAAGAGGACAAATGGCATATTGTTGGAAACAGAAGCGAATTTAGTATAAATGAAGCGCTTTGTACAAAAGGTTTTTTGGTATAAGTTACTTCATCCATCCTTGAACCAACCTTCTGTGCTACTATTGCAACTTGTTGAACAATAGAGTAAGCTATGGCAGACTACCTATTAGAGGAGGCTGTGAAATGGAATCTTGGTAGAGTTCTATAACCACCAGGCTAGCTACCACCCTTCTTCTTGAATCAACTATAAAATATTCGACGACTTTCAGTTGCAATGTTGCAATTCTATTGGGCGGCAACTAGTCGGTGACACTTTAATATTACGAACGTCCGCGGGCGTCAGTGACCACTTTTCATTAAGTGGCCCATCTGCTACTCATCAGCTACTGATAAAAAAAATCAAATCCCAAACGAGATCCAAATTGATGTTTCGGCAAATCCATTAAAAGTTTTTATTTATTTCGACATTAAACTGTCAGTTTAAAATCTTAATATAATTAAAATATTCTTAAAATGACATTTCCTGATATTAGAATATTTTTTTACAAGTTAACGCACTGGAGCAGTGTGGTGAGACAGTTTCAAGCCCTCCTCAATTATAAGAAGAGGTCTATGCCAACCGTAGTAATATTTACAAAGGCCAAACAATCCACTTACAAAGCTTAAAATGAATGTAGGGCATATGCCAGTTCAAATTGAACACATACCAACAACAACCCCTCGTTTTAATATTAAATGGGATTGAAATCAACATTGCTTTGGTCAAGGATTTAAACCCAACCGAACTGGTAATAAAACTCACTTGTAAATATATAATATTATTATAATTTGTATATTAAAATTGTATTATATAACTAAGAACGAACAAAGGATGTATTTTTAATATAAATTAAAATAATTTTTGAATTAATATTTTGTTAACGATTTTATTATTATTGAAAATAATAATGATGAAAGAAGAGATGTTTTTTTAATTTATTTTAATGTTTTTTTTTCGTGAAAACTTACATACCATGTAAAAATTACGAAATGAATAATTACATCTTTAAATAAATTCTATTAACTTTGAAATTTGCGTTGTCGTCCAATTCTAGACTAACATTAAAAATGCGCGTTCTGAATCCGAACCTAGGACTTCAATATGGTGGGCATTTCCACACCGCATGTTTGTCACGGAATTATTAAACGACTGCTTCTCTCAAATATAGAACATTTAAAATACCTATTTTCTCGTAAACACAAAAAAAGCATAAAAATACTACTATATAAAAAAAATTACCTAAATTCATAAATTAAACAATTAATAATGAATAAATACATTTATGTTCAAAGACATTAGTTTATTTTGTAAAAATAAATTACAATGGGCATGTAATTGTATAATATAAATGTCCCATATAAACACTATACTTGGAGTCGAAAAGTTGTAAAATACATTATATTTATTTCGTTTCACATATCTGCTCCAATGGTGATATCATTAATATCCATTACCTAAACGTTGTAACTCAAAGTTACTTAATTTATTGTAACTACAACAAAAAATTTAAACAAGTTGAAAGAACAAAAATAGTTTGTTTCATTAATAACTGTTGCTTGGGTCTAAAATTCAATAAAAGTTTCTTAATTTACGATAACAGAAATTGAAATTGTTGTCAACATTACAACATTTGCTGTTATTTTGTCTCGCAACGCACTGAAATATCATGTTTCAGATTACTTTAAGTATTAAACACTATGTACTAAATAATATTTACAAACACACACAACATTTCGTCTCCTAAACAGTGTAGTTACACATTGGTATACTAAAATGATAATAGCTTGTCAAATAAACATTGGGATTTGTGATAACCATAACATAGTTTACGTGAATTATCATTCATATAACCGGTCATATAAGGATATAATTATGGATTCGAAATTGGATACAAGGGCTCATGACCCGACGGCTTATCTTAGTCGTAGCTGGATGGGTGACTGTATTGGTAAAATTTCTTAAGCGCTTTCATAGTTTAAAAGGCAAGTTAGCCACAGGTCTCGGTTGTTACTGTTGCCCACCGTAGCTATGAAGTATGGCGCTCTAGCCCTCTATTAGAATGAAGGGTGTAGCTGTTGTAAGCTGCAATTGGACTGAAGCCTGAACCTATCAATATATCTCTACATTTTCTATCACAATATAAAAACTTAGAATCATTTACGGGGTTTAATCATCATAAATAAACTATGACTTAAAAAATAATAATGGTATAGTTTAATTATGACATTTAATTTTTTTATTCTATCATATAAATATTTTTTTGTTAATAATACTAAATAATAAATAATTTAATTCTTAATTAACTATATATAACATACTTATATATACCATATTTATATTTTGACCTAACTTTATCGTTGCATGGCTCGTGTTTACAGCTTAAACGATCCATACAACTAAGTCAAATAGGGTATGTCATACATTATTATGAGTACTCATATCAAGGAAAAATGAGTACAGTCCACAGTGAGTTATATCGTATTCCTAGTTCAGTTCTATAGAGCTGCTCCTGGTGCGGTGATATAAACGGGTGCTGGCGACGGCCTGGCCTTGGCCAGCGTGTACGCTCTGTTGGAAGGCCAGTCCTTGCCGTAGCCTCCCCCAGATGAGTACATGTAACCGTTGCTGTAATCCGAGTTGAAGTCTGACGAGTCACTACCGAAGTAGGAATAATGGGTCATGGGGTGATGGTGCTGGAAATAGAAACAATTTGTTATGTTAAAAATAACTTTAATATTCCTTATTGTCCAGCTAAATATACAGTCAAACATTCACTCATTTGCTCTTCTGGACAGATTAGGTAAGATAAACTCTCAAGTGTGCAAGTTTCCTTTCGTTATTTTCCTTTTAACAAAGCAACTGATAATTCATTGCTATTACGAGTATACACATATTGATAAAACGATAAAACGTGCAATTTCTAACTCAAACATATCGCGAGGAACACGTTGAAACATTGCTACCTAAAACTGGGTTGTCAACCTTATTTTAGCTCGCACGATTTATATCACTTTAAATTTAAAAGTATTCAAAAGTCACGTCTCTCTATCCCTTGCTGTTACAATAATAAGTGTTGGATTAAAACAACCGCTGCGCCACAACACGGCTTTATCAGTAAAAGCTTTACTGAAGTGGTTTTGATAAGAGTTGTTTAGATTTTATGCCTATTGATTACTGTGAGAGCCGCGCGTTTGCAATCAACGCAATTGATGTAAAATCGTAAAAGTTTTCTTATGTTTATATCCCATATACAGACAGATGAGAGGTAGTAAATGGTCATTCGTTACACTGAAGGTGTGGTTGACGCTTTGCTAGTCAAGAGGGAACTGGGGACAAGCTTATTACTTATTTCTTGACATTGTAATCAAAGATTGAGTTGTGATTGGTGGTGGCTTGCGATTAAGGTTAAAAACTCTGGTAATTAAGAATACGAATGCTGTCGGGACTAAAATGGGTGCAGGATTCAACAACCATTAATTACATCTGGTGCCACAACCTCCTCGTAAAGAGCAGAGGAGACACGTGAGCTCTCCGTGTATATCCTTCTTTTGGTTTGAAAACGTGGCCTAATTATTGTGAACAAAGAACCGCAGCTTCGCACGGTTGCAAATTACTGTTAAATAAAAAAAGTCTCTATCTCTAGTGGTTTATACTGTGTATTTTATGACAGTCGGTCATTCAGTAAGATTTATCCAAATGTATCTTTCATTGGTTAGAACTGCCAATGTGAATGTCACAATTTTACATTAAAGTTTTCACACGATAATACCATCCAAATTTCTGATTTTCAAAAAAATTATTCAGACAAACTTTGTCCAGACAATTACAAGCGTACGGAAAAAAACAAATCGTCGAACCATTCTCATTAGACACAGATCTACTCATTAAACACAAATTGTATTAAACAATTCGAGAAATTATAGTCTATAAATTACGAAAGAATTACAGGAATTATGATGAGATACATGTAGACGCAAACACTCGTCGTATCTGGAGCGCTATCTTGCAGAAATTCTCGCGAAAATTGCGGGTGTAATAGCACCCAATTCTTGACTACAATAATGGTTTGAAATTCTCACATTGTTAAGCCCAATCTCTACCATTCGTTTTGATACGTTTAGTATATAAGATAATTTAATAGGCCACATATATTACGCAAAATAAATTGCTACATATGTCTACAACTATGCTTAAAAAATACATTGCTTTCCCTAATGATGAAGGGATATTGTGTGACAAAAGGAACGCCTGAGAAATTTTCCTTAACGTCCTCAAAGGTTTTCCAATCCGTACTTGTCTAAAGTTGTGTGAGTTAACCCTAAATGTCACACTATCTTATCGCAACACTTATCGCAGTCATTATTCTAAGGTTCACTATTGGACAAGAGTTTCACAAAGAAATGCCAACGATATCCAAAATAATGATCCTGAAGCCATTCCACCTTCGTTGTATAATAATATACATCACAATTGGTTGTCTTGGAAAGTCTTTTGCTTAATAAATTTCTTTATATTTCATTTCATCATAGAGAAATACTGATATCAGCGTTATATAACGGTGATACCCTGACGCAAATGTAAACAGTGAGTTTTACTTATTTATATTAATCTCCTAACCACCGCTTAAAGTTTTGATCACTCCGATGTGACATGAGTGTGGTGCGTGTGAATGGTCCCTAAACCTTCCTCTAATTCTGTGGGTATATTTAATCACAAAAGGAACGGTAGTTGATTCAGGATATTTATAATTATAAATAAAATATGTACAGAAGTACGTCACGTATAAGGTAATCTACCGCCAGCACCAGATGCCTCTCGCCCTTATGCCTTAAGCAAAAAGGACGAATATGGCATACACGGCCGTCTTTACCTGACCCGCTATTGTTCTATCGATTTCCGGACTTTACGCAAAAGGCGTAAAAAAGTCTGGAAGGACCGAAAATCGATATAAATAGCTGGCAGGGTTGCCCATAGAGCATTCGGTTCCAGAATACGAAAGCGAAGAGTTCTCTCCATACGCAATGAAATCGACCTGCGATCTACGAGTGCGACTGCTACTGTGGAAGTGAAATAAAGTCTCTTTTTTTAATGCAAATAGCTGACAAACGAGCAGACGAGCCACCTGATGGTAAGTGGTAATCGTCGACCATGGACATCAGCAAGACCAAAGGTATCACTGATGCGTTGTCGGCCAGGAAATTAGAAAAAGGTAAAAAAGAATGTACTGGCTCTCAAGCCCCCAGCCGGAACACGACGAGTCGTTTGGCGGCCGACTCAAGCAGGAGGGTTGTAGCTAGCCAGGCAGGTTTTACGGTAAGATAATAATACCAGTAATAATATTAATGACTTATTAATAATACTGATAATATAATATTTACGCGAAGCCCTACCACCAAGCAGGCTGACTTCTGTCGCCTCGTACGACACCCTGTTTTGTCAGCATGGGATTGTGGAGAGTATTCTAGGCCACCCCAATACGGCCCAATAAGTCTCTGCGGAACTATAGCGGCATTTCACGAACCTGCGGTTCCTGCCACGTAATAATATTTTCAGTATGATGATTAATTTACTTTTAATGAATGCGATATGTTTCAGTGACATCCCCGACGGTTGGACTGTGAGTAATGGCGGCATTTGCCATTGCGCATAAAATATAATAATTGTCGAACCAACTTCATAATTCTTTATGTATGAATATCTTATGTATAAAAAAATTCACAGATAAATAAGAAAATATCAGTAACAAGACCGATATCGATTGAATCGGATCGCCTTAGGCAAGATAAAATAATAGGTATAAATTCAAAAATAAATATTTCGTCAATATTTGGTGGTTTGGTGTTTTATGAATATATTTGAGTTTTTAAATAATTACAACACCTAGAAAGACAGTTTTTTTTTTAATATTGTAAGTTGTAGACCTATGTGTAACAATACGATAAGGAATGTATGTAATAAAATATCGCTGTACGGCAATATGTCATTAGGACTGTTTGATAAATCATAAAACAACCAGAAATTATCTAACTATTTATCGACATACCTAAAATCGCGTATGTAACGACTTCAATATTTTTAATATCAAGCGCAACTATTCCACTTTTCAATACATACATGTTCCTAATTTGCAATACCTTGTGCAAGTGTAATATTTTAATAAAATAAACAATTATAATTTTATCTCATAATCTCGTGTTTGACTTTCGAAAATAGTACAATCTTGATTTGAAAATCAAGAACGAATCGAAGCATGGTGAATTGCAAATCGAATTAAGTTCAAATCGCTTTCGGAAGTAAGGCTCCCTGTGTGTATGAAATGTAATAATTTTGTTTGACTTTCATCCACTGTATAACGCCCAAATTATTTATAACTTTTATTTTTACCCGTGTCTTAGTTTATGTTCACTTAACAACAGGTGTTTAGATATGTTTAATACTACTTTTAACTTAAGTTTTTATTAAATTAATATTATTTTCTTTGCAACAATCCGCAAGCACCATGTATAATGGTATATACTTCTATACATGCATAGAACGTCCCTCCCTCCCACGAAGGAAAACATGCATTTATGATAAATAAATTATATACCAACATACATACCGTCACTCTCCGTTTCGATGCTCTGTTTCGGAGCGAAAATTGCAAAATAAATAAATACTACTTTAATAACAATGAATTTCCGCAAAGTAACGCCTGATACTAACAACTTAATTTTTTATATGCTTCTTGGTAGTTTTGGTCTTATTTATAAATTATTCCCGTCTCCTATATCTAAACTTTTCTGCTAAATCATTCTGAATGTACTAAAAATTCGCACGAAAATCCGCGTAATAGTTTTTGAGATTGCCACGTTTAGACAGACAAAAACTTAGTTGGTTGTTTGTTCATTCCGACCGGACGCTTTAGCCAATTTGTTAACTGACTCCTCTTACTCTGCAAGCGAATCATTACAAACATGTTACCATTAATTTTAAAACCGGTTCGTCAAGTACCTCGCAAAAAATGTCAACACGACTACGATGTGGATGGAACTAAGCTGGGTGGCGTAGAGCCCAAAGACCTAAACAAGCGGAGGAGGGCCTGCAACCTTGCTCTTATTCCGATGTGTTAAACCACAAGCAGGGGTGTCTGGCTTCAACTCAAGGAGTTACGATGGAAGACGTAGCCCATTCCCACATAATTTATAGACAAACATAAAATATATTGAAGTAACTGAATAAACAAAGTTTAATTTAATAAACTTTGATTTGATAAAGGTTCACAAGGAAATACGAGTTAAAAATAATATTTTCCCGAAAAATTATTCCACAAAAATGAAGCTTGTTTCAGGAGAGGGAATTGTTAGAATGAAAAACATCTTAACGATCTCACAATTTCATTGTTCGATCCATCACGAAGATGTATATTATTTGTGCTGTGATAAGGCTTCTTTGAGGTCATTACAATGTTATGCTTCAGTATAACGAAGCACTCTGTTATTTGGAAATTCTTAATATTATTTTTGTCGATAATATGTCTTCGTTTAAGACATGATTCAGAAAATAATAAAAAATAATAAAAACCTTATTTCACTATGAAATAACATATATTTAATAAGTTAGTTACTTCAAGTCACTCTATCCATGTCCAATGGGATCCGGACAGGGGTGCTGAAGAAGTTCTCTCATATTCTCCACAAGCACAAAAGTTAGTGGTAACACCGAGCTATTGTCATTCTGGGACAGTAAAAATGGTTATAAGTCGTTAGCAACCCCAAGTCTAACTCAATACAATGTGGATTACAAATGGGCATTAAATTATAATCATAATTATGAATAATGTAATATATATTAGAAGGCTCGTGAAATCGTTTAGAATTTCGTCGATTTTTGTTACGGCAACATTTTCCCTCTTATATTCAGACATTTGTTCAGAGTTCTGCCAGGCTATCTCTCTTAAATACGATAAAAACTTTCGAACCCTCTGCAATACGTCTACTCAAGATAGGAATTATAAATAAAGTTTTCTGCTTGGAGTTGTTCAAATATTTTACAAGCATTCTCGTATCCCTTTATGTAGCTGTGATTTTTTTTATGTCACAAACAAAATATGTGAAAGTCTAAAATTCATAACATGTTAAAACAGTAAAGGTAATACCGATAACCTTTGTCATATTATATCAATAGCCAATAAACGAGGCCACCTAATTAATATATTATTATTATTAGTGTTATTAAGTGATAATCGGCACTGCCATGCTCTTCAAAATACCTATTTGTAACTAAAATGATATTTAAACTTGTTCAATAGCAGCAGTTAAATTTCTGAACCCTCGTCACATAAGACCATCCAGACTGGAGCGCATGAAACAAGGGTCTATCTACAGTCAAACGCCTCGCAATCAACCTCTAATCACGGCTATTATCCAGCCCGGGCGTCTGGCGCTACGCTGATACAGTCTCGTGTTATGTGTGTTTTCAAACACAGGTAAGATACCTAATAGATAAGCACCTTTTATTGCCTAGATACTTTTCGTAAGCGGTTTATGACGGTCAAGGTTCTTAATTAGAGTTCTATATAACTAATAAAACCCTTATACGAGTACTTGCATCTCTCTCTGTTAATTTGTAATCTTATAGTTTCTTGAAAAAAATCATTCGATGTTAAAGAAAAAAACAATTATAAATAGTACAGTTCAACACAATTTGGGAGGAATTGTCAATTTTCGAATAATTTTCGTTTTGAAATTATTGTGCCCCATAACGCTCTCTGACATTTTATATGACATCATGTCGAATCATGCACGGGACTCATAATATTTTTTTACATACCTATTAATTTCCTTTAATAGCTGCAGCCAGTCAGTCTATATTTTATTTGATGCCCCTTAATAGAATGTTAATATTTCCAATAGTCGGGAATAGATCCATTTTCCTGGATAAAAAGTATCCCAGATTATGACCTATAACATTAGTTCCTAATATGCCAAGTATCATCCAAATTTCTTCAGTGGTTTTGGTATGATACGTGGTCAGGATGACAGACAAATTCGAAAAAGAAATGTTTTGACCTCTTAAGCGATAACAAATTGTACCTTCATTAAAATTTTCGAAAAATATTATATGTAGAGATTTAACCCCATTGCAGTTTTAGTTTTGTATATTAATAATATAATCTATACTAATATCATAAAGAGGAAAGCTTTGTATTTTTGTATGTTTGTAACGAATAAACTCAAAAATTACTGAACCGATTTTAAAAATTCTTTCACCATAGAACGTTACATTATCCCTGAGTAACATAAGCTATATTTATTACTAGAAAAAATAAGGAATTCTTGCTAAAACTTCAGTAACGTGAACCAAGGTATAAAAACGTAAATAGAGGAATGAAAAAAAAAATTAGTTCAAGTAAAAAAAAAAAACCAAATACAAATAAATTACTTGAGCAAGTAAAACTAAAAAAAACAATTTTAATAAAAATGTATATGTTATAAAAAAAAAGAATAAAAATAGGTTGGCAAGTACAAATTTAAAATTTAACGAAAAAAAATACATACCTATGTCTTTTATAAAGACAAAATTATAAATATATCTCAAAATGTATAAAAATTAAAGTACACCCGTGCGAAGCCGGGTTGACCCGCTATTATTGTTATATAACAGAATTTTACTTTACCTTACAAGCTTTGAGCGTACTCAACAGGCCGGGTAACAGAAGTGCACCGATCAACAGCAGCTTCTTTATCAGCAGAACTGACAGAAGAATGGGGATCAGGAGGAACTTGATCTTCATTGTAGCGAGTAGCGTCAGCAGAGGAATCACAATCGCTAATTTCTTCTTTCTGCCTCGACCTGAAAAAACACCTAGTTTATTCTATTCATTTATATATCCATTTTTACTAGAACCAGCCCCAATTTCATATTACATCAAAATTAACCAAACCGAACCCAACTGCACACATGTGCTATTTCTTAGAGTAGAATATGAGAAGTATGATGACGAACATAACTCATAACATGTCTCTATCTCCAGTGCTTTAGGGAGGAAGCTGTTTATCGGTCAGTCAGTTCTCCATGAAAGGAAAGGAGTTACTCGACCGATTTATCCGTTGAACAAAACTGTCAAACTGAACGTCACATTTTCTCTCAGAAGCAGCATGTAAAATTTGGCTATTACGGTGAAATTTTCACAAAAAAAAATATTTCATTCAAACCTTATCCTGACCATTTTTAACACAACAAAAAAATATTTAGGCAAATCGATCGAGAAGTTCTCTTTCATTCACGTATCCATTCTGAGAGTAGATCCTGTTAATTATTCTAAAAATTTATTAAAGTATTTGTTGCGAATCGATAGCTGGTAAGTCCATCTGCTACTTGTGTTCTTGGGTTTCTGGTACGTGTTAAATAAAACGACGGTGCTCGATGACTCGGTGAAGGCAATGGTTAATCTAGCATTGAACTTTCTCAGCAATCTTTTTCCATAAATTTTTCTGATAATTTTTTCACCCAAAACGACGTTGACATTCCGAAACAATATTTTCTTCTTCTTTTCTTTTCGATACCTAAATTAAATATAGAACAGTTCAATACTAGCTCTAACATTGCTTTCACCGAGACCTTTATTGCCTACCTCTAACATGTATAATAAAAATATTTATATAAAATAGTTAGTCGTGCACAGTATTACTTACTTTGCAATGTTAAACTAAGATATGTTTTAATGACTTAAACCCTATAGCAGGTAACCATCTGAAATAGGGCTCTCTTAATTAAGGGTACCTATATGCGCACTCCACTATATTAGACGTACGTGAATTTGTAAACAAATTAGTGGCCCTTAGTGTCAAAAATTCTTATGCCACTACAAGCCAAGCTGCCTCTAATTAATAATCAACCTATTAGCCATCCACTGTACGGTACGGTCCCCGATGAGAAAGTTCAGCGTTCAGCGAAACTTCTGGAAGTTATTATAATCATGGATCATGGATTATCATTATTTTTCTTGACATATTTCAAGCTTATATTATGGGTCATAATCTTTACTTTGCACTTTAAGCCCAGGAAATAGATTTGTTTCCGCTTATTTTTCTGGAGCGAAGCGCGGACGGGTAACTAGTTATATGTATAATAAATCTTAAGGAACATTTGATTAGATATTCTAACCGAGTCATTCTTAGTCACGACGCTAGTGACGCAACAGTTAATTCAACGCAAAATATTTCCGTAAAATACATCTCTCGTGGACAACCTATATTTACACGAAACCGTGTAATATTTAACTAAAGTGAAAACGAAGAACTTAGATTAAATTCGATTCAAACTTAATAATCGGAATTAGTAACTTCACACTTTTTAAGTTCATCGCTAAACTGTGCGGTTCAATTCGACTCGATTTCAGAATTAAGTCAATCGGGTAATGAAATTATTATTCTCGAAGTTGAAGCAAATTAAAACTATCCGGAGAGAGTTGAAGTCTTACGACTTGGAGCGTAGAAAGATAAAAACTTACACGGATATTGAAATTCTAATGAAGCCGAACTCATGCTCATAATTTCATGCTTTTAATGTAGGTGAGCTTTGTTGTCTATATAGAAGCCAAAACATTTTTCTTTTAATTATTACACGCAGATTTTACATATTTATACCTTGTGGGTGAACATGCAAATCTCTTTATCCCGAGCCTTGGTCATCAAACGCAGTACAAAATATAATTAGCAGGTTCTGTTAAGGCTTGAGTTAATAAAGATTTAGAGTGTTGATTGTGTTTATCGTCAGGAACATTTATGTAACCATTATAAGAGGTAGTACAAAGTTAATCTTTATTAAAATGATAAATAGAGAATCCGCATTTTGTTATTGTATGTACATGTGGAAGGCATTCTCCGGAACCACGGCACTTATCTAATTATCTAGTCATGTCAATCCGAACGAATTCGAGACCTGCCTCTTGTGAATAATAATACTAGAGCAGCTGTTTTCCAAAGTATGGGTTGACCTGATATTATTACAAAAGATTAAAAGACGCATCAAAGTCACTTATCTTAAACATTTTTATTCGCAAGCAATTAGCCAACGATATTCAGACGCTTGTATCTACCAATGATATTAAGTTTTATCATAATGAAAAGACTTTTCCATAAATACGGTATTATTGAGAGAGAGTTATATTCCAGAACCTACGTGAACCATTGTACTAGAAGAGTAGATTGATTTAAAATTAGCATTGTGGATATTATTCTGATATCTTTAACCACTCTGTGGTTAAAATTTCTCAGTTCTGGTGCCATAAGAGCAGATAATGTTAGTTAAGCTAAGATTGTTTTGCCTGATAGTAATTTTGAATGTCTATATAGGCAGCTGATCAAGTGTGGTTTATCAAATTTCACAAGCGTTTGAGAACGTAATAGATAGCTCTTGGATATGCTGGTTACCTTTACGATGCTTCCCTTCACCGAAGCAAGCGATATAGAATTTTTAATAACACATATTTTGTAAAATATAATTGCGTACAGGATTCCAACTCGAGTTTCCCGTGCGAGAGGCCGATTTTCAAACAATTAGACTACCATTGTTTTGTATATATGAATGAAAGATGAATGATTGTACTAAGTGACAGGTGGGGGCATGAGAGCTGATTGGAGCTCTGTGAAAAATGACCGGAATGAAAGAGGGAGTGAATGGTAGTAACATTAACTCACACCAGAGGTTTTGTACAATGTTGTACGCTAACAAAAATCGAGGTTTGAGTGTTGAAACTGATTGGTAAATATGAGGTGCAAGCAGTATAAAGTAACACAGTAAAATTTGGAGAAAACAAATAAATATAATACACTGCTATTAAACTACGTCTCATTGTCTCAATTCCCACACACATTATGGAAAATATGACTGCTTAACATAATTTCCACCTTCTGGTATCAACAACTTAGCTCAATATTTCAAAGCAATCGTGACAGTTACCCGTATAGGAACACACAAAAAATACAAAAACAGACAGGATATGTCTTTGTAATAACGCCATAAAACACATATGATTTATAAGTACGAGTTTTGCCAAAACACTTCGATAAAGTTAACTATGTGCCTTGGCAAATTTCCGTATAAAAAAATTAAGGGTAATATTTCGAACATATGCAAGCATTTCATTTATATTTGCAGAAACGAGAAAAAACCTTGCGTTATTAAATCAATATCTCTAAACGATTTCATTTAAGTTCGTCCATAGCTATTGGGCAGTTTTTGGTACTAAGCATTGAAATAAAATATAAAATTTAATCTAACACAAACATGGTAACATATACTGATGACAACGCAATATGACTCCGGATATCGACAAAAAAATAAACTATTATACGGATGACAACGCAATATGACTCCGGATATCGATAAAAAAATGAACTGTTATACGGAAGACGACCCAAAATGACTCCGGATATCGATAAAAAATGAACTGTTATACAGAAGGCCACGTAAAATGACTCCGGATATCGATAAAATAATAAACTATTATACGGAAGGCGACGCAAAATGACTCCGGATATCGATAAAAAATGAACTGTTATACGGAAGGCCACGCAAAATGACTCCGGATAACGATAAAAAATTGAATTGTAATTGAAGAAATCTATCGTCTGTTTGTCTGTCACAACCAATTGTCTGCCAATTACCGTATTCCGTTCGTCGCGGCGTTATCATATAGTTTCCGTCTATACTTCAATCAAACGTCCGTCAATTGGTACTGAAAGCTTCGACCTCCAGCAATAAACACCGTTTCTGTTGTACGGCAGGGTGTACACCGACCTGGAGCTGTTCGCTTACACGTCAATGGATGGAGCGCTTTACACCATATAACCATTTCATACAGATGAAAGAACTTTAATTCTGCTGAGGAATACTGATCTGATAACAGCTATTATCAGCACATTACAAGTTCAGTTTCTATTTCTTTAATATTTTGGTACAACAATAAATAATTCAAAATGGGTTCAATATTTAGATCATTATTTGAAGCTTATGAAAATAAACATTCTTATTTATCAAAAGAATATTTTGTTAACGTCACGAAAAGGGGATTACGGCGGTGACAGATTTTCGTGATATCATATTTGTGAATGTCTATGTATCCAGCGATACAGCGAAGTTGTAAGTCCTCCTAAGGCGGAGTTGTGAGTGTGTGAACGTTTATTATTATTATTCTTCAACCGAGTTTATTTCAGGGATGTTATAGAGCTCGGTAACCGTAACTGAAGCTATCGGATATCTGAAATAAAAATGTATCCGAAACGTTAACCGAATCGGATAAAGTTTCGAATAGTTTTGGATAGGGGCTGTGTGTAAATGAAACACGTTATGACACTCGCCGGCCGAGCCGATGCACTAGCCGCGTCGCACTTATCTGTAGACAGTTTATATAATATTATTTGTAAGGCTATTGTTCTTTTCCATGATTATAATACCTACAAATAAAGTCAAACTGATACCTTTTAAATACTTTATAAAAAAATCCATGTCGTAAATCATCTAATATCCATAACGGAAGTTATCCGAAACAATCGGACAATCCGAAATAATTTCACATCCTCAACCGTAACAGGTAAAATATTATTCATAAAGCCATATTCATATTCTTAACCGAAATTCATAACACCCGTACTACATTGTATATACCAAAGAATACCTAAATAAAAACAGAGCCTCGAACATAACCGAGATATGCAGGGTATAATCAATTATTGTCACTTGGAGTATTTTTGATATCGATGGAAATTTTATTTGGCTTTAAAACTACGATTACATTGCCTAAGGTATATTCAAGGTTCAAAAAATAATAACGTATATATGTAAGTAGTAGGTTGTCCCTAAATTTTTGTACATTGAATAATATTTAACAATTTAGTTTGAAAGCCAGTTATAACCGGGGCACCACTTTAACACATCCATGGGTGGCAGCGATCATTTACCACCAAGAGGCCCGTATGCTCATTTGTCGACTATTTACATGGAAAATATATACAAAATTCTGAGATATTACAATACAATACGTATGGATTACTATTAAGCGTCAAGTTATCAGCGTGTGTGAGTCTTTGAAAAAGAACCCACCAAATTGCTCGAATCTGTTTAGAATAATCCTCTGACATAATCCACAAGAACGTGCCTGAAGAAGTGACTGAATACGTTTCTGCTGTATTTCTCAACGGTCGGAGCAGTAAATCAGATACGTACGATAGATCGTTAAACGATTGAGATGACTTTGATAATCTATACTAATACATAAACCTGTTGAGCTTCTCTGTATGTCTCGAGATAACTCAAAAACGGCTTGACCGATCTTAATGAAAATTGGTATGTAGTGAGAACACGTGATTGCGCGGATGATAGACTATGTAAAATGTTAGTGAACCTAACGATGTCTAATTGAGGCAAAAAATATTAAATCTTTAATAATCATGTATATATAATTAATAGTCCAACCCGAACGAAGTCGGACGAGGCCGCTAGTGTGTTAATATTTTTATTTATAAACAAAACTTGACTCCTATCTATACTACAACCAGGTGTTTTGGACTTTGATCTCGCGTATTCGAGGCCTGGGTTATAACACACCTCTACTTATTCAAAGTTATCGGCGTGCTCGAAATAATTATCAGTTAGGCGAAGGAAACATCGGGAAAAACCTGCACACTTCAAAGCTCCCCATACATGTTTCAAAGGTGTGTTGAGTTCAAAAATCCGTATTTGGTTAATTTGTTCGTCATAGCTATAAATTGTAAAGATGATGACGAAGCAAAATGTGTTTCCATTAATTTTTTTTTCATTTATATCATTAAATATTATTTCTTAAAGAAACATTATTAATCTGTGAACTTCACCAATATATGTTCATTATTGATTGCCACTATATTTTCATGAGATCATCTTGTAAGTAAACACTGAAAAAAATGGCGCGAATCGGGCCATTAATCATCAAAACTTCAATGAGCATAGGTACATAAAAATACAGATTAAATAAACAAAATAAATCGTCTTTGTTGAGTCAGTTAAAATGGTACGTGTATTCGAATTTGAATTCGATATTAGAATAAATTCGACATTTAAAAAACAACAGTACGGTCAAGTCCAGTACGGATCAGAACAATCACAGAAAATATCTAAGCCCTTCGTTAAAGTAACTATAACAGTATTGTATTTGAATATAATGTATTAAATATCTCCTTGAAAGTAATCTTACGGTCTGTTTCACCACTGTAGCTTGCGGACGACCACAATTAATTCCCAGGCTTTTATCTCATGGTAATCAAAAGAGAGCGTAGGTACCTAGTGTAGGAGCAATTTTTTCTAAACTGACTAAACATTTTTCAAATAGTTGAAAAGTAACCTTTACCTGCGAGCTTACCTAAATGTAAGATGGATATTTTGTTATTATCTTTAAATGTTATTGTAATGCGGGTACTCTGATATTTCGACTCAATTACAAGGATCGGGGTCAGGGATACTGCAGTTTAGCGTCTTCTTAATTAAGTAATGGCTATCGGCTACAACTCCTACGACTACAACTTAATTAACTAATGGCTGTCGGCTATCTTCTGTTTGCGTTCTTCGTCTGATGTCGTCAGTTTATTTAAAGGGAAATATGAAATTTGCTGAGAGATATTTCTACTTATAAGCGCAGCGACTATATTTAAATTTTTTGTATTATTATTCACATGACGTTTAGGAGAATTGATGGTTTTGAAATTGGAATTTGATCCGATGTGATTGTACTCGTATTGAAGCGTAAATATAACTCGTATAAGCAATGTATTTTAACCCATTTTCAAGGTACATTGACTTTTAATCATATAATTATCTGAAGTTTATACGTAGAAAAGATTCAATGTATTCTACGGCCTTAGAGATATTTTTATCGAAATCATCACAGCGTATAATCTCTAGGATCATTATGTGACTTATCATACTTATGTTAATGCTTGACGACAATCTCACCCAATGGTAAATGAAGATGCATTTCTGAACGATTAGCACACTACAACCAAAAAATGTGTTTCATTTAAATACACACACATACATTTTAAACGAACGGAAACACCAACGCAGGCAACTTAATCCATTTCACACACACACACACACACACACACACATCCAAGTACCCGCAATAGCAAATCACACAACCTTAATGACATTCGTGTAATATAATTTTTGTACAAAAAATGTAAATCCGTAACTGGCTGTAACTGTAAGTATTTATATAACTTTAAGATACATAAGCTATTGTTTGATTAAGGGCTGTGAATTTTGTTAAAATAAATAAATAAATTCCTTCGCAGTACGTATTACGAATAAAGAATATTCATGTCAATAGTTAGGTCTAATCTTACATTATAGAACACGTTGTACTATATTTTAATATAATTTTTACTCGTAAACTATTTACAGAAAAAATCTTCATTTATTTGTTTGAGTTCAGCTTGTAACAGTTTCTGGACTGGGTAAACACGACGCAGGTAACAGCAAATCACATTAGTTTTTGTGTGATATAAAAACTTTAAGCAATTTTAAAGTTATCACAAACAATGTTGAGAACGGTTATTGCTGTGCTCTGAGTGTGATTTTACTTTTAACCTTAGCGTTGGTTTACTAAAAAATAGCGGAAATATAAAAGATAAAGTAACAAAGATAATAAAAAATACAATAAACTTAAAAAGCGTATATCAACGTAATACAATAGGAGAATTTATTTGATCTCTTGCTTCACAACTTTGTTAAGACCATCACAAGGTAAAGGACTATTCAATATCAATTTAGAAGACCAAAAGCATATAACACGTTACTTGAAAAAGAACGTGCTGTCCATAAATGCATAAAGACACTGCTGATAATCAGAATCAACAGTTCCTCTTCACAAGTGTAAACTAAGTTTCTATCCATTAAACCATGAGGAAATAACAATTCATGAATGCAGTGACTTACGAATAAAGTTTAAAAATTCACGTCAAAAGATAGGACTGCTTGGACATGAGTTTAATATACATATGTATAGCTATAAGTAGTAGCAAGTGCTTTCTGTTACTGTAAATAGGAAAAAAACTCCCTGGGAGTTTCTTCCGGGAGCAGTCACGATAGGAATATGTTGGAGCGATGACGTAGTTTGAGTTTTAAAAAGTTCAAACCAATTGTTCAAATGCTCAAGAACTTGTTTTAAATTACCTGTCTACACGTATAAATTCGTGGGTAGGTGTTAAAGCAATTCAGAAAAGAGAGAGGCAAAATTAAAATATTGTTTAAAATTAAATGTATTGTATATTTATGCTATACATTTGCCTATGAATTAAAGCTGCCTACCAGCAATTAATTTCCTTATAAAACATTTATATCTCCAACACTGTAATAACTTGTACTGCTATTAACTATGGAGTCAGTTCAGAGTTCACTCACAGCCATGGCCGAGTTATTCTATAGCAAGATGGATGAGTTTTAGCAAGAACTGAAGAAGAAAAGTCCCTCAACAGTAACTACTTCCTCACTAGCGGCTGATTTCACTACATTCAGGACTTTCATCATGAATGCTGTAGATACACTCCAGAAGCAAGTTGATTTTCTTGCTCGTGACATGGACAGATTAGAGATGAAAGGACGCAGAAAGATGCTTACTTTCCACGGAATTCCTGAAGTGAAGTCTGAAGACCCTGCAGCGGTTACCCCTTCCATAGTCGCTGACAAGCTTAATATTAAAGACTTCACTGCTGCAGCTGTGAGTCGTGCACATCGTCTTGGACACGCTGTCAATGATAGACTTAGGCCTATAATCGTAAAGATCCGGGACATAACGATGCGTGACAAGATTTGGTTTACCAAAACTAAACTTAAGAACACTGGGATCACGCAATCGGAGTTTCTTACAAAGAACCGGCACAGAGTGTTCGTCGAAGCCAGGCAACGTTTTGGTATATCAAAATGTTGGACCATGGATGGCTACATACATGTGTTAGCATCGGACGGTTCTCGTCATCGAGTGGAAACTTTAACTGAGCTTGATGCAATCACCACATCTGTTTCTGCGTCCTCGGTCATGGCTCAGTGTCAAAGGTCAATAAGCCGGCCAAAGCGCTTCCACGATCGAAAAGCAAAACAAAGGAATAATTGTAGTAAGTAGTTGGAAGTTGAGACGTAATATTTAATTTTTGTGTTGTTTTAGTGTATTGTTTTCAATTTGTTTACAACTGTTACGTATTTTTTACTTCTACCGCCGAAAGTTATTACTTTTTGTACCGTAGCCTTCCACAGATATTAAATACAGTTTTTTGTCATGTCTACAGTGCAGAGTAGATCACTAAAACGATTGTTAGCTAAATTATCATAGACAATTAATAAAAAGTGTTTTGTGGTCGGCATTAGCATAGGTTATGTGTTACAGTGATGCAGAATATTGACTTTACTTTTGATACTTTATTTTGATTCTTTATATTGCTAAGTACTTTGTTTAATTTTTAAATGTTCCATTGTAATTATCCTTACAGCTGGAAGGTAGTTGACATGGTTAGTTAATATATTTATACATATAGATTAATTACTAATATTTTATATATTCGTTTAGTATTTTACATTTATGAACGTTGATGATAGTAATAATCAGTTTCTCTTTGAATCCTGTTCTTCCAATAGTTCTTTAAACAACACAAGTTACGACATTTTACCTACTTTAAATGATACTTTAGAGTCGCAGTTCTCTGATGTCCATAAAAACTTTAATGTAGTACATATCAACGCACAGAGTATTCCCGCTCACTATCCCGAAATATTAGCCTCCTTTGATAGCAAAAATATCCACGCAATCCTTGTTTCAGAGTCATGGTTGAAACCTTGCCTTCAGTCTACTTCTTACTCCATTCCAGGTTTTTATTTGATTCGCAACGACCGCACTGTCCGGGTCGGTGGTGGTGTTGCAATTTATCTTCGCTCACACCTTTTTTGTACAATTATTCAAGCATCATCTCAGTCACAGACGGGAGACAATGCAGAGTATCTGTTTATAGAAGTTCTTCTTTCAGCCACCAAATTGCTATTAGGGGTATTTTATAGTCCTTCGCTTAACGTTGATTATTTTAATACCCTAGATACGTTACTGGAAGACCATACTCCTAGCTACTCACATACAATTATAATGGGGGATTTTAACACCTGTCTCCTCAAGTCTGATTCACGGTCTGTTCGACTTAATTCTCTGGTTGACGCAGCTAATCTGCATATTCTTCCGCTTTGTGCTACTCACCATTTTCCCAACTGTAACCCGTCCCTTCTAGATTTGATAGTTGTCTCTTCTCTTGAACATGTAGCTAAACATGGTCAATGTGCTGCTGATGCTTTCTCATACCATGACTTTATATACTTATCGTATAAAATTCGGCCTCCAAAAGCGAAGTCAAAAATTCTCCTTCAGCGTAATTTTAGTGCAATGAACTTGGACCAGTTAAGAAGTGATGCTAAAAACATAGACTGGAGCCTTGTAATAAGAGCTAATACCATTGACGAGAAAATTGATATTTTTAAGTCCTCACTCATACAGCTCTATGATGTGCATGCTCCCATCAGACCTATTCGAATTCGGCATCTTCCAGCTCCATGGCTGAATAAAGAAATAAAACAGTTAATTGCTAAAAAAATGAACGCAAGATGTCGATATAAGTCAAATCCCTGTGATAAAACTAGTCTGAAATATAAGACTGCACGGAATCGCTACAACGTGATGTGTAGGGACTCGCAACGACGCCATATTTATAATTCTATACTACTTCTACTCTATAGAAATTTCTTAAAACTTTAGGAGTTGGCAAATCTAAGCAAAATAATATGAATACTAATAATTTAAATCTCAACCTTCTAAATCAACATTTCGCATCGTCTTCCTCTATTGATGACAATGAGAAAACTAAAACATTAAATCAACTTTCAACGATATCCACTCCTAACATTCCTCCATTCTTCTTTAGTCTTATTTTGGATCGTGATGTTAAGCAGAGCATTCTCTCTATCCAGTCAGATGCAGTTGGTGGTGACAGTATTAGCCGTAAAATGGTCATCCCAATTATAGATATCATAACACCAGTCCTCACACATATCCTTAACTTTTCTATTTCTACATGTTCCTTTCCTACTGCGTGGAAAGACGCCTATGTAGTTCCTGTGCCCAAAAAGTCTAACCCTTTAAAATTCACTGATTATCGCCCTATTTCTATACTCCCATTTCTCTCAAAAATTCTGGAACGTCTAATTTACCGCCAACTTTCTTCCTTTTTGACCCATTACAATCTTCTAAATCCTTTTCAATCTGGTTTCCGTTCCGGCCATAGTACAGCTACTGCTCTGGTTAAGTTTACTGATGACATTCGCTCTGGTATGAATAATCAGCGGCTGACCGTGTTAACTTTATAAGACTTTAGTAATGCGTTTAATACTGTGGACTCTGATATTTTACTCGGCATTCTACGCTCCCTTAAGATATCTCCGACCGCAAACGACTGGTTTCGTAGTTACTTGTGTGGGCACCGTTAGTACATTAGAAGTCAAGATAATTACTCTGACTGGACTCTGGTTACGGCTGGCGTCCCACAAGGTGGCGTGTTATCCCCTCTTTTATTTGCAGTTTTCATTAATTCTATTACCTCTCAATTATCTTCTCTCTACCATCTCTATGCAGACGATCTCCAGATTTACTCTCAATCTTCACTAGCAGACCTTTCTAACGCCATAAAAACTGTAAACTCGGATTTGGCCTGCATAAAAAATTGGAGCAATTCTTTTGGTCTTAAGGTTAATCCTCACAAAACACAGGCAATAATACTTGGAAGTACCAAATTAATACCTAGGATTGACTAGACACAACTTCCAACGATATCATTTGATAACGTACCAATTCCTTTTAGTAAAAATGTGAAAAACCTGGGTATCACGCTTGTTAGTCATTTCACATGGTCGCCGCAAATCTGTGAAGTAAGCCGAAAAGTGTTTTCAGCGTTAGTATCTCTAAGACGATTGCGAAACTTTCTACCTGTCGCCACTAAAATTATGCTTGTCCAAGCTCTGCTTCTACCTATATTTGACTACGCTGATATTTGCTATCTAGATATCACTGAGAAGCATCTTAATAAGCTTGAGCGTCTCCAAAACGTATGTATAAGATTTATATTTGGACTCCGCAAATATGACCATATTTCTGAATATCGTACAAAGCTCGAGTGGCTCCCAATCCGCTTTCGCCGGAATTCTCATATTGTCTTCACTCTATATCGTGTGTTGTTTGATCCATGTGCACCGTCTTATCTTAAAGAGCGATTCGAATATCTCAGATCATCGCACGATCGCTTCTTACGCTCTGCAGATAAATTGGTGATCAGTACTCATACATCAAGTTACTATAAAAAATCTTTTATGGTATCCGCAGTACGACTGTGGAACAAATTACCACTTAAAGTTCGACAGGCTAAGACTTTAGATTCATTAAAAAAACAAGTAAAAGCTCACTATCTTAGTCCTGATTTTATTGACTAAATTTCTTACCTTCACTTTTCTACCCTGACATTAAATATGTGTCCCTTTCTCAATTTAACTCTTCTTTGCCTATTTCCTACCGCTACATTTATCTCTACGTATCAAACTATATATTTTATGTCATATAAGTACTTATAATGTGTTGTTTTATTCTATCTAATATATTATCTAACTAAACTCTTGTTATTATTATCATGTATTTATTTGTATCTGTACACCCTCACCCACTTCCTCTTACGAACTAATGTCTCCTACCGAAAGGTTGTCTGGAAGAGATCACTACCTAAGCGATAAGACCGCCTTTTGTTCCCGCCGCTATATATACTTTTAAGTGTGTAATTTGTAACGTGTAATTAGTGGTGTACAATAAAGAATACTTATCATTATCATTATCATTACCCTCCACTTTACCACTCCAGCTTCTAACCTTGTAGCCTGATAACAGGAATAAAATCCATAAGTTTGTGTTTAAAACAGTAAAAAAAACACAAAAAAATCACACTTTAATCTAGAAGGAGAGTGGCAGCTAGCCAGGTAAGTAAAATGACATACAACCACGCACGCATACTTTTGCGATTAAACTTCTTACAGGGATGACCGTCCGCCATAGCCTAGTCCATTGTTGAGCACGGTATACCACCAGCAGGGGACCTTAACATGGATTCAAGAATTGATGGAGTACCCTATTTCAATAAATTGTGTCAGAATTTATAATAATTCATTTTTGAAATAAAAGGAAATCTAAATGCAAAAGTTGATTAACTACAGAGTTACAAATAAACTATTAAACAAAGTTATCAAGCTATGCCTAGCGTTTTTTAAGAATGTCCACGCCTGGCATCTATCTAATGTAACTAGAGTAAGCTTAAGTTCAGCTACAACAATGTTATCTTGAGATTGATCAAAATCTCCTTGCTTTGAACAAAAAGTAAATCGTCAGACTCACCATCGTCAGTATTCTCATCTTCAACGGTCCTTGCACCTTCTGGCAGGTTTACCCTTAGCCCTCTCATCTTGAAGAACTCCTTCACCAAGCTCATGAAATACTTAGCCAATTCAGTCCACTCCGAAAGAAAGTTCTTCGATTCGTTTGGCAGCAAATCTTTTTCTTCTATTACTGACAACTGCTTCACGGTGTCTTCGTCTAGCGGTACGAAGCTAATAGCATGATTCGCTACTATAGTCTCATTTGAATTTATATCACCGAATATTGTTTTCTTAGCTATTTTTAATGCTTTATATTTAACACAGGATAAAGCCTCGCCTTGTAAAAAGCAGCTGTCTTTAATGAAACGGAGATACTTGTCTTCTGCGCTTCGGATTTGTTGAATTGTTATTATTACGAGTAATATACGTAGGGTGGAATTAAGGCACAGCATTTTCAGGAACCTGGAACAAGATATGCACTGCTAAATAAATTAATTAACACATACTCCTATTCTTTCATTAGGATAATGTGTGTTGATAAAAACAAAATCCACAGTGAAGGAAATTGAGAAAAAATATTTTGTTAAAAGAAGGATCTTTTAAAAATTATCCAGAATCACTTTTACAAAATTCCTGAGCACACAAAACGTATTTCTGTTAAGGGCTCCCTATAGCACTCGCCATAGGGTCGGCTTAATCTGATTAGAAAAAGCTTTATTGTCTATCGCAAAAAACTCAGCTTGGCTGGGCATGAAAACGTATTCCAGTCGAGTTTTATAATCAGCCCTTATCGGCTTAAGCTGATTCCACTTCAGTTGATTTGTACAATAGAAAGGCATTTTTAAAATGATATAGGCGATGTCATTGTCATTTCTTATAAATCTGAATAATAACGTCAACTGATTTAATTTTAAGTTTGAAGTAAGTATATTTGGAAGTATCAATTAAGATTCAGCTGAATCTATTATTAGAAACGTGGGTTTATGTAAATAATTTTGATATGAAGTTTGCACATGACAAATTTGAAAATGCAAGTATCTGGCACATATTCATAAATAATAAATCTGAACAATAATTATTAGATCTGGTATAGTTCTGATATTGTTTAGTTAAGATAGTTTTGTTTTATCGATAATAATTATTATGTTATCGAAATGACGTAGAATATTTAATAAATAATCTTTTCGTAAGTTTTATTTCTAATTTAAAATAAGCTATTGCTTGACAACAATCCCACCTGATAGTAAGCGGTGTTGAGTATTAAAATATTGAATGCACTAACTTCTAAAAGCCTATTCACTCTCCTCTCGCAGACTCCCATATCATAAGTAGATTTCAATCCATTCACAAGTGTTTTCTAAATGATATTTTTCTGTAAAACTTAGATTTAGTTTTTTCTCCTTTGTCGTCACACTATCACTCGGATATAGTGTATTCTACGTTTATTTATTTTAATATCTTCTTAATTTAATCTTCACTGTAATGTCCTGAATAAGAGTAACAAAGAACTGACCTAATCCCAATTGGCATTATACCTACCAATCCTCCCAGTTTATTGGTTTATCGCTTACTATTTTCCTATATAAGAATATAACATTTTCGTATATTAATATAAAATTAGCTTATTTGTACAAAGTAATTTATATCGTATCAAGAAAAAAACTGACAATGAATGAGAGTAATTTTCTTAATACTGAAATGTTATTGAAAGCCTTTTACTTCCAACATTAACAATGACAAGATAAGAAGCTTATCTTTTCGTCCTTTTAAACACAAAATGTTTGAATGCAATTTGAATTATCAATTTTTAGGTTCAAGAGCTAAATTCTGAGAGACTTTAATTTAAATTTTTGCATGCTGTTGTAATCCATTTGGGTTTAATTATATAATTGGTCGGATTAGATTCTAAATATATTCTAGGGAATAGGTATTTTTAAAGCTTTATATTTCGTTTTCTGTTCATTTTAGTTTGATATATACGTAAACGTTAATCTATTTTTTATGAAAACAGAACTGAAATAATATTTATTAAATTAGTATTAATTTACTTTGCAACAATTTGCAAGCACAATGTATGATGGTATATACTTCTATACAAGTGCTTGCGGATTGTTGCAAAGTAAATTAATACTAATTTAATAACAATGAATTTCCGCAAAATAACACCTGATACTATCAACTATATGAAATAATATTTATTCGAAATTGGTTTTTACAAACACTTTTCGAACGTCAAACTACCATCGCTTCAACAAATCCTTACCGTGAGTGGTCCCAGAAGTAGAAGCGGCAAGAAACTCATGAGGCTATAAACTGCTTTAATATTAAATTCACGTCCAAGCAGTCTTATTCCGAAAGTAATCATCAAGTTTGTAATAACCTTTCCGCATAAGAATTTTTTTGACGTGAGTTTTAAATATACAATAGATGCCCTATATTCTGTCAATTGCAATGGAATTTTATTATAAATATTTCCACATCTACCCATGAAAGAACCACCAGTTTTGTTTAGTCTGATATTCCAGTGTGAAATTGTGTGACTCGTTTTATTTTTTTAATATGATACTACATAGTTTTACAAATAACTAGCGGCCCTCCCTGACCGCGTTCGGGTTAAACAATTATCTAATTTTATAGGTTGAAAATCATCTTGACTAGAGCCAATTTATTTTGACGTAAACACGATATACAACAAATGTACATCCGGAATAATTTATGTAATAATAATACCTTTCAAATGGTAAAAGGATTTTTTCTGTGTGTCGTGTAGGAAACAAAAAAGATCTACCCTCATATTTTATCATCTTATCTCTTCTGTGTTATTTTACTTGAAAACTTTTGGTTGTTCTGATTATAAAACAGTGACGGGGCCGAATTCAGATTCTGTATAGGCATTAAATAGTTAGTTGGTTAAATAGTTTTTAGAAATTTTAATGTAGAATAGGTTATTAGCTATAGATATAGAGGTCAAAAAATTTTTTGAAAGTTTTGTCTGTCTGTCTGACTATGTATCACACCAAACCACTGCCTAGATTTAGATGCTACTAGGTATAATAGTAACTTATATTATGTTTTATAATCTAGGAAATAAAAGTCAATATGGACATTCTACTAACAGGGCACTATTTGGTTTCAGCTAATTTTCTAACTCATAGAACTAGAGATAGCATTCCAAAAACAAATAAGTTTCTAACTCATAGAACTTAACATATTATGCCTAAAATAAGGTTGTTGCAGTTTTTAATCGAAAGACGAAGGTTTGCTGAAGCGAGAAGGAGTCAATATTATTATTTCAAGAACGTTAATTAACACAATAATATAATTTGTAATAGCATAATTATAATAATATATAATTATTATGGGTGCACGGATATGTAATTGAAAGATGACAATATTAATTCAAATGCGTCTTCATAAACCGCATAAGTGTTATAACCGCATTCTTTTTAAGTCAATAGTTCTTAACACACTCGCAGCTAGTCAGAAAGTAAAAGATACTTTATGAATTTTCAACTGTGGCTTAGAAAATTTTGAATAAAAAGTAAGATAAAAAAAAATGTATCGTATATAAATAAGATATAAAATATATATAAGATAATATGTTATACCTCAAATACTTGTAATATCTGCATACATTCTATTTGAATTTTAATTATTTAAGTTTTAGAGAGTTTTTTTTAAGTATCAAAAATAATATAATATTCTAAAAAAGTGAATTTATATCCCAGAAAAGTTTACCTTTTATCGCTGTATTAAGATTAAGATAAGACAAGAAAAACTTTGTTTGCTTTGAAAAAGTACATAAGGTTTAATAGTTTATTCAGCTAAGATTATGGCATGCAAATTTAAGGTTATAATAAAATACAAAAACAAATCGAATAAATAGAATAATCTAATAAAATACAATACAAATATTTAAATATAAGTTATAATTTCAATGCCGTTAATTTTAACTTTCGTTTAATTCCATGTCAAATTCTAAATTACTTATTGTGTATTTTGGCAATGTCATTGGTATCAAAAATATTATTGTACTGTGCAAACATATGTGTTATGGAAATAACATTGGATAATTATTAAATCGCAGAATATAACAATCGTGAATATTTGTTATTGTGACTTTAATAAATAGTGTGAATTTAAATTATACTGAATAACAACAACAAACTTAAAACTTGGACCTCTTTTTCTAAAAAAATAACTTGATTTTCTTTTGTATTCTCCGATGTCGGACCGTATAAAAGAAATCGTTGGATTATGACATAGATATTAGTTACTCTTTAAACCAAAATGGAAAATGTCTTTTAACTACACACGTGCATAGTTAATCAAATGACTTCACGGCAAAGGTACGACAGGATTTAATTTGAAGTACCATAGTTCGCTCCGTGTTTTACTTCGAAACTACTGTCATTAAACAAGGATGGAAGTGCTGGATCGTAATACGATGGTACCTAACTTTTAACACGATACCAACTCACGCTGACGTTCGTTACGTGTATTTGTTTTACAGTTGAAGTTATCTCCATATCGATATTATATTAGTAGATAGTAGTCTGTTTTATCCAGTGAACTAATACGTTGCATTCAGTGAACTAATCCGGTGCATTTGATAAGCTAATCCGTTGTATCCTTGATTTGTATGTACAGGGCCACGTAGTACAGGCGATGCGTGACAAGTGAACAAATGAAACCGATAGATGTAAGGGTACTGGGTTCGATTTGTAGATAAATTCGTATTTATAAATACTTTATTAAACACTGCTGCCATTAACAATCAAATAAGAAAGTACAGTGACGACTATTCTAGTTCATTTGTACATACATGCCTAATTTATCATGTTCGATGTCTGAAGGAAAGATATTAAAGATAGATTAGATTATTATATTTTATTATTATTATTATTAGGTTTTTTTAATATTTTTATTAGATTTTTTTTAATTATTATTTTATACCAATGATAAATAGTTGTCTCGAGGCGTGTGCATCTGAAAGTTTCATTCAATAACGTTTGCGATTGCATGAATCAAAAGTCGTAACAAGTAATTAACTCGTAAGATGTGTGGGAACAAACGAGTCACTATAGCAAAATTGATTCGTTCATTCAATACGAACGTGAACGAAGTGAAACGAATCTGAAATGATCGATTGACAGGTGGACCCATCTGCGTTAGCGTGCTTTCGGATGGTTTTTAGTTCTGATTCGATGATGTTCAACTGTATCACTAGTTCAGCTATCTATTATTTATTCATTAAAAACATTGAAAAGAAAGACATGGATTTTCAAATTTAACTGTTTAAGGCACATATTACCTAAAAAAAACCGCAGTGTCAATGTTATAATACGGAAACATGTGGAGACTGTCACTCAGTTATCTGCGATCAGTGAAAATTTCAATTTAATTTAGGTTGAATAGGTACATACTCGTAAAAAAACGTACATAACTGTGGCCTGAGCGTAATTGAACCTATTAATTAATTAAAAGGGTCGACAGACCCGTCTCGTTTTATAAACGGATCTGTAAATATCCCGATCTTCATAAATGACTGAATCAAAACATGTCTAACGAAAAATAGGTAATATATTAGCGACTGTAATTAGTACTAAACTCTAAGCTCCTATACATCTGGATAGGAAAAGTAAACTATAAGCGCTTTTTGTTGACCTATAAAAACGAAACGATACGGGACATCCTACGCGGCATGCGTACTACAGTGGGATGCCCATGCGTGGGGTATTCAGGACTCGAGCAATTCCTCCTTGCCCGAGCATTTTCTTTGACGGGGTTAACGGCTTCCTGGTGAGCGGACTGTTGAGTGGACGGTATCTGGTAAAAATGTTTTATCAAAAATGTAAAATTGATACAACGCCATCTATCAGCGGCCTCCAACATTACAGTTTATACGTGTACAATTGAATACAATGACTAATCTACTACTCGTTATGAAGGTAATAACTAATATAAATAATTAACACCTAATAATACTTATTAAGTCGTTTAAAATATCAGAGTAAAAGAAATAGCTAAATACCAGGGGACACGATCACATGTAATTATATACTTTCGTCATGTCGTGGCATGACTGTCTAGGTTATGAGATGATACCTAATAAGTTTCAGTTATTATTCTACACATAAATTTTACAAAGTTTTTCTCTATAAAAGTAACCGATAAAGAAACAGAACATTTGATGGTAAGTGATATATGGGCATAAGTATTCATAACTATACCATACCAGTAACTATCCATGGACCGCCGTGACACTAAAGATAACACTGATACATTGTCAACTAAGGGAGAAGCGAGGAAGATTACTCGATAAGTAGATATTTATTACTGACTTCCCAACGCTGATATTAAAACGCGTTCTATCAAAATACGATTGGTTCTAGAAGGAACGTAACTAACCAGACAAGTGTGGTCGCAACTTAAGATATGGAAGGGACATATTTTTAATCAATACATCTATCTATGAATGCTAAACTTAATCGAATAAATAAGACTTCATAAACAAGAAACTTATGAGTAAGTATTTAACAACTGAAGCAGTTAATTGTTCATTTATTATATTTTCGTAATTTGTCCGTTTTTTGAGCTTTGTCAATTCGACTTTCTTGATTTTGGATTGCTTCCCCTCTTGGACTGTGATTGAAGCCAGGCTGGTAAAGACCGCTTCCTATTACAATAGGAATGTTTTACCGTTGCCTCGTCAGTTATTCAGCAGGATGCACAACGACCGATTGCCTTCGACTCGAGTATAAAAATGATCTAATACAACTGTTTGTTTTTTTAACGGGTATAAATGTCATATTTGTCTCCTTTAATTATGTTAGGGATCAGATTTTAATTAGAGAAAACAGAGAAACACGTTTTATTTTCCTTCAAGAGATCTAGAAAAGTCGTAAAAACTTTGTTTACTGCTCTTTTAACGGTATGTCTGTACCAGCTTTTATTTTGTATTCCGCAGAAATAAATTTATTTCCCGAGATGAAAAGTCTAGACAGTGACTGATAATATAAGCATAAAATATGTGAAGTTTATGTTTAAGTAAATTTTGATGCAAAAATTATTACAAAATCAAAAATTTATGTATTTTGTAAATACACTTATGCACGTTATTTTCTGATTCTACTGTTTCAAAAAGGTGTTCTAACATTGAGGAGTAGAAACAGCGAAAAAAACTCTTCAGCACATCTTTTAAAACAACTATGACAATTACAAAGTAAGTTTAAATCTGCGCGGAACTGGTTTCGACACTATTATTTCCAGGAGTCCTTGTCGTTAATATATTCATCTATACTATAATATTCTGTAATCATTTACTTTGCTTTATATTGTATTACAATGTTAAATAAATATTAATGTAATTTTTTCTGTTGTATTTTTATTTTACTTACGTTTTTATAAACGGCACTCACAAACTTATTTCTTGGCAACACTTTAAGAAAAAAACGGAATAAAAGCGCGGCAAAACAATTCGTTCAAAAACACAATTTGAATTTCGAAGGCTGCGTGTGGCGGCCATCCACAGATCAATGTCAAGAACACGGTCTCTGATTCGCTATTTAAATGATCTAGAATCAACGTACCGGCGGAACGGCGATACGATCCGGCCGGTTTCGAAATCGCGTCGGATAAAACTTTTGCACCTGGACTTCCTCGCCTTTTTCTTTATATGTTTGTAAAACGTTTTCAGAAGTAAAATGAAATAAAGTAGGATAACACGTTACAGAATTCCTAACCTACATTCAATCGTATAATTTAGTTTAGTGATCCCCGCTGTTGAGTAGAAGATCCAGAATAAATTGTCGACCTGGATCATTTATCTAATGTCACAGAGAAAGTAAACTCCAATCTCTTAGTTGTCCGTGTTCACTAATATGCTCCCCCACAAGTAATATAATCATATAATATATAATATATAAAATTGGTGATTGTGATTATTAATTAATATTAAAATATTCAATAAGATTTACAATGAAAAAAGCAGCGCTCAATAAAAGGCATTATAACACAACCAGAACCCAAGAAAAATATTTATCATTCGTATATAGAAGAGTTTACATTTATGCATGTAATTATGTAATGTTTTATAAAAATGTATATATTGCATTTATCATATAATATATAGGTATATGTATATATGTATATTATGTTTTTGTAACGCATTATTTCCCTTAACTTGTATTTCGCTATACAACTACCAACTTATTTTTTGATTTTTCCTTTTTCATCTTCCCAAAGGTGACCTGGAATAAATCCCTATTTAGCGATAAGATGGCCTTTTGTGCACCGCACGTATTTAACTGCAACTCCTCCATTACTTATGACGTGTACAGTAAATTGTAATAAATAAATAACCATAGATTCCTTTTTCCCGTCGCAACCTATTCCCTATTTATCTGCGTATCAGGTGAAACAGACCAACAAACATCTTAATGTTATTATAACTATTTCTTCGTAGAGATGTAACACGACCCCTTCAGTTTCTTCCTATACGGTTTCACTTGCATTTTCTATATACGTTTCAGTTCGTTGGTACCGATGTCGAGCTTCGGTTAATCTATAGCGGCAATAGAAATAAAAAGTGATTGCATTTCATTACAACTCATAAGTCCCGCCGCCGCGCCGGGCTCGTTCAGGTCCAGTGCGGATTGATAGATTTCACACATAAAAATATACACCTTTGACAGTGCTAGAGAACACTCAGGTTCGCAGTTCCGTCACGATATTTCCCCGACCGAATCGGTGGTAGTATTAACTTCGCCTTACGCTAAGAAATAGTGCCCGCATTATTTTAATTTAATTTATAACTTTTTATTTATGGATGGATTGCAATGATACAAACTTATTATGATTATGATGCTTGTTGCAATACATCAGTGAACACCGTAACGAAATCGATTAAGCCATTTCTGAGATTAGCGGGAACAAACGTACAGAATAGTTAAAAATTCTAACAACTATTGTTTTGTTTTCTATTGCGTTAATAAAGACCCGTAATAATGTTTTTTCTCATATATTTTTCATGTACAGAAAGGGATCAGTTAGAATGTTATTATATATGTATAGATAGATTATGAATTAATTGGTATAAGTATATATTGTATAGTTCTGATAATATTTAAGATTGAAACCTTCAGATATATTACCATATGTTGGATATTATTATCGAAGTAGATTCAAATAAACTAGATCGCAACTGTAATGTAATCCTTCCCGATTAATCCATCTCCTTCCCACTCATGCGCACCGAAAAAGGTGGCGAATAGGCCGTTGTAGTAGTTAGTTGCATTTTAAAAATTGATGTGTCGACACCGTTCGCACCGTCGCGCCATCGCAAGCCGTGCCCGAGGATCGTCGCCAGGAATATCAAGTAAGTGTGCATGAGTTCCGTTCCTCACATACAGCTGCTCTCATTGTCCAGCCCTTATTCCCACGCAGCTGTACTTCCGCTACATAACAAGGGTACATTACAGGGGCTATTTGGTACGTGGCAATATTGTCGACTACGCTGAACCCGCCTCTATACAGTCCACTACTCCACCCCCTGGAACCCCAGGGGCCCAGAAGAAGAGTGATAATTAATTACCAACACATCATCCGTTTAGATCCGTATCCAACACCATATCTTTCATAGAAAGCACCGGCTTCAAACATTTTAATTATGCAGTGCATATAATATTATTTTACCTAAATTTATTTTTGCTTTTTAGTAGATTTTTTCAGTTATTCTTTTTAAGAAGTCTAATTTTTTTTTAAGATCTTTTACAGATTTTTAAATTCAAAATGAATTAATAAACAAGGGAGTTACGGCTGTATATACATAAAAAATACATACAAACAAACATACTGGCTGAATCAGAACCTTTTCCTTTAATTTTCGGCTCAGGCAAAGCCTCAATAACGTCGGTGGAAAAGTATTCATGCGAGGGATCTACATAATTAATCAGATCAAAAAATGACTGTTTTCAATTCTCTCACGCGTCAAAGGCGGCCCTTTCTGCATTAGCATTCTGTAATTGTTATTTAAAATCAATAGGGATGTTGCACAAACGATATACGAAACGTATCCGATTGAGAAATAAATAAAATATTTACGTCACCTGATGCAAAGTGGTCACTGCCACCAATGCACACCTCACCGTCACGGGCGTTACAAATGCGTTGCTAACCAAGAGTGCAGCTGACTTCCAACGCAAAAATGGTAAAATATGTTACGGTTGACTTTTAGAAGGATGATAGCTAGACAAGTCAAAAACTCCACCACAAAACATCTGTACAGTCTGCATTGAGCTGAGTGGTACACAGCCCAGCGACCTTCAGAAAAGAAACCTAATAAATACTCCAGGAGGAAGCAGCACAAGGTGTGAAGTTTGGCTTTTGAGTCAAGCAGCAGAGAGCGATCAAAGAGCAGAAGAGTCTACTGGAGGAAAATGATCACCATCTCCTTACTGTACATCACAATGCTAGAGACAAAAGGAAGACGATAAACTTGCCACTTGACGGACTTCATATTTGTTTGAACCTTGTTTGAACATCGGTATAAGTAAAGATTGACCTCCCTTGGATACAAATCTGCTATATAAATACAATATCGTAATATAGCAGCAGTCCTAAATATATTTACATATGTGGTACTTTAAGGCTGGAGCTAAAGTTGTGTTGATATTTGCCTCTTCGAACTGATAAATATTAGTCTTTATGTAACTAAATCAACTAACATGACGATCTGATAGGCCTGCGGTTTTTGTGTCGGGTAATAGTGTTTGACTTAGATAATAGCAAATATATTGTGAATTTGGAAGCGTGACCACTAGTGCTAAATTGGAGGTGGAGGCTTCATGAACTCTTAAGCCGAACAAATCTTAGAGAAGGTTTATGTCGCCATACCACAAACAAGTGCTCATGGCGCATCCTGCTGAACTATGACGACTGGCAACAAATTTATGATGCCTTTGGTGTCACTAAATTCTACAGGAGACCGAAACCTCTTTACTCTAGTTAGTTGTTAGCATACCATAAAATATATTCGTGTAAGATTCAATGCTTCGTTAAATTTATCATTCCAATTAATGATAAATTTTTGACTCATAAACGTTGACTTTGTCGGAGACTTTCATATTTTAGCCAGCAATAATTTTAATGGATATATCTAATATAATATTAGCGAGCTTTCCCTGAGTAGTGTTAACTCCAGGCTTCCTCATTTGGTAATCAGCTGAGCTCTAAGTTGTTAGTACTGGTTACTGTAGTAGTGGTGAAGACCATCCCTCTGCAAATATCCATCCGTCGTCACCTCAATGTCGAGATGAACCTGTACAACTGTACAAACGACTGAGTGTAATAGATTAAAGTTACATTTAAATTTTGTTTCGTTCAGCGGATTCACTATCGTACGTAGGTTACCTAAGGCTACATAAAAATACATTGCTGCACTTTAAAAAACCTATATATTCTTAGTCCTGCACTAACGCTGTCTTTAAGAAGAAGAAGAAGAAAGTACATTTATTCTCAACTTGTACAACAACACACGTAAACAACAAGAAATACAGCAATAAGACAAAGAAATAGTAATTATAATCTAATAAAAGTGTGCTGCAGCATCAAGCAGTAAATAGGGGCGCCTTCGGCGTGTGTATACTGATACTATAAAATTATACTTTACAAAAATCCACAACCCGAGAAAGGTGTAGGTATTTGTTATATAAATATCTATTTTGGCCGGGAATTAATCCAGAGACCATTCAGCAGGATAGGTTACTATCATCTAGACTACACGTTTATAAATTACTTCCTAAAAAGGGCTAGGGTCCTGTTTGAAATGGGCCATATACAGAATTAGAACCCCTTTACAAAAAAGGCTCATCTCTACACGCTGCTGATTCTAAAAATACAAGACCTCTCAGATTATGATTAAGGTACTCAGTCTAAATAAGGGATACAACCCTGTTCAAAGATATGTATGAAAGCTAAGGATGGTTGGCTACTTAGAACGCCTCGTTTATAAGTCACGTAGCTTCCGAACCATTTCACACTTAATAAAGTTTCACGTTCAATTCGATACAAAAGATTACCTGCAAAAGTGGTACCCTTGTACAAAGTCTTTATCGCATTTGTTCTCCAGTTATTTTATTATTTATACAAGTGATTCACTCGTTGATATCGACCTATAAATGTCCTGGCTGGAGTTCCTATTCAAATGTGAAGCACTAAGGCCATGGCAAGGTGTTAATTACTTAATACGCACCTTTAAGAAAATTATGGACAATTCTTAGGTGCACGATGCTATCCTTAATGAGGCGTGGTTTTTTTCTAAAACGTACATAATTCTATTATTATAGCTGCATGCAGGATTAGGACCTAGGCTCCAGAGAATCAAACTTTCAAACCACTCAAATAATCTATGTCAATTAAAATCTGTTCCTGCGTTACCACGATACCACGCGATACCTGCGATACCACGTGCGTTATCATGAGATAGACCTAGGTGACTACCCACTAAATCCCCCCTGAGGTTGGCTTTGGCCCTGTGGCGTCTAAGCCTTCATCGGATGCAATTACCGGGCCTTCCAGACTTTTGTACGACTATTCCACTTTCGCTCAAAGTCAATAATAATACCCAGAAATCGATAGCTCTTTCACACCACATTCGCTCTTTTGCTTAAGTTTGTCTTTAGGACGAAATAAATGTTTCCTTCTTTCTTTTTCTTTCAGATAAAAATACCAGTAATATTAATGGTATTCTTTATGAAAACTTCAATAAAGAATGCGACGTTCAGCTTTACAGTTTTGTTTAATGAAACATTTGGTTGTATAAATCCATTATCGATAAAGCGAATTACTGGAGATACAGACATGCTACGAAACAAACTTAACAATTTTTTGCTAAGCACATATCTAATTTTTTTTCATTAGTAAATTGCATCAGTCTGAAGCCGAGCTATTACTAGCTACCTGCTAGTAAATAGTAAAAATAAAGTCGAAACATAATGAACGTTTTAGTTTAACCATACTTATGAGAAACGCCATAAGCGTGCGTGTCTTCTAGTTTCTACAAATTACAGAGGTACCTGCCGCTGTATATACGTAATAATCTCGACAGAAACCGAGTTCTTTCCAACCAGAAAATGAATAGATCCAGAGAAATTTGAAATTTTCTGCGTTTAGCGCTAATGACACTTATCATTTTTATCTTTGCTAGCAATAACATTGTTATTGCGGCTAATTGACTTTACTTGACTTTAATTGAGACTTTATATATATATTTTTTATGTACGTTGGCTTGGTATCTACGAGTATAATATTATATAAAATAATTATAAGGCTTTTGTTTTCTTTTTTTTGCGATGTGGGATGAAGGCGGGAATGAAACAAGTTGAGTTCCGAATAGCTACTGATTTATTAAGATAATATTGGTCCCTTATATAGGGGTTAAAATACTACATAGGTATATGTTATAAGTATATCATAATAAACCATGTTTATAATAGGATCATCTTATTGGTTCTTATTCCATAAACATCTCTTTATCTCATAATAAGTTGGTATATCATGTGCCTATGAACCTTAAATGGGTTACACGTGTTAGGTATTATATATGTATCATTTGGTTATGTACCTAGTACTTATAGATATGTAGATATATACGTATGTAACTACTATCACTACAGTTTCTTTTCTCACTACTGTGTCGTGCAACATTGTATAATATGTTATTACTTAACCGTCCTCACCAGTAGCAATTCTTACTGTGAAAATGTCACTGTTACCCATAACACAAGTTTGATCTTAGCATGGGTACCAGAGATTAATATGCAGTTACTTATAGACGGCATAACAAATTTATTGTATTCAATTGTATTTTTTTTTTGTGCAAATAAAAATCCTAAAATCCTAAAATCTACGGGTATATAGAAGTTAAAGTTTTTAATAAGTTGTCTATCTAAACATGTATCATGCCGAAAACAACTTATTGAACCGTACTTGATATATTTAACGTAAACCTACTTATAGGTAACATCAATATAAGATTTTGTTCATTCCGGAAACTTATGTTTTTAAACATTTATCGTAGACATTATACATGTCAACAATTTTTAATGTAACTAATCTATAAACGAACAAACAAGCCGTCTGAAGGTAAGTGATCACCGTCGCTCATGGATTCAGTAACACCAAACAATCATCGAAGCGTTCCCGAAGGAAAACAAAGAGGCAAACTCGCAATGGTACTGGCTCTCCGACACGCGACCAAATCACATATGAAGAAACATGTTACAGTCGGTTTTAGAAGCAGGATGGTAGTAAGTCAAATGAGGAAAAATACCCTCCCACACGCAAGTATCGGTGAATGGAGCTCCTTAAACTCCAAAACCTATTTCGATCCAACTAAATGGATCATAGTTTCACTGAGACCATGTTAAATATTGAAATGTATCCTTGGGAACCCTTTAAGTTCCTCAGCTTAACCTCATTGTACCTGGTGATATTTTTTCCATGCTTAACATACCTATCACCTTCCACCAAAAAATAAAGTGCAAGATATCTAACCTGTTTCGGCTGCAGTGCTGAAGAACCGACGAAGAAGATGTATGTTGTTAATCGGTTAACTAGTACTGTCTTCTTACTCCGCAAGGTGTTATTGACGCTGCTGGTGTTGAAGATATGCATTGGTGGTGACATATACCAACATATATATTAGCAACATATACCAACATATAGCTCATCTACATGTTGGCCATGTTTAATGTTGTGGCGCACTCTTACAACTCCTGTAAAACCAAATTTATATGACCTCAACCAATAAGCGTCGAGTGCTCCCCACCAAAAAAAGTAAGGATTTACCTGACACGGCCCCTAGCTCATTATTACAGTAACAAGCGTCGAAGTAAAAAGTCGTAATTGCACAGTGATTTGTTTAATATGCTAGCTAAGAAGTATCAAATGCTAAAGGAATATTAATCCAACGAGTTAAAAAGTTTTATTTGTAAGATTTAGTTAACTTGCTCGTTAGCCGTTTCTACAAAAAAAACCATCATGTCGGACCATCGTTTAGTTAGACCATCTCTTACTGTACAGTGGAAAGACGCCATAAGAGGGATTAGGTACAGTTGGCAAAACTTCCAAAATCTTATTATCTAAAATGTAGTACTTTTTTGGAACAAGCAAATGTTGGCAATATTTAACTATTCTATACTAGTTTTAAGCAATTTTTGGCCCCAGTCCACAAGTGATGCAACGCGGTTTACATATACATGAGCTGAATCGTGGCTTCAGCCCAATGGGATCTAAGGCAAAAGAGAAAATACAAGTTATTTTATTCCAGAAACAATTCATGTCACAATACACGTAGAAATAGCTTGGAAAATAATTTGGCATTGTCTTCTACTAATAGCTAAATTGGAATGGAAAACTTTATTGGCACCTATACTGTCACCGAAACGAAAGATTTCGTTATCGTAAATACTTATCGAATTGGGGGTTTAAATGGATTTTATAAATAAAAATACTATAAATATACATTAACATTTTCGTTGTTGTTTTCAGTTTAGATGTTGATTTACCCATTAGTGTCGTCACCCTGACATGCTACATGGAATATCTCTCCTTGTTATGAAAAAGGCCTCGAGTCTATATCTAACTACTCGTAGTATAGCAAAGATTCGTAGGCGCTTAGAGGCCAACCCAAGTTATTAGCCAAAGGCCTTCAACATTGGTCAGTGACAGCTATGTAATGATAGCAACTACAACAGACTATTTAATGTTCGTTTCGAATTAAGAAACGCTCAATAAATTCAGGCATAATCTGTACCGAATACAGCTGAAGCCGCTTAATTCTGTTGATCGCTTACGATCAAGACAACCCAAGTCATCGAATGTGTATAATGTAACTGCATATCAGTTCTTCCATACTAATATTATAAATGCGAAAGTAACTCTGTCTGTCTGTCTGTTACCTGCCAGGCCTGTCAGGCCTGAAGAAGGAAATTTCACGTTCATGTTTTATTACAGTAGTAAAAAAATGTTACAAACCAAATCAATCATCCACTATGAATCCACGTGGATAAAGTAGCTTGCAACAAGAATAAAAGTAAGTCATTCAAAACTGTTTGACTTTGGTTTGGTAGAAATGCAAAAGTTGATTATACATCAATGTTTCAATCAAACGATTTCCTGATCAAGTTTGATCGTTTAAGCAGTACTAAAACGTGTATATTCTATGTCATTTAAACGTAGTAATTTTTATTTATTTATTGACCCTCATGAAGCGCCTGACAATAATGAATAACAATACTTTTATGCGAATACGATTTGTAAATGTAACAATTATGTTAACTCCAATCGAGGCGTGAGCGGGTTAGCTATTATTTGTAATTGAATAACTTGAATATATTAGGCAAGATTAGAAAAACAGATATTTATTAAGAAAGTAATCTACGCAAGTCTTTACAAATGTTTAATGTAGCTGCAAAGTTTAGAACAATTCTGTATGTAGTTAAATGAAATTAAAATTACAATGACATTTAATATCTATACTATTATTATAGTACTGAGAGAGTGCGAATTTTGTGAGTTTGTAAATATGTGGAAGTAATCTTCGGGATCACGACACCTATTCGAAAAAATTTGTTTACCATTTGAAAGGTAAATTTTTACGGATGTACAATGGCTATAAGGTAAAAGAAACTATGTTTGAATGCGATAATCTCACGAATTAAACAAACAAAAGTAAAGTAACAATTAAAATTCGGTGACTGTTTCTGAACGTACAAATCAAGTTTCCCGGAGGTTTACTAGTTACATATAAAAGCAAGAACATCTTTCTTATAATCATCATAATTACAACTTATAATTGTCACATTGCTGGACGTGGGTCTCTCCTCACAATAATACGGGTTAACGTAAAGCAGTGGTAGATTAGAGGTTTCAACGCCGGCCATCCACACGGGAGACTCGAGTTCTAATTCTATTTCAAAATTGTGTGTGTATTACAATTCAATTATCACTTGTTTCAGAGAAAGAAAACAACGTGAGGAAACCTGCGTACCTGAAAGTTCTTCATAAAGTTCTCAACGGTATATGAAGTCAATCAGCACTTCACTTAACCCTTCTCATCGCGACCAGGGCCCAGCAGTTGGACGATATGGATTGTCCTAATGATGATAAAGGTACAGCAAGGCAATGTTATGTTTAATAACTATCAATCTTCATACACACATAATTATAAAAAAAAACGCTTGTAAAATATCGCCAAGCGGCATTCATAGATGAAATGGGATCCATCGCAACCGACAGTCCATTATTTTTTCGTAATCTATGATTGACAAGACCATTAGTGTCCAGGGGAGGATTCCAGTCTTTTCACCCTGCTATTAAAAAATATATAGAATATTTGGAGACGACGGGTTTTAGTGGGACACAAGCCAACAACTGAAATTCTCCCTCAGAGATTGGGTATCAAGAGATTTTTATTTTTTCCATATACCAAAACAACTACTTATTACTACAAATTTTTACAGTCAGCATGATTATAGGATTCATGGCTAGCAATATATAGTTTGTATTTCTTATAACAATAATATTGAAACACATATTTATTTCTGATTTTCTAAACATAATATTTTAAATATTTTAGTATAACTAAATGATTTTAAAATGGAGCTTAGCCAAATTATAGCAATATCTCTGAAACTATAGAACATATCCCTATGATTTTATACGAATCAATTTTCGTTGAAAGTATTCTTAGGAGTCCGTAGTTTAATGTTATTATAATTTCATAGTGCCCATCCATCTGTCCGATTGTCCATAACGCGTTAAAATATTAATAAAATTCCATTTTGCGACGAAAAACTAGACAAGGTCTTGAGATTTTCAACTTACTCATTTCGACTTGTCTCTACCTACATACACTCATAAAGTTATTCCACAGGTAAATAAATAGATTCAAATGTTTGTCCTCGAAGTAATTGCGTTCTGTTTACACATTTAATCCACTCTGATATTGGGTTGAGATGAATTCATTAATCTATACTAAATTTGCAGATGCTGCCTTAGGCTTTATTATACTTGTCAAGAATATTTTAACAAAATATGTGTACCACTTTAATATTAATTTGATATTTATAGATTTAGGCTATATTAATGTATTAAAGTGTGACATCCTAGTAGTCTGGTTAGTGGCGACCCTGTCTACTGAGGGAGGCGTTACGGATTGAACTTTTGGAGTAGATAGATATTTATGTGACAAATAAATTTTTGTCTCTTTTCGTTCGTTATTTGTGACGTCTTGTGTTTGTTAATTTTTATGTCGCGAGTATCCATCTGTTACAGTTTTAATTAAAATATATAATGTCGACGATGAATTTTCTTTATTTGCATAATTACATTATGCCACACATGCCCGTTTTTATTAGGAGTACTGAAAAACAGCAACTTCGCTGATTGCTACCCCTTTTCGCCTTCTTTAGTGGGTATTGAAAAATTCTAATTTATATATATATGGATACTTTTTTTAATATTCGTATTTTGTTGTTTTTTTTAATATTCATACCGCATTTCCGTACTATTTTGTACTATAAGGCGAAATTAATGTTTTTCTTTGTTTTTCTCTTTCCTCTTTGAAGACTTATGAATCCTTTTTATCAAATTTACCACCAAAAATCATAATTAAACTACTAACGGTATAGTACGTCTATTGAATAAGGTAGTGCTACAGTTTCATTAAATGAAATCTTTTTGAGTGGACGACCTTTTACCATTTTCCGATCAATAGCATTGAAGAAGTCCATGTGTGTGAGAAACGGACTGAAAGACAATAGACCAACAGACGCGAATCATCCTATAAGGGATCAATTTTTTCAGCCAATAAGTAGAGCGTTAGTAAACTTAAATCAACAGAAATAATTCAATCATCATTCACTGAACAGTAAAAGTGACAGCTTTGCAATTTGATTAAAAAGCAATTACCATAATCATAGCGCAGCCTTAGAGTCCTACGTGTACAATCTATGTAATGGAAGGTCGTAAATTAATTTGCGCGAAATAACAAATGTAATATTCGTCTTGGATTGAAGCCTCCCGGCTCGTATCAAATGGATTACTGGCGAAATTTCAGTAACGTCTCTTATGGTACGGTGAGCACCAGGTTTCATCGTTATATTACAGTTGTTACATCTCGTTGAAAGGTTTTGGGGCCCTTTGAAATTTTAGAGATTTAAGTTAAGCATTCTGACTTTAATTATCTGTATTTTATATGCATTAGCAGGTACTCCAGTTCATTGCTCATTCCATACATCTGTTTCACGAACATCTGTATCAGATAATATGGAGCCACGATTCTTCTAGCATGGTATTCGATGAAGAGCACCCGCAGATCTTGATGATAAATGGAGCACCAAGTTTACTAGTAACAACTGAAACGTTTCCAACGTAAGCCCTTCAATTATCACTTTACCACAAGGCGTGAGTTCGACCGTACTCATTGAACTTTGACAAAAATTGACGCCCCTGAGCCCAGTTGGTAGTGACCCTGCCTGCCGAGCGAAGAGGGAGGACAGACATTTATGTTACAGATAAATGTTTGTTGTCGGATCATGGGTGTTTGTGAAGTCACATTTGTGTATGTCCATGCCACCCGTAACACAGGGAATCCTAATGCGGGGGTGTGAGTGTGTAAACGTTTTTTAACATGGGTATAAGTCCAGAACCTCTAGAGACCTGACGCTATTGTCTCATCTGATCGACAGCAAGGTACACCGAGAGCAGAACAGGTTAGCTTCGACTTTGTTAACAGCAAATACTAAATGACGTGCTCGTTAAATCTCTGAAAAACCTCTTTACATTTAATCGTAAATTCTTATCAATAGTTAAAATATTATTGTAGAACGATACTGTTAGTAATGTATAACTCACGATTTATAGGCCACTTGCGTTTTTAAGGATTTCAATATGAAACGTTGGTTGGGTAATAATGTTGTTTTCTTTGTATTTTAAAAAATGGTATGATTTTTTTTTTATATATATGTAACAAACTTTGCGATATATGTACGAGTAAATCGATTACATTGCCCTTGATCCTATATGGAAATCGATTATCATTGCCCATGATCGCGCTACTAGGATCAGGTATCGTATCACAGAGTCTTATTATTAATATATATTTGTCGCGTACCACTTGAGCGTAGATTTTTCGGAGAGCATTGTAAGTAAATTTTTTTTTATTTTTGAAATTATTTCAAACTTAGATTTTAGATTTTCGAAGAGTAACTATATCGTTCGATCATCTGCACGTAGAGCTTAAATCCTGCATGCACTGATATTTTTCCAGAGCGATTTGTTAGTATTCTTCATAAATTTGTTATAATTTTCGTCAAGAAAGACATCGTGAAGAATGTAGCGTATCTTAGACTAGTACATGCTCCTATCGTTCTCAAAATTGTACATTGTTTGCCCATATGCATTCGGTTAGCATTGTAAACCATGAATTATACTCCAAACATTGTGATAGGGATGTTTCTACGTTGGCCAATCTATATTTGACTAGCGTCGTGGACCATGACTTATACCCCACATTGTGAGAGGAGGCCTGGGCTAGTTGTGGGACGACTAGAACAAAAATATAGGTGAACACACACACTCACACAGCGTAGGATTCCCCGTGTCACACTTATATCAAAAATACCCTACAGCAAGTACCCCGTGAAAAAACATTTTAACGCGATAATCCCAAAATCTAAGCATGGATTCACATGTGGTTTAGCAATTGGAAAGAGTGCTTTAAGTGAAGAAATATACATGTGTAAGGTAAACAATAAAAAAAAACCAACCCACATGATAGAATTAATAATTATTTGGGTAAAGATTTTGTTTCCCGATTAAAAGCGAGGGCGGGTTACTATTAATAAAATGTGACTTTTTTCTACAAACATACCCTTTGGAAGGCATGAAAATAAAACTCTCAATATACCTAACTGTTCGACCGGCAGGAAGTAGCGACTTTGATTAAACTTTGTATGGATATTGTGATCAGGATTCATCTATTTTATTACCATTGAATCGATCTCAATGGATCATAACAATCACTTTTATTGGAGTATCCTTCAGTATTAATTGTAATATTGATATTAAATTAATAAAAAAGTGCAATAAAGTTACGTCACTCCAGTCAATTATACGCGTAATATGTAATTAAGTGAATACTGGCCCACGCTTCGCTTCGGGAAGGAATTTTTTACGGACAAAAGCCGCTCTCGAAACAGGGCTCATGGGTGTTTATGATGTCATATTTATGTATGTCCATGACACATTCAAAGAAGAAAATTTAGTGCGGGGTGAGTGTGTGAACGTTTCAACGCAAATGTTTAATTGTAGTAAATTTTAGTAGGAGGGTCCAAAAGAGTTATCATCAGTACTTTTTGTTTCTTAATCACCGAGTATGCAATTACAGTTAGATATAATTGAGATGGTCGCTTTTAAATGTGATAAAGATCTGATTATGAGTTTCGGAGATAATTAATGTAACTAATCAATGATGATATATGAGTAGTGCCTGTTAGTCGAGATACTTGCGATTGGTGTTTTTTATCAATAATAATTATAGTTCATAATACTGAATAAACATGAATAAAAAAAATTGTTACAAAATCTACTTCTAAAATAACATATTTTTTACAGTGACTTTTGAAGACAATTGTTTTTAATAATATTCATTAATCCGAGAATTAAAAAATATGTCAACTGTCAATGTTTCCTTTTGGAGATAGGTTTTTGTAGTTCTACAAATTAGAAAGTTATTGCAGTAATAATAAAAAGGACCCAGGAATTATTTCCTGAACTGGCAGCTTTAAAATTGTATCTTCTGTCATCTAAAAAGTATTCTCAATGTTGAACAATAATATAAGTTATAACTAATAATAACTATAATAATACTATAATAATAATAATATAATACTATATAATAATAAACTATAATAATAATAACTATAATAATAACTAATAATAATTCGCATCAGAAAACCTACATTACGTTTTGAAATAACACCCGTATTGTTTTAAGAACGGGTTTTTCTAGTTCTGTGAATTAGAAACATATTATTTTACTAATAAACTGCCATCACTTCGCTTCAGAAAAACTACTTCGTGCTTAGAAATAGCATTTGCATTGTTTTAGGACTGGGTTTTTCGCGTTCTCTGAATTAGAAACACATATATCAATTTATAACTTTTTTAATTATGGTCCGATTGCAATAGAACGAACATTAAATCTGAAGGGATGCTTACTGCAATGCAGTAAATCATAACGAAATCGGCCCAGCCGTTTCTGAGATTATCGCGCGGAAACGCAAAGACAAACAGACAAAAATTCTAACAACTATTGTTTTGTGTTCTATTGCGTTAATAAATGCCCCTAATAATAGTTTTTTTCATATATCTTTCATTTATAAAAAACGATTAGTTAAAATTTTATTAACTACTAGATGTGCACGCAACTTCGTCCGCGTGGAATTTAACAAAACAAATATTTAGCAGAAATAAAAGTAGCCGAAGTTACTCCTTATTACATCAGCTACCTTCCAGTGAAAGTCCCGTCAAAATCGGTGTAGCCGTTTCAGAGATTAGCCGAAACAAACAGATAGACAGACAAAAATTTTAAAAAATGTTGTTTTGGTATACGAGTACGAGTACCGTATATAAATTCATATGAATGTAGTAAAAAGCGGTTATTTTAATATTACAAACAGACACTCCAATTTTATTTATTAATATAGATAAGTATACATTAATAATAATATTATAATTCATTATAATATAGATTCAAACGTTCTCAATATAAATCTATTCTCATAGGCTTAATTGAATATTTTTTTGTTCATATGAACCCAAATAAAGTGGGACGCCGTTACAGTACATTAGCACGAATGCACGAAAACCTCGATTTATATCTAGAGGCTGCCGCAAATTAAGTTGTCTCGAATAACTTCTTTTTGGCCCAAAAGCTTAGATTACCAATGTCATCTAATTTGACATTGACAAATTTCATACAGGTATATCTGGATGCAAGGTACCTTCTTCACCTTTCAGCTTTGACTTCAAGCCACCATCCTTTATGATCATACTCTGATACATACTAAAATGCACTTTTATTTTTGAATTTTTCCATCCCACACCTATAAAGTTGCAGGATTGTTACGATTTTAGAAGCGTACGGCTCATCAACTATGGACTAACAATGTACACTAAGTTGTCATACTTTAATTACTTGCACACATAAGTGTCAGTTTTTATACACAGTTAACTTTGCTATTTAAGATTTTTCATAATGCAAATAACCTTAGTGTCAGTTTAATCTTAATCCATACTTTAATCAGTTTTTGGTGCTATTTTATACAGAAATTTACTAACTAAACCGCCCTCGATCGCCAGCTGGCTCAAAACGGGGAGGCTCCGAGACCTCATGTCCTAATCATGTCCTATGACCTCATGTGTCAGTCACCTAAGCTAACGAGATACGAATGTTTTGCATCGCCTTATATCAACGCAAACCTATTTGTTTCAGGTGTATTGTTCTTACTGATAGTGACAAGGAACTTATCAGCTCGGAGACGTTACAGAAAACCAGTGATAAATTACCCAAAGGACACAGTGTTCTGGGCAACTGATTTCTTCGTGAAGGGATGCAGAAACTTCATAAGCAATTGTCCTGCCGCATATAAGTGAGATTTTGAATTTTGTTCACATTATGCATAGTGATTCTTGAATCTTACAGATCAAAATCACTTTTTTTTCGTAAGAGGTTATTGAATGGTTATGGTTAATTTCACTGTAATAGCTATACATACAATAATATAAATACCATACTAATATTATAAATGCGAAAGCTGTCTGCTGAAATGCTGCCTGTCTGTTTCACGGCTTTCACTTTGTCTGTTGAAAGGCTTTCACGGTAAAAGCGCTATGCCGATTATGATAATATTACAGTAATCGTTTTAGGTCTGGGGCAGAATATAAACAGTTTTTTGTACCGAAATTTTCTTGAGATTTTGTGAAATTTTATATTAAAGTGTTTAAAAATCTATTTTTTGGCGCCTATTTGGTTCAAGTTATACCCTAAGAGATACATGAAAATAAATCTGTATTACACTCGACATCCACAATGATGTTGTGGGTAAAAGCCAGTAAATTATTATAATCTGTAAACTTGAGTATTTAAAATGGATCTGCATCTGCATCCTTTTGTAACCTCATTCCGAAACGCCTCGACTACTCCCGGAATACTTTATCAATTGCCATATAATCATCTGTCCAATAAATAATTTGGTAACAAATTAACATCTTAATTGTATAAAACCTTTAACAAAGCTACCTTGATGTATGTGTTACAGGAATCAGCATATTTGTGCACGAAATTACAATCACGATTACAAGGATTTCAATAATTATTGTGAAATGCAATTCGAAAATTGCAACACTTGGAAAAGTAAGTGATGAAATTATGATTTAATAACGTGCATTTATATAAGGCTAAGAACCGTACCAGAAACAACTGTTCCAATTTTTATCAGGCGTTTTATAAATTTGTCATACACTTAAGCCTTTTCCATCAATCAATATATCAATTGGTTAAAATCCGTGCCATATGTCTTTGAAATCACTGAAGTAAGTTGACTGTACAACAGCTATCCCCATTTTGATTTTTTATGTTCATCAACAAAGAGACGTAGTCCCTAATCACGATGTGATCGTCACCAACTTCTATAACACTAATAGTGGCTTCAGCGTCACAGACGGTGGTGATGACCGACGCGATGCCGGCTAACAATACTAGTTGGCAATCCTATTTTGAAGCTGGTTTTCTAAATTACATACATACATTGATGTTATCGTAACTCACGTTTAAATATAAATAAATAAACGTTTACACACTCACACCCCTGCTGTAGGATACCATGTGCTGCGGTAGGCATGAGTATACATTCTGTCACATAAATGTCTGCCCCGGCCGGGAATCGAACCCGGGACCCCTCGATCGGCAGGCAGGGCGACTACCAACCTGGCAGTGTAGTCGTCTGGGGTATGTTATGTAGGATAGGTGCCATAAAGATCTGTGTTTTGGGTTCAGTTGCGGTATTAAAGATCTCTTATAATAGTTTTTGAAATATCACATATAGAAAGCGATTGGTTATAATTGTATTATATGTATAGATGTGATTACTTTATGTAACTTTGTTTCACTGACATGGTAAAAAGGGTGAAAAGGTAAAAGTGTATAAAGTCTACGTTGTCAGTGGAATTCCTGGGTATATGACGTCATAATTTTGCAACAGTCTAGCCAGTAGGATATTAAAATTATTATTATTTAACTTAGCTTTGTGATAAATACTGATTTTCATTGATTTGGTATAGTCATGGTAACATTTATAAACTCTTGTAATGACAGAAGTAGAATCCTTTATTTCCTTGGCAACCAACCAAGTTACGCATAACTTACGTGTTATGTAAATCAGATAAAAAATATAAGGTGAGCTGTGTGTTTAGTAAATGAAATTCAGAAATTGAATGAAATTCACATAGAACTTTGTTATTGCTAGCAACAATAAAACATGTTCTAAATATTTCAGACTGGCAAGTTTTTAAGAGGGAACGCTGCTGAAGAGTCTTCGACAGTAATTTATAAAAAAAATTTTGACACTTTGTTTTTTTTTTCATTTATATAATATCTCATCTGCAAGCACTCAAAACACTTCTTACCAAAAACCTTGATGATGGTGCAGCCGGTATACGAAGACAGTGATTCTGTGGTATACTATTTTTAAAGTGAAGTTAGAAGATCCCTGAAATTTTAAAAGGTTTTCCCTGAGTCTTACATCCCATTTCATAAAAGAAGTTCATAAAAAAAGATGACATACTTACACGTTCAATCTTATCAAGTTAGTAACACATTTTACAACAAGCAATTGATTTGTATGAGGCTTATGCTTAAAGAATTTATTCTCATAAAGACCGAAGTTACTTATATGAGAATTTATTATAACATGAAGTAAATTTATACAATTGTTTGGACTGTTACATGTCAGTGACTTTATTACACTGTTAGCAACACACACGTGTATGCAATATTCGGTCTTACATACAAGGCATAGGGGCGAGACTCGGATAAAGTTCTATATTGTTTTCAGCGAAACTACCGCGAACCTCCATAACAGTATCTAAATAGTTATCAAATCAGTTATCAAACAAATTACTACAAAATTTCAATCATGATTATTAATAACATGCTGTGCTAGTTGTAGGGGATATGGCGACATTATTTCCTTAATTCTATAAAGGTATCGAATCTGTATTGTAAAATGCTCAGAGAATTTCTTTTGCCACTTCTGATCGTGGCATGAATAGGTCGTGTCAATCTTAATTATAGTGTACTCCATACACCGGATCTATTATTTCATGTCTACCTCGAGCTGTGCAATATCTGGGACACTAGTTTCATTTTATATATTTTCCAAAGCTTAATAAAGGTTGAGATAAATAAATATAAACAGAGGCTCCAAAGTATTAGTAACCATTTTCATAACTGAATAATAATTATCATTATTAGTAATTAGGACAAAATCTGGCTTCCACAAAGAAAAATGTTTACGGAGTTTATGTTACCGCCTGAAGCAGTTGTACGCTTTTATCTTTATATATTTCAATAACATTTTGAGGGTAATAAAGTAAAAAGAATAACCTTTATTTAATTCAAGAATTGTTGAGTTATGAATCCGCAAAGTAGCATTTTCCGGTGATTTTCCAGCTGGCTTTACAGTTCTTTTTTATTTGTTTGGACTGCACGAGAACTGAATTATGACCAATAAATACCGGAACTGGAATTTCAAAATTCGAATTTATTACTATATTGCTTTTAGAAAAACTCGTATATTTCATATTATAAAATTAGCCAAATGTGTTGCAAAAGTACGGTATAAGTAATTATAAAACAACCTTATCCAAATTAAATGCTACCATTAATTAAATTGTTTTTTGTGAGACTGACGATTTTTTTTAAACTAAATAGCCGACAAATGTGCAGACCAGCCACTTGATGATAAGTGGGCACCGTTGGCCATGGATATTGGTAAAAAATAGAGAACAAAGAAATAAAGTACTGGTACTCGAGCCCCCAGCCAGAACACGAGTCGGTTCGGTGGCTGACTCGAACAGGAAGGTGGTAGCTAGCCAGGCAGGCTTCACGAAAAATAATAATACCAGTAATAATATTAATGATTTCATATTAATAGTGATATTAAAATCCTATGCAACGCTCTACTACCAACCAGGCTGGCTTTTGTCGCCTCTTACGACACCCTGTTCTTCCAGCATGGGATTGGAGTCAGTATCCTAAGCCGCCCCAATACGTTATTAGAAATAATATTACTAGAAATTAAACAGAAAATGTAGCTATATATAATTGCCATTAGCAGATAATTATTAAAAACTGATTGACATCTAAATGTGAAATTTTGAATTACTGGATATCTTAATGACTCACCCATTACAGTTCCAAAGCTAAGCTCTGGTCTTCCTCACATGCTAGGGATATGGGCTACAGATCATCTTCGGTCAACTGTGTATTAGGAGAAATCTATAAATAAAAAAATATATATAAATAAATACACATCTTTCAATACCCAAAGGGGAATTCTCCGATGTGCAGATTTTCTTTTTAATTTTCTCCATTACCAAAGCAAGTGATAAATACCTAATATATATGTAAGTATGTTAAATAGGTGGCCGCAGTTTCAATTCCATGCTCCGTCCTACATTTATTTTCTGCTTCTGTTATAATTACTTGAAGGCTATGTAGTCCAACAGATAATAACTGTCTTTTGAACAAGGAGCTCTAGGTTCAATTCCCTGGTCGTGGGCGTCTGTGTGATTCATTTGTGTATGTCGGGGTTGTGTGTGTGTGTGTGTATTTGTAGCAGTAAATAAATTTCAATTCTAGTCTCATTTATTAATCTAATGTGCTCTTACACCACTCTTGAGTTGCATTTTAGTCCTTAAAGTTCTGCTATAAATGCTTTTAATAAATATACACAGTAGAATAATAAACAAACTTTGATAATTATATGCACTCACACCTTTACAAATAACAATCATCACACACACACACACAAACACATGCGCGCACACGCACTCACACGCACACACGTACAGACACGTTTTTGTAAATTTGGTTAATTTTTAGTCTTTATATAAATATAAATAAAACAACAAATATATATTACGTATATGTCGGAGATGGTCATTAGTATAGACGTGAAACGAAACCCGGCACAATATCCGAGTTATGGCAGCACCGCCGCGATGACGTCGATACTCGGCTAACATCGTGCTACAACAGAGCCTAGCTAGTGGAGTGACGCCGGATGGAGCCTCGGTTTACATTCTGCGGTCAAAGAGATCGGTTCCTCCGCACTTGGAACTGTTACTTGTTTCGTTTGCCCGATGTGAAGTGTTTGTTAACAATTAATTAAAAGTGTTAAACGATTATACGCCCACGCTATGTTCGACAATGCTGTTAAAACGACTGGCGTTGCCGACATTGTTGTTGTTTTATTTATAAGGAGTACTATGAATCTATTTACCCACAACGCAGGGAATCCTTGTATGGGAGCTAGAAACCAAAATTATGTTACAAAAAAAAGCAATAATAAATATTTATTTTTGTTTTTCATTTTTATACATATATTATTTTATAGTAAAACGCATCTCCAGAGGCGTAGAAGCACATTTAATTAATAGTACTAGCGATAAAATCGATTTGTTGAACATACCGAGCGGGCGAAAGAGAAATGTTGGGACATGGAACAAATTAAGTACCAATCTGGCGGCGTTGAACTTACGAACGAAGTAATTCCGCTGAAGTGTCTTGTGTTAATTGATTTACAGTAAACGAACTAGATTCAAACGGGCTTGATGTAATTAATACTTTGCAGAGTTGAAGTAAGCTCTTTATTTAAGGGAGTTTAGAGTAGAGTATTGAATAATGTGATCAAGAAAGTGTGAGAATTTTGAGTTAATTTTGGAGCCAGGGCACCTATTTGAAATATTCTTTTACCATTCAAAAGGTACATTATTCCGTTTGCCAATAGCCTATAATTATATCATGACGACTCCATAACCCAGTTGGTAGTGGCCCTGCCTGCCGAGTTAGGGGTTCGGGATTGATTCCCGGCCGGGGCCGACATTCATATGACAGATAAATGTTTGTTTACTCACAATACAGGGGATCCTAGTGGGGGTTGGAATGTGTAAACGTTTATTATTTATTTATTTATATGTTGCATCCTGGTCATGAGAACAGATGCTTATGACTCATTGACTTTTTTTTACTAATGACTCATCTGAAGTTGAACTGGAAAACAAGTACCATGTAATAGTGGTATGCAGAGTCTAGGAGTGTGAACGTCGACATGCAGTGATATCAGTCTTGATTCAACTGCCGAATTGTGCATTAGTCTACTTGTATCTGGACCGTGATCAATAGTACCTAATTATTTATTGATTTGTTTAAATTAAGTAATTTCAATCAATGATAAAACCATATCTTTGGCTTCGAATTTCCATCCGTAATTACGCTCGCAAACCTGTTTAAAACAATCCTGATCCCTGAATTTTAATTGGTCGATTTCTGTACATGAAGGATATGTGAAAAAAACTATCATTAGACGCCTTTATTAACGCAATGGAACCCAAAACAATAATTGTTAGAATTGTTGTTTGTTTGTCAGTGCGTTTGTGCGCACTAATCTAAGAAACAGCTGAACCGATTTCGTCATGGTTTCAATATTTAAAGTTAGTTTCACTTCTATCCGTCCATAAACAAAAAAGTTATAAATTAATATTGATATTATTATAATTATAGAGAGAGAAAAACCCAGACCTGAAACAATACAAAGGCCATTTTAAGCGTAAGGCTTAGTTTTTCTGAAGCGAAGCCAGGGCAGCTTGGTACTACATATATTTTATAATTGTTTATGAGTTTTGTTCTTTTTAGTACTCATAGTATTTACAGTTTGCATATTCGTATTACTCACAAGTCTATTGACCGTCTAGAGAGATGGATATTGCAAAGAGATAATCTCCTGAACGCTAATGAAGTATGAGTTGGAGCTAATAAACGGATTAGAACTAATGATTACTGAAATACGCTACACATATCATGCAAAATTCTAGGTTTATGAAACTACGGAATTATTATTCAAGAGCTGTAATACCTTATTGTTAACTTATTTTAATTCTGAATATCATTTTCGTATACAAAAATTATAAAGAGATATTTATTGTACGGGAATATTGGCTTAAAATATTGATACCAATCCCATGCTGGCAGATCAGAGTGTCGTGAGAGACGACAGATCGGCTTGCTTGATGGTAGGGTTTTGCGTAAGGATTATATTATCACTATTATTATTAAACCATTAATATTATTACTGGTTTTATGATCTTTCCATGAAGCCTGCCTGGCTAGCTACCACAATCTTACTTGGGTCAGCCGCCAAACGTCTCGTCGTGTTTCGGCTGGAGGCCAAGAGCCAGTACGTCCTTTCATTCGTTTTCTTTCTTAGCCGACAACGCATCAGTGATGCCTATACTGTTACTAATACCTATGGGCGGCAGAGACCACTTACCATAAGTTGGGTCATCTGTTCGTTTGTAGGCTACTTACATAAAAAAGAGAGAGTGTGTTTGTGAATTTGTGTACATACGGAAATGTTGGCGATATGGCAACATTATTGTATAGAGGTATTGAATCTATATTGTTAATTGTTCTACGATTTCTCTTTTCCACTGCCACTCGTGGGACGATTGCGACGTGTAATAACCTAAATCATAGTGTGCTCCATACTTCTGCATCTATTATTTCCACCCCGAGCAGTGCAATAACCCGCACAGGAAATGAATCATATTTGAATAATTCTTTTACTATTTGAAAAGTACAATATTATATATAGGCTGTATCAGGTGCATATGTAAAATAATAAGTCGGGATACAATGGGAAAATCGCACTCTCTGCTTATCAAACTAATATAGATTCATATGGTTTTGAAATAAATATGACTAAAGAAAATTTACTTTTTTTCTAATTGTATTCAAACCGTTTTAACATGTTAATTTCAAACATAATAAATATAGACTGTGTTACGTTTAGTATAAAGGGCCCAGTGATTTCCGGCGGGAGTGACCGTTCGCCGTGCCTCGTCCGTTATTGCGCAGGGTGCTGCAATTGCACTGCACTTTAATATATACATTCCCTATCCAGCTGCTCTTTAATTCGAGAATCGCTTCACTAGTACCCGCATCCAAACCAATCGTAACTGGTGTTTATCAGGCGTTTTGTATGATTTCATGGTGACCCTATAAAATAAAACGTTTCCCGGAAACGGTTTCCGTTTCCGTTTCTAACGGCAAATCCGTTTAGTAGGTTTTGAAATTGTCGTATTTAGAAAGTATTTCTCTGTAGTTCAATCGAAGCACGGTCCAAGAGCCAAGTTCACACGGGACGGAGATAAATTTTTAGACCACAGTTTTTCTTAATGCTTTCCTAACACAGTGAAAAAATGAATGTGTTATTTATTAAATCCTTTTTAACTTAAATAATACAACCAGCAAACTAGCAATCAGGCCATCTGAAGGTATATCACTTACGATAGCAACATTTGCAACACCACAGACATTATCAACTCGTTGTCAGTTAAGAAAGCTCTACATAAACGAAAAATGTATCTGGCTCTTCAGCACTGCAACTCGTGAAAAAATCCAGATAAATTTTATAATGTTACATGACGAGGCTGGTAAAAAACTATTTCATAACTTACCATCGAATATACACTAGGCGATACAGCTCAGCGATGTATGAAAGAAGGTACTCAGAATCAAACTTGATGGTACAGCTTAGTGACCGTTTAAAGGCAGAACCTAAAGCTTTCATTCGCTGTACAGCAGAGTGCACCAGTAGCAGAGCTTGGATTAAACTCAATGATTCGTGGATATTAGGATACTAATATCCAAAATGCTGGCACCTTTACCTCCTCAGGAACCACTGAGCTGCAGGTGTCAGACAAAATGAGAATTTATATAATCTGTGTAAAAAAATCTATGTCATTAGCATCTATAGCCACTGGTAATCAAACCAGAAAGAAACACTTCGTTCATCAACCAAAGTCATTAATATCACGATCGTTTAGTAGGTCAAATTGTTATACCTATAACCAATAAAACTCCCCAACTAACTTAGCACAACGTAATTGGGAAACCAAGTTCAGTTGTTTAGCTCGTGTAATTAATCCCACGGAAATTAGCAACGATGAAAATAAACTTGTTTATTTATATTTTTGAAACAGATACATGATGAAGGATGAGGAAATTTTCCTGCAGGAAAAATGGATCCCTAATTCGTTAAGTATGTGTCATTAATTACGAGTTAAATAATAATTATGAATTATTAATTCGAAGGCTATTTGTAATTAAATTGCCTGAAAGAATTATATTTATCAGACAGATACACACACAGACACACCCCCATATTAAGACTCCCTGTGTTACGCATGGCACAAATATATAATATAATCCAGAAAATCCGCTCTTTTAAACGTGTCTCACACGGGAGACTCAAGTTCAAATCCTGCATGTACCTGTAGGTTTTCGAAATGATGTGCGCATTACAAGTTCATTGTCATTTACTTCGAAGAGGGAAATTTGGCGTATCAGACAGTTCTCTATAATGTTGTCAAAGGTGTGTAAAATCTACCAATCCCAAATTGACAAGTGCCATATATATGTATACTGAGAAAAAAATCACCATCCTACTGCGCCGTTTTCGTACATCAGTTGCGTGTAGAAATTGTGTTCGTATTATCGTATCGATCGTATCGTATCATAGTAATTATGATTTTCAACGAATGTCATCGCAGAATTTACACATTGTATTATGTAAGAAATACTCACGATACATTTTATTTGTTGCCAATATTTCGACCCAGTTGCATGGATCGTGATCACGGCGAGATTGCGGTGGCGGAGGCAAACTGTCGACAAGCTAGTGTTAGGTTCGTTTTTCTTTTATAGGTACCATATCTCGACACACAACACTTACTGTATCTTCACGCACTAAACTTTGCACTTTATGTGGTTTACATAAATTAATAAATTTTATTAATTGTTTTTACTTTGGTATACCTCGCGTTTTAGCGAATAAAACAATTTGTTCAAAGTTGGATATTCAAATGGTGTATAATCATTTTGTCAGATATAGTTTATTTTAATTAAATTTATTAAAGTGCATTCATAAAACAATTTCATATTAAAGATAGTAATAACTTATACTTTTTTTATCTTAAATTTTATTTAAATTTACATTGAAATAGTTATTTGAATATCAATTGAAATTTCAATAATTTTTACAATAAAGAATAATCTAATTTCATTTACAGTTATTAATAGTAAATTTATAAGATTTTATTTTTCAAGTTTAACTTTGAGCTAAAGATAACTTAGAATTGGCATTAGAATATATTGTTATCCAGCAAAAAAGTAAAAATAAGAAGCCTATAGAAATAATTTTAAACGAAAGAGAACTCCAGCAAACAGTACGAATAAAATATTTGAAGACGGTAATGAATCTTTAATTAATTACACTTTGATATAAAATAATATGATAGTATATGAAACTAATTCTATTTTCTAACCACTACTAACGGCCAACATCAATAGAGTCTGCTCATCCTGACGATGATTCACTTCGGGACTAACACTGGTTGGTGATGGTATGTATGTTGGTGTATGTTTTAATTATTACCTGGGAGACCAAGCCCTGTTCTGGTTGCTCGTATAGTGATATATAGCGCCATCTCACAAAAATTGTGAGCCACTAGTAGTTTATCATCCATTGATAATAATGTAAGTACATACCACAAAAGTTTACGAGATGGCACACATAGGATCTTGACCATGCTTCAATATTTCATAAAAAATTGTAGATTATATAAACTGTCACTATTGGAAATAAAAAAAAGTCAACGATAACATTGTTATAATAAACATTAATACATGTATGGGAATGAACATAATATAACAATCAATGGGGCTTCTCTCTATCTATTTATTACGGCGTTATGCGTTCATTGAATAGATTACAATGATAAAATTGGCTTATTTATATATTCTAGGCAAACTTCCAGGATTCTTTTGACTCAAGAAATGGATTTGATCCCACAGAATAAAAGATATAACATACTACAGATGATCTGTTTCTAACGGCTCCCCTCTGTTTGCTATAGGTCATCAGTCCAACTGGCCGAAGAACGACTTATGCTCCTTTTATCAAGACTTGGATGCCACTCGAGAACTTTTCAAACTCTTAGTTAACAATCTTACGAATAATGTACTCAGTCCAATGCCACTTCAGTTGGCTAATTCTGCAAGCTATGTGGGTAACATTTATACATTTACAAACTTTATCGTTGCGAATCTTGTCTCGTAGCAATATACCTAAAATAGTTCTCTCTATAACACACTGACTGAGTTAGAGCTTTCAGATGAGACCAACAGTAAAATACAGAGGGGGATGGTCATAAAAATTAAACGATAAGCCATACTAATTTCAGACCCATGCTGATCTTACTAGTCTCGCTAGTCCAATAAAAGTATAATCTTACAAGGTTATCAGATCATTGACACCATCCCAGTATCATTTACTGATTGCGTTACTTGATACAGGCGTATCCAATCTATCGTCCTGTTGTTAATAAAAATAACTAGATAAGAAATGGACATTTATAATAGCTGCACTTAAAAGTGACACGTTTAGCAACACGTATTTTGATTTTATAGCAGCACATTTCGGGGCAAATCCGATTTCTTTTATCCTTCTTTCTTCCACAAATCCAAAAATCTTTTTTTCTAAGCTACAATATACTGAAAAAATAAGCTTAATGCTTAATGTAACTTGTTTTGGTGCTAAGGTTCTTTAGAAGCCTAGCTGGCTCTCATCTTACTCAAAGTCAACCGTAATTCAACGTGGATTAATTACTGGTAAGACAATTAGTAAGCAAATACAACGTTTTCTTTTTAAGTAAAAATGCGTCATTTCCCGCTTCATCCATCCATCCATCCATCAGCCTTTGGAGGTTCACTGCTGGACATAGGCCTCCCCTAACTTGCGCCACTCTGACCGGTCCTGTGCCTTCTGAATCCAGCGGATGACCGCTGTCTTCTTCAGGTCGTCAGTCCACCTGGTCGGGGGGCGTCCTATGCTCCTTTTTCCGAGACGTGGGCGCCATT
>PDGT01000083.1:685338-775695 GCA_003671415.1 Megathymus violae | reverse complement strand
TACCGCTTATTAACATAAAAAAAAAATTTGAAAATTTGCCGCGGCTTATTTGTCCAATAATGCCCCTTATATTAGAAATTCCCAAAGGTGGTATTGGCTACTTAAAATCAGACCATTGCCACGGTTTGCTAGTTTTTATGAAGAAAGAGATGATTGAATTTTAACTCATATTCAACTCACAACGATCACTTTATGGTCGTCACGAAGAGCATCTAAATCGTAAATGCAATTTTGTTCCATACCGCTGTGCAGCGAACGTGATGGGAATACACAAGGAGCTTTACGGTAGATGAGATTCATTTTTCTTCTGTCGTATCTGCAACAATCTCTTATCTACACTTTACAAACGGGCAACTGAGCCAGCCATTTCGTCACACCACCTAAAAGAACCAAATGCAACAGACCAGTGTATTGCTGGCCATGTTGGAAAGGATGAACGGCCTCTCAGCGAGCTTTATGATACTGCAACCGAAACACGTTAAAACCATAGTCGAGGATATGGGAGGTTAGCTAGGATTTAGGGATGGTTTGATTCCCATCCGTTTGTACGCATAATTTCCAAAAGAATGTGCATAATCGTTTTTCCTATGCCCGTCCTTATTTGCCGTTTGTAGATCCCACATCAGAACTCTTCTTAACTTACCGACCCATAAGTCCTGAACATATTCCAACTCCTACACTGTGCATGCAGTCAGACTACGGAACTCAGGAACCACCAAACATACATGCACTTAAATTTAAATTTAAGTAAGGAACACTTAACTTTCCTTATGTGTATAATATTTATTTAAATGTGTTACTTATCTGATTTGCATGATATGTACGTTTTGCTGTAGGTTTTTATTTTATTTTATTATTTATTGTGTAGGTATATTGATATATACGCATTAAGATTTACTCATTTGTCCTAATGTTTCTTTTTGCGGGTCAACTGGAACAGGTTTCTAAATGAAATAAATAGTACACATAATTACCTTTTGAAACTTTTTCTGTTGTATTTTTGTGTGTGAATTAATAATTAAATAAAGAATCAGAGTCCTTAAAATTGTCCGGAAACACAACATTCGTCGACTATTTTATCTAAATAACTCCTGCTCAGAATGAACAGGTTTGCAATTGTAACATTTTAAATAACTCTAATTATTCTTAAAATTACTACTCCTATAGTCACCATCGAACAGCACGCAGTAATATCTATATAAATGGCTCATGCGTTTGAACAGCGACGTATTTCGCTAGGAGAGCTATTTTTTTTTTATCCATTTCATCCCATCGGAATTTATTTACCCTGTGAGCTCTTCACAGTATTCACAGTGACACATGAAGACTGTTAATCTACGCTAAGCCAGCGTAATATAAATACCTTTAAACTATCTAATTATATGGAGATCCAAACCTACTGATGAACTATCATGTAATGCTAACTTTGCTTGAATTGAACGTTAGTTTCGATTGGTAAGGGGCTCCATCCACCCTTGAGTAAAAGCCAACCTTTACTGCTTGTGCTGTACATTGCTGAACAACCGACGAAGTTATAGCGAACGGTCCCTCGTATTAGAGGTCGCTGGACTTTGTACCACGCTGTCTAATGACGAAGGTACTTTCATGGTGGTAGGGTATTTTGCCGCATTTTCGGAGATCCGATAACAATGTCAATACGGGTTCCCCGCTTCCTTTTCGGGTGGTAACACTTCGATGATGAGTTTGGTGTTACTGAATTTCATGGGCGGCAGTGATCATGTACCATCAGGGGGCTTATCAGCTTGTTTCTCGACTACTTATATAAAAAAACACAAGCCTATGACAAGGCTATGAGCGTAACATGAGGTAAATAATATGCCGAATATAGTGAATTCCGTCACGTCTCATTGGCAATATCACTAGGAAGCGGATCGCCGACCTATATTAAATTCTCTAACGTCGTGACATTGAGATGAGCCTCACTACCATGAGAAAATATTGTATGTATATTATATATGTATTAATAAGCCTTAAGAGTCTAAACATGGATGAACCCTCGTGATTAGGCAGGTCTACAACAAACGTAACGTGCCAGAAGTTCAGACTATAAACATCTGATACGACCTATTAACCGCTGTTCAACAATCGTAAAGTTCTTCTTCATGTTCATTTCATTCATTAGAACCCACAGCGTCCCACTGTTGGGCTCAGGTTGAGCGTTGGCTGTCGTAATGAGAAAGCTACAGGCCATACTCTGCCACGCTAGCCAAGTGCGGGTTGGCAGGCTTCTTACACCTTTGAGAACATTATGGAGAACTGTCAGGTGCGCAGGTTTCCTCACGATGTCTTCATTCACCGAAGCAAGTTATAATTAATACACAAAATTAAATGGAAAAATTGGAGTTGCGTGCAGGTGCGAACTCGTGTCGCTCGTGCAGGACACCCACATAGAAACCACTAGGCTATCACTGCTCACTGTTCTTTTCTAACTACCCCTACACCGGAAAAATAATATTGTTCCGAACCTTGTTGGTTGAATTTGCATAACATTTAATTTCTTATTTGGAACTTGGCGTTCAATTTTAACGTAACGAAATTTGTGGCGTCCCACGGTTATGAAAGTTTAAACTGAGCTAATTACATTTTGTAATTTTTCAGACCACTAACCCGAAAACAGTTTGTGCTAGGATGGTAATAATTTCACTTACTCTGCCAGTAATTGACGTACTAATAAAAAATGGTAACATAACTATTTTATTACACGTTAATTAAATTATATAATACATCAATAAAAAACTAATCTATCTATATATCTATACATATAATATAATTATAAAGAATCGTTTTCTGTACATGAAGGCTATATAATAAAAACTATTATTAGGCGCCTTTACTAACGCAATAGAACACATAACAATAGCTGTCAAAATTTGTATCTGTGCATCTGTGCGCACTAATATCAGAAACGGCTTAATCGATTTCGTTATGGCTTTCACTAATTTAAAAGTTCGTTTCGTCTAAATCCGTTCATTAATAAAAAAAGTTATACATTAACCTAAAACAATGCAGATGCTATTTCAAAACGTAAAGCGTAGTTTTTCTGAAGCGAGGCGAGAACGGTTTACTAGTAATTAAATAGAAATATATAAAGGGGCGAATTTTGTGATTTTGCGGAATATAGTATTCCGAACGGACTTAGGCAATCATCATTTATCATCATTACGCATCATGTGTATGTACAGTACAATACAGACGACAATAGGTAGAAGATATTAAGGTATTCATTAATACTGTTGTACTGTCCATTTGTGTCGTAATGGGATGGCCTAGAATAGTCCTCACAATCCCATGCCGGCAGAACAGAGTGTCGTAAGAGGCGACAGAAGCCGGCCTGCTTGGTGGTAGGGCTTCGGGTAAGGATTATATTATCAGTATTATTATCTTTCCGTGAAGCCTGCCTGACTAGCTTCCACCCTCCTGCTTGAATCAGCCGCCAAACGACTCGTTGTGTTTCGGTTGGGGACTTGGGGGCCAGTTTTCATTATTTCTTCTTCTTTTTGGCCAAAAACGCATTAGTGACGCCTTTAGTGTTACTCATGCCCGTAGGCGACGGTGACCACTTACGATCAGGTGACTCGTCTGCTTGGTTGCCGGCTATTCACATAAAAAAAATATATAGATATATATTTTATATATATACCCCTTTTATTGGTCCACATGGTATATAAATACCCGTAACTATGATCCCTGTACTAGGTCAGAGACCTGTATTACTGACAACAAGATAAAGTAGAGAAAATCAACAAGAACAAACTGTAATTAAATTTGTTTCATTGTGCAAGACGTAGATACTACCAACGCAACGGTATAATCATTGCTTATTGCAGTATCCAAGAAAGAGAACACTTGCAATTGCTGTCGGAAATCTTCGATTTTTTGTGGTGCTTGTATTTTGATTTTCGCCGTGTTTGTACAGCGAATTATCAAGCTTATCGATAGGAAATATTTATCTATGTTAACATTAAGTAACTAATATAAATATATATATACATAATATTTATAAAATAATACTTCACTTGAATGATTGTCGTCACCTACAGCCAAGGCTCATCATCACCATGGTTTGATTGACGGAGAAGGCAAGGTATTCAGTCCATGTTATTCAAACCTAGGTCAATCGATAAATCACATAATATACGAGTGTTTTTGTTAATCTAACCTCCTATACACCTGCGCCGTCAAACTTTAATAACGCGAGCAACTTTTTCGATAATCAGACGTCACGGCATATTCTATATTCGTCAGAGACGACCCTGAGATACAACAGGTGTTCAACAATGTCGTAAGAACATCTTTACTGAAAAATAATATTTTCCTATCAGACGAATTGCAGATATTTATCAAGTAACTAGATTTTGTTCACAAATTCGTGATCGATTAAGTGATCTCTGGCCAAGGTTTAGAGTACAATCTGGTGCTACAAATCAGGACTTATCAAACTGATCTCGACGTTAAATTATTTTTACTAATTTCTATTCAACGCTTGACTAAAATAAATAAATAAATAAGTCTTTATTACTGTTCACCAGTTTTAGAAATTATAAGTTTTCCAATTAATAATTTACCGATCTTATTTAGGTTTTAATCAACAGCTTGTCCCTCGACAAAGGCCTCCTCTAAAGTCTTCAATTTCTCTCTATCTCTCGCTGTTCTCATCCACTCTGGACCAACCACTTTTTAAAGATCATCTTCCCAACGTTTCGTCTGTCGCCCTTTGTTTCTTTTCCCATTTCTGGGGTACCATAATGTTATAATTTTTGCCCATTTCTCATTTGTGTCTCTTACCAAAAGCCCTGCCCATGTCCACTTGGCTATCCTGACGGTAATTTGAGATGTAGCCTTAGATAGTAAAGCGCTCTAAGAAAAAGTGTGTTCACTCTTGGCTTGAATAAACTATTCCAAACTATTCCAATCCTTCGCGGTATATCCATATATGACATTTCGGATCTGGATATGAACATGGATATATGAATAATATTTCACCAAATACGGTTACGGTTAAGGATATGAAATTATTTCGTATTATCCGATTGTTTCAGATATCACGATTACTGATATGAGATGGTTTAGGACTTGAAAAAACATATATATTTACAAGGTAAGTATTAGACTATAATTCGAGGTATTATTTAAAAACAATAGCCTTAAACGTCAAATAATAAGAACAGTTTAAAAATAAGAGCGACTCGGCTAATGTATCGGCTTAGCCAGAGAAAACCTGTCCTAAAGTATTTCAATTTGACTCTACGCCTATCTGAAATTATTCGAAACTTTTTATCGGATTCGTTTACGGTTTCGGATATATTTTTATTTCGGATATCCGATAGTTTCGGTCACGGTTACGGAGCTCCATAACATCCCTGGAATAAACTTAATTGTTACATCACAAGGTCGTGAATTGGTCTCCTGGCATCGCGCTAATAACACATTTTCTTTATACTATATGACGTCGACGTAAAAACTCGTATTCGTATCTTGTAAGGGCGTACTCTATTTTTTTTCACATTATGTGTATTAAAAATTAGTTATCACTTGCTTTGGTGATGGAAGTAATCGTTACCTTACAGTTCTTTATTATGTTCTTATAGGTTTTTTTTTTTCACCTAACCTTACCCCTCTCATTGTGAGAGTCGAAATGAGTCCAGCGGCGGGTTAATAAAATATACGATGAGAACAAGTTAAACAATAATAATTATTGTTTAACTTTTTAATTATTATAAGCGGAGAGTGACTAGGTTTTTATAAGTTGGTACGTTAGACTTAGACTTCATCACCGTTCAACATTAGATGGGATTGTTATCAATCAAGCTTTGTTTGACTCATTGTATGTAAAGCATGATGAAAAAATAACCTTGATCTACATAACATATATAAAATTTTCATTACACTAATGTTCGAATTTGAAACTTGGTGTTAAATTTCGGCAAAATGAAAGTCCCAGAATTGCGCGGTTATGAATATTTTAAATTACCTAATTACATCTCGCAATTCTGCAGCCCACTAACCTGGAAACTATGTAAATACTCGTATATTCGTGAACAAATATTAACCATATTAACCAGAAGGCTGCGACAACATAAGTCTAGATATGCTTATAATGACATTTCCCTCTATAATCGATAAAATAAGACATCTAATAAATACTTCCATCTGTACATCGAAATTCCCTGATATCTGGATGGTTGCGATTGTTAAACCATTAGCGAAAGTTCCGGACCCAGGCGAACTTAAAGATCTTAGACCGATTAGTATACTACCGTGCATTTCAAAGGTTTTGGAAAAAATAGTATGTACACAGTTGACTCCATATTTAGAGACCAACAAAATTTTGCCGGAATTTCAGTCGGGTTTCAGAAAGGGAAGGAGTACGGTAACGGCATTGCTCGATGTGACGGAAAATATACTTTGTGCTCAAGATGAGGGAATGTGTACGCTTTTAGTTCTGCTAGATTTTTATAGGGCATTCGACTCTATTAATATTTCTTTATTATTATCTAAATTAAGTTATTATGGATTCGATAGCGAGGCTTTGCAGTGGTTTAATAGCTATCTCAGTAATCGTTACCAATGTGTTAAGATAAGTTGAAACGAAGGTTCGTCGCTGATTTCTGAGAAAAGGCCATGCAACAGGGGAATTCCTCAAGGATCGCTTTTAGGACCAATCCTTTTTATTTTATATACGGCTGACATCACAATGTACATTAAACATTGTAAATTTCCGTTCTATGCAGACGATACACAACTTTATATATCTTGTAAGCCTTCTGAAATAGATGAAACCATTGCTAAACTTAACGAAGATCTTTCTAAAATTGCGATGTGGTCCAAAAGAAATTCATTATTGCTCAACGCCACTAAAGCAAAATATAGAATATTCGGTAGCAAATATAATTTGTTCAATTTAAATCCAACATCCATGGTTAAGGTACTGGATGAACGTATTGAACGTGTGTATGAGGCGCGCTTATCTAAGCTCAACTATATGGACGTAGTCTTTGGTCCTCGTTTATTAGAGAGAACTCAAAAACTCGTACAACGAGTCCAGAATGCTTGTGCTCGCTTCTGCTTTAACGTTCCGTTTAAAGCTCATGTGACTCCATACCTAAACAAGCATTTCATTTTAAAAATGAAACATCGCAGGAAAATTCATTTGCTTTTCGGTGTGGTGAAATATCAAACTCCCGCTTATCTTTTTAATAAATTGTCCTGGATGCCAAGTCAGAGGTCATGCAACTCCCGGCAGCGAGCAAAGCAGCTTGTAACCCAACAACATAAGACAGCTGCTTTTAGAGGTAGTTTCCGTTACGCTGCATCTAAGTGTTGGAACAATATTCCTCCACCTATAAGGAACCTGCAGAGTATTTATAGATTTCGAATCAAACTAAAAGAGTATTTATTTGAACATCAGAAAAGGCAGGAAACATTAATACATGACACAAGTGCAATATAAACTGAATAATACACACACACTAACAGACACACATACAAACGCTCACAGATGGAGTCGCACTCACATAAACACACACACACGCGCGCACGCGCACTATCACATACATATATTATACACGAACACAATACTTTGTTTTTTTAAATGCCAAATTTTAACATTAAAATATTAGTTTAATTTAAGTTTATTATGTTTATTATTTAATATTAAGGTAGGACGTGTATGTTGATATCAATCGTCCGAACTGCACAACTATAAATGGGTCACTCTGAAAACCAGCGTCCCCGGTTCTTCCGAGACCATATGCTGAGCATGAACCCTTTTCACCTATTACGCATACATACTATTATGTCATGGTTTTAAGGTTGTAACATATAACGCTGTAATAGGTTGAAATAAATATTTTCTTTCTTTCTTTCTTTCTTTCATATTATGGTAATAAGTACAATACAAATATCATCAAAAAATTCTGAGAACTCCGTTTACTCTGATAGTAATTATTTGGCGTACGAATAATTCAAATTCAAAATCATTTAATCATATAAGTATTCAGTAAATACACTTATGAACGTCATTTTTTGCTCCTACCACCGTTTCGAAAATGTGCTTTAGCAATGAGGAGAAGAAACGGTGAAAGAAACTCTTCAAAACATCTTTTAAACAACACATGGTAATTATAAAGGTTTAAACCTGTGCGGAATTGGTTTCGACACTATTATTTCCAGGCGTCCTTGTCATTAATGTACTCATCTATACAGCTATACTATAATATCCTTTGCCTATAAGTTGTGTTTTAATGCGCCGCTTAAAAGTTCCAGTGGGCAACTCGCGTACCAACTTAGGAATCTTATTGTAAAAACGAACTCCAATCCCCACAAAGGAACGCTGAATATGAAATATAATCTGAAATAAAAAAAATGTTATATTATGTATAATGTATTGCTTAAGAATTTAATTTCCTTATCGTCAACACAATGATAATGATTAAATACCAAGTAAAATAAATAATTTAAAAATAGGGAACAAATTTAATTATTTTTAATTAATAAGTCACTGCAAGTAAACAGCGTTTATAAATTCATTTTCATTTTCATAGTTCTAGTTACTGATAATGTATTTCAGTAATTTTTGACACCTTACCCTAATGATTGTGGCCATCAAGCATTTCTCCTCCTTTCATCAGAGTCCTCGTACGGTTAGTTTGCTCAAGGTTGTATAGTAATAATTAACACCCTGAAAAAGGACACGTTGCAATTTTTAATAAACACATGAAGGTATACAGCATATGTGTGCGTATAATGAAGCGGGGAGCTGCATTATTGGTGCTACCGCGTGGGCACTCATAGAATTAATCTAGTATGTCGTCATAAATATTTTGAGATTGTGCAGGTCTCTCCGCCTTTAGGCTCGTGATGGTTGAAGATTGAACCGCAGTCCAGTTAACATTGGTTGGAAAAAATGGAATGGCCGAAATAAAAACATTGTAGTACAAATAAATGGGTAGATTGTTTGCAGCAATAAATAAAATGAGTTGATGTGTTTCGTTAATCAATATTATTTTGTTCTTAGAGACAATTTGGGGACATTAATTTTTTAATTACTCTTTTCATAAATGTGTTCAATCACCATTTTCTTCTTTTTTATAATTATAAAATAGTCGTGTAAGTAAAACATGGTTATTCATACGATTTTATAATATTGAACCAGCAATGAAACTTATGATGCTTCTACATCCCAGTATTAATCCTGCAGGCCGCGCGAAGAATTTCATATTCGATCCCTGTGTAGACCAAATATTTAAATCACGATCTTGTGAATATCAGATTACCCGATCGTATCCACCATAAGACTGAATATATAAGAAAATTGAAACTTACTATATAATGTAAACTAGACGCTTCCGCGAGTGTCGTTCATTTTGAATTTTTATCGCTTCAGTACGTTATATGTTGCATAGTATCCAACAAGATATATTTTTTGTAACAGATCGTACGCTCAGAATGATTAATAGTATTGAACATAAGCCGACACTAAGGAAACTTTAAACTCTACGATCAAATATTGTACTTTTGTTTTTAGTTTCAGTCGTGCCGACTTTAGATAGAAGTTAATATTTAAACACAACTTTTTTTTATTAGAAAAAAAAATTAAGACATTAAACTAATAATTGTTTAAACTATTCTAAATTTTCTAAAAATAGACAAAGACAAATCATAAAAATCTTTTTCCGCTTTATTTTTGAATTGATTTCGTTTTTTTCTTCTTTGATATCTGTAGATGAGCTTTTGTGCTATAAAATAAAACGTTATGAAAACAGAAGGTTATTAAATGATCAGGTGAATGTCGCATGTCGCTGATGTAGCACTGAACTATCGCAATGGCAAGCGCTGGCAGCGCAGCGTCCTGAATGACGACACATGGTACGCACTAAAACTGACTCTTCCGAGGAGTGCCGCAAGCTGGACCTTGATAACAAGCGCGACGAAATACTACCTGACCACCAGCGGCTATAAACTACAACGGCGTTCTCACTTGCCCTCACTGTGCTCGCGAGTTTACCGCCAAGACAATATGAGCCATATTACAATCGCCATACCCAGCTCTGGATGTTTAAGCGGTCACCACGGCCGAAATCTGCTAAGGACGATAATAATAGTTGATTGCTAGGAGACTATAGTACTTGATTCCGGTACAATATTCAAGTAACATTTAAATGAACCCAAAATGTCCCAAAGTTCCTTTCCCAGATATTTATGTAGCGATAACCAATGTTAGTATATGTAAGTAGCAAAGTTACGTAATATCCGGGTCATTGCGTCTGATGAGATGAAAAATTGGCAACCTTAGACGATCTCGGCGATAATATGGGGTGAATTTGTCGGAAAACAATAAAATGTTAGTCGTGAAATATAAATTCAGAAGTCATTTATTTACTACAAGCTGTCACCTCGAGTGTTGGATAGCACACCAGTCCTTGAGATCAATTTACGCAAACTCACAGAGGAAAAATGTTAATTTTTTTGTTGCCAACACTGAATTGTTAATTTACTATTTGTCTATGTACCGCGTGTATATTCTTATAATTAATCTGTACACCAAAATGATTCGATCCTAATCTGTGACGTTAATTCAATTCGACTGCAACCACAGAGTACATTAGCTGCAACTTGAAATATGATGTATAGAATAAGTCCGCAACATACAAAATTCGCTGAATATTATTATAAATTAAAATGAAATTAAAATAATTATGAACGTATGTTTGTTTTATACTGAACTTTCTGTACCATTTAAATAAATAAATACTCAGACAAGAACATGGTCCTGGTGTAATCGTGTGAGTCAATTTTTTCGATATTTTTGTGATATTTTTCTCATACTCAGAACTTTCAATATAGCTAGTATATAAAGTAGAATACAAAAATATTATGATAGAAAACAATCTCCGGACTCTAGAGATTAAATCTGTATGCGGCATCAGAATCATGTGTGAGGTTAGCCGACCTAAGCAGTTCATGAGGTTAGAACACATCAGTTTCGTCCTTATATGTGTGGGTTCATCTCAACTGGGAACTTAAAAATCTCCTCATTATGCCTTAATCACCAAGTTCGACAACTTCGAGAACCTTCGTAATACTACCGCTCCCGCTTTTCAATTGACCCTTCGAGAACCTTCGTAACAATATAAATGGCTGCTCTGGTTAAAAATCTTATCCCGACTACACAGAACATGGTCAAATCTACCCCCCGTAAGTAATGAGTAAGGTCTATAGAGGTTAGTACTCTATCGAACGATAGGCAGAGTCAGGGGAACGGTATTCTAACGATGTTTTCTTGTTTCATATCTTGGTATTATGCAGCTAACTATAAACTGTGTACATATGTATATTAGATTGAAACGACTAATATTCAGTTTTATAAGTGACAATATTAAAAATGATCTCAGAAGCGCATTCACGTAACAAGGAATTTCAAGGTATGTAATACTTCGTACAAAAGCGAACATAACATAAAATAAAAGTTATATCACTGTTTGATAACCATTCAAGTATGAGTGTCCAACACGATAAAAGCTTTTATAGCAATGCAACATTGAAAAAAACTCAAGCCAACCTGATGTCAGTCCCGTGACTTTTAATTAAATTGTTTTAATTCCAAATGAAAACTAAACTGACTCATATAATGAAATTCCCTTGAGAGCGAAACATAAATAAAAAATAAAATAAAAATAAACGTTTACACACTCACACCCCCGCACTAGGATTCCCTGTGTTGCGGGTGGCATGGACATACACAATGATCACATCACATACACCCATGACCCGAGAACAAACATTTATCTGTCACATAAATATCTGCCCCGGCCGGGAATCGAACCCGGGACCCCTCGCTCGGCAGGCAGGGTCACTACCAACTGGGCTACGGGGTCGTCAATTTCCTATTACTTGTTATTCACGTGTCTCTGTCAGTCGTACTTGTCAAATACGATTTTTTTTGCGTACTTATATTGAATGCAGAAACGAAATAGTTGAAATTTGGTACACGTATACAGTTCAGTGACACAGTGACAGACGTACAACGTGAATGAATTAAATTCGATGTGAACGGTTGATTTAGGGGTCCATTTAAATATTGAAGGACACAAAGTAAGTTAAAAAATATACATTTTAATTAATTTCTTCAGAGACTAAAATAGGTTTAAACTTTTATACGTTATGTTTCCTTTTGCATACGTTGTTAAAAGAAATCATAGGACCACAGTGTTCTAGCGGATATTAACGTTTGTATGCGGAAATGTAAACGTTGACGTATTCAACTTGAACCATAGTACGATAACAGGGTTTCCTGTAGTTAGGGGTTTTATGAAGAAGATATTTTATGTGTCTAAACGGCCAGTGATAAAAACGTATATATGTATATATAAACATATATGTACTTTTGAAACCTAAAGCGAATATCGCGAAATTTTTTGTGATAACATTCCACAATACTATATTGACGCACACGTCAAATGTGTCAAAAACCCTGTATCACGCTATCGAAGTTTTCTAAGATGTTTACGTATCTATACATGTTTTGAATGAATCGGATTATCAATTAATCGGAGCACGGACCCTCCACAGGCAAAATCACTTCGCCTAGCGAGAGGATCTTCCTTAGTTACATTATACGAGTACATTCAACTTTTGAAGGGCTTGTGAGTTGGAAGTGAGTGATATAAAATGTTAGTGTGTTTGAAACTTTGTTACATGAAGAGTCTTATGTACCACCCGGTATAATTCCGCCGATTATATGTATTTGGTGAAAGGGATTTTACTTGTGTACCTAGTTCAACTTCACCATCAACCGTAAAGATTTTACCCGTGTCAATCGCAGTGATAACTTACCATCAAGTTATTCGTCAGTTCGTTTGTCGGCTTTCAAAGCGCAAACTCGCTCGTGCTCGCTTCAAAGTTGGCAGATTTTCAAACTCTCTACCTCTAATATATATATACACACACACACACACACATATATATATATATATATATGTATAGTTGATAAACTGTATAATTCGTAAACCTTTATACGTATAAATTTATTTTGTTATACATTGACATGGCAACAACACGGTTCCAACTTTAATGTTTTAAATTAGATAGGATCCGCTGTGATTTTACGTAAAATATTACGGTATAAATTTCATAATTCTCATGTATATTCATAGTGTTTAAACCTGGTTTACATATAATTGAGTTATCTACGACGGTTGGCTAGTAAAATATTAAATTGCAGTCCTGATTATCGCGTAAATATTTAATTAAAAAATCATAGTTTTAAGTATCTACATCTACGTCTGTGTCCGTGTCGTCTGTGTCTGTGTCGTCTGTGTCTGTGTCGTCCGTGTCTGTGTCGTCTGTATCTGTGTCGGTGTCGTATGTGTCTGTGTCGTCTGTGTCGTCTGTATCTGTGTCGGTGTCGTCTGTGTTTGTGTCTGTGTCGTCTGTTTCTGTGTCTGTGTCGTCTATATCTGTGTCGGTGTCGTCTGTGTTTGTGTCTGTGTCGTCTGCGTCTGTATCATCTGTGTCTGTGTCGTCTGTATCTATGCCTATGTCATCTGTGTCTGTGTCCTCTGTATCTGTGTCGTCTGTGTCTGTGTCGTCTGTGTCTGTGTCGTCTGTATCTGTGTCTGTATGTGTGTCTGTGTCGTCCGTATCTGTATCTGTGTCGTCTGTGTCTTCTGTTAAAAAATCTTTCACCACTCGAAAAGTACATTATACTGGGTGAACATAGGCTACATAGGCTATATATATACATATAAATTACCTAGAACTATGATCATACTCACTTTGTATGATACTCATAATAGATAAGTATCAAAATATATCTACGTCATATCTACTGAGATAAATCATTGTTCGACCCGAAGGATGTAGGGGCGGGCCAGTGATCTATACGTATAATACAATTCTAACTGATCCCATTCTGTTCATAAATGATATATGAGAAATAACATTATTAGGGGCCTTTATTAACGCAATAAAACCCAAAACATTAATTGTTAGAATTTTTTTCCTTGTCCGTGCGTTCGTTCGCGCTAATCTAAGAAATGGCTTAACTGATTACGTTCTGGTTTTCACTTAAGTATAAAGTAAGTAAGTTTGTAGTAAGCATCACTTAATATATAAAGTTCGTTTCATTTCAATCCGTCCATAAATTAAAAGAGTTATAAATTAATATATGTCTTTCTAAATCACAGTACGAGAAAAATCCAGTCCTAAACAATCGGAATGCTATTTCTAAGGCTAAGGTAGTTTTTCTGAACCGAATCGAGGCTTTGTTAGTTAATAATAAAATTGTAACGGGGCTGAGTTTATATACGGAATATTTTTAACAAAATTTAATATCGGTAGACTGTTTAAAATATAGACGCTTCTAACAGCGATTATGTGATATCGGTTAAATTACCATCGTTCGTTATGGAGTTCAATTTTTATCTAAACTTCATCATATGTATCTAGAATTCCTCAACTTGCTATTTAACTTTAAAAAAGGAATTACAAAAATCACTCCCTAGATCTCAACTACTCAACTTGGTGTGTCCATTTAAAAAAAAAAGAATTATGAAAATCGCTCGCATCAAAATAGATCTCTGAGTCGACACATACATATAACATAAACCTATTTTTAAGTCAATTCAAAAACTTTTTAATCACTATTTAACATAATTGTGTTACATATGTAAGCACATAACAGACACTAAGAACAATGACGTGATGATTGCAAATATTGTGATGTTCAATAAATATATTTATATTAATTTAATAACGTTATTCATTTCGTAAAAGATACTCATTAAAATATCTCTATTCTCAATTTAAGTGAATATCATGGAGGCGCTTTAGCGATTAATGTCTAGACTGACAGATTATGTTTTAAATAAGTCTTTGGTGACAAATTTGATATGTTTTCACTGTTACTTGTAATACTTTAATGTCTTTAGTTAAATCCAAATAGCCGCCATATTGGATTTCGTGTGATGTCAACACTTTTTGAGTTTCAACTCATTAGGCACGTTAATGCAATACCGATATCAAGGGAGTTGTAAAGAAAAAAATCTCTGTCCAACGATACATGACGAACCGAACAACATGACGAACCGAACATCCGACTGCTAGGCGCTCCTGTCCCGTGGAAAACCACAACCAAATACTTAGGAGTAACACTCGACTCCGGATTAACTTTCAGACCGCACATACGAAAAATTACCAACTCCGCCAGATACTACATGGGCCGACTCAACAATCTGTTGGGAAGGCATAGTAAGATGTCCCTCAGGAATAAGCGAACGCTCTATAAGGTTTGCATACGACCAGTGTTGTCATACGCCGCCCCTGTTTTCGCACACGCCGATCCCAAAATCCTTCATCCCATCCAAGTCGTTCAAAACATTTTTTGCAGGAGAGCAACCAACGCCCACTGGTGCGTGAGGAACGCCGACCTGCACTTCGATCTCCAGCTTCCGTCGATTCAAACATTTTTCAGAGATTATAGCACATCCTTCTTTAAATCCTCAGAGGAACACAGTAATCCCCTTATCAGACAGGCAGCGGACTACACCGCTCCTAGTCTTTCAGGCCACCAAATCCGGCGGCCGAGAAATGCTCTCACCAATCCCCCAGACAAGCTTTCCTCTGACTTGGACCGCCGTTTGGCGGCCACAGCCAAGAACTCCAACAATTCCAGTTAGTAGCGTCCTTAAGACGCCGCATAGTCTCATCATCCGACAACACCTTATGTGTTAATAACAAGCGGACGCTCCCTCGGGAGTGCCGCTAGCACCCTATCCTTCTCTAAGGATGGGGTCGCATCCGATGAAGGCTTAGGGGCCACAAGGCCAAAGCCAACCGGGTGGTGTTTAGTGGGTAACCAACAGGAGTCCCACATAACCAGAGCAGCCGGCTGCCTGGTATGCATAAAGCATTCACCACCCCCCTCCCCCGCTTCCGGAGGGTAGCCCACTACCATCTCTGGGCGCAAAAAAAAAAAAAAAAAATTGTCCAACGATAAGTTTTGAACTTCTACATGAATCGAGTTCTAATGCACGTTGTTCAAGCATTGTTGTGGTAAGTTCCAAGCCTCAACTCGGCTTAACGTCTAAGACATAAGTGCATACGCACACGAATAATAGGTGTACCTACTGCAGCATCACCCACGGAACGAAGGGTACGCAGCTTAGTCCAAGAATAGAACTTCTAGCTGATCTTCAGCTTCCACCGTCGTATCACACCCAACTTATCACATATCCTTCGTTCGATTTTAGAAAACATTGAATAACCCTTTTTATAATGACAAATCAATAAATGGACCATAGACAACTTTATTCGATTTAATCGATTAATGATTCAACTTTTAAATCAAATTTTTTACACTATATTAGTTATTGCAATAAATAAATAACATTATGAATAATAAACATAAATAAAAAATTAGTAGAAGTTAGTACATTAATGTTACGAATATAATAACAAAACTAGCAAACCTAAGCTAAGTGTACCAAAGTGGTCGTAAAGGTCAATATTTTCGTTTAGCAAAAACAACAAAGCGAAATATGAAATCACCATTTTTGTCAAAATAAAGTACCAATCCACATGTATGCAGAGTATGCATTATAAATCAATGTAACGATCCAACTTTTTTGAACTGTTCTTAAGAAATAGTAAAACTAAAGATACTAGTTGAAGAGATATATCTTAAAAGAAATCTAGTCCATCTGAGCCCTTAATACTTATTTTAAAGTCGTATATAACGTTAATCATTTAAACGATCCAAAACACTTGGATATTGTTATTGACTCAGAAATGTATTGAAAAGCACAGAAATGTGCTAAAGCATGTGGATCAATTCACATATTATATTTATTTCTTACTTCGAAAAATCTTACTTAATTTAGCATAACATTAAATTTGTATCATGGAAAATCTTTCAACTTTATACCTGTAGTTGTCTTAAATAATGTAACCAATTAATTTCAAGAGCAAAAAGAGAAGAAGAATTCCAAACATCATTTTCATTATTAAGAGTACCTACTATACATAAAAAAGCATCTAAACCATATTTTTTTTAATATTATTTTAAATATGAAACCAAACTTAATGATACATTTCAAACTTAAAAATAAAAAGGTTTTCCGTTAAAATTCCAATGAAACCAACAGATTTAAGGCACTACATCACTGAATTATAACGATCTAGACTTAAAAGATAAATATCTCAAAAATATATTAATGTGGATTGGATCTTTTTCGTTTAACTACGTCTTATTTATCAACTAGGGCCTTATATTACACTCCGTATATTACACGCTATTAGTTTAGTTCTCTTGTCTTACGCGTAGCAAACATAGCGCAGTTCGCGATCACGAGTTAGTTTCGTTTCATTCTCAGAGGAGGGTGTACGTCTGGATGTCGAATTGAATTATCGTAAAAACTTTGTCGTGTATCCGATTTTATTTTCCCCGCTTATATAAAAACATACCTTTCACGAGTATCCGAACATTTCCAAACTCCATTTCATAACGAATATTCATATTGTGAAAGATCCTATTTTAATGTGAACGTACCTATTTTAATGTGATTAATTATTGCTATTTGAAATACAAAAATTTAATTCCTTTGTAAGATTTAAAGACTCCAGTGAAGTGTTCGTGGTTTTGATGTATTTTGCGGTGTTTTTTCAAAATAGGTGGACAAAAGATTGTATCGGACAATCATGGAAGAGGCTACAATCAGTCGCTTTGTAGTGGAGTCGACTTAAATTGGACGTTATGTGCTCATCAGATCAAGCAGCTCCTGAATATCCTGATGCCTTTCTACGATGATATGGTAAGTATGTAATTATTAAGATACTCTTCAGTTAGTTATACCTAAATGCACAGTTTTGGTTCGTTAGTTCGTTTCCCAGAGGAAATAATGCATAAATCAGGAAATTGTTTATCTAATTTGTTTATTTAATGATATTTTATGACACAAAACAGAATTCAATCATTACAAACTAACAAAATAATATGATGAATTAAGAGCTGGAACATATTCTTTAGGTATGTGTACACTTCTTGACTAAGAAATTTTCAAAGCGACGGCAAATATTTATAATATCAGTATTAAATTTTACTTTAAATGCGCATAGTGACTAATCAGTTTTGCTAAGGATAGCTAGGACTTCTCTCCTAAATTAAGAAATATTGTTAATATATATAGGTATCTAAACTGTTATTATTTTTAATGACAATATCATTATATAGGCCATAATAATACTAATAATAGGTATTTATTAATATTTTCATACACGTCCTTATATTGCTTCTGCTTCCATTTGAAAGGTGCGTTATACTTGAGAAGAAACGACGAAAGAAACTCCTGTGGATAAAGTTAATAAAGAACACGTTTTCTTTCGTGTGCAGATGAGTTTATTTCGTCGTATCTTTTCAATATAACGCACGTTTTCAAATGTTTTATTCAACTAAGCTGTAATGAATATATTTACATATATTTTGTACCTATAACATTCAGGTTTATTTGATCCAGTAATGAGTAGTTAATGTACTATTATAGATATATATGTTAGAGTAATGTTTTACCCGACTTTCAACTAGGACGGGCTTCTCAATTCGTTGGTATTTTTTTTATTTTGTTTCCTCAGACCTCCGTTTTTATTAACTGATTTTTCAATTCTCTTTTTGTTTGAGAGGGTGTACTTCCCGTTTGGTCCTACTTAAATTTGAAACAAATATACCACGCCTCAAGGTAAAAAATAGGAGACGAAACCAAAAACCCATCACCGCTCACCATCTTCAAATTGAGGTCGGTTTCTTTTTTTTTGACAAAATATTTTTCAATAAATAACCTGATCATTATTTTTTATCATTTTTTTGTATTCTGGAAAAGCTTAGTTTATAAAGAGAGAGTGCGAATTTTGTGAGTTTGAAAAATTATTTCACTGTTTGAAACGTACATTATACTCCGGATGTACATAGATTATATGATTATTTATATATAAATGCGCATATTCGTTCAACCCGAGCAAACAGGGCGGACCGCTAGTCAAAAATAAAGATAGGATAGATAACGCGTTAAGTTAACAATAAATTGTCATATTCTTTTTGTCTGATAAACGCGTAATAATACGAAAAAAAATCCGTTTTATTATGAATATGTCAATAAAAACTGTTTTGTAATGAGCAAACTTAAAACGAGTTTAAATAAATCCATGTGTGTTTTGACAGTCTGATTATTTTACTTGTTTCCAGGTTGCATATTATAGAAAGGTTTTTATTGACATATTCATAATGAAATGGAAATTATTTTAAGTGCAAAAACACAAATAAAAAAATGAACATAATATGAAATTTGGCGGCGCAGCGACGAATACTTCCTTTGCAGTTCAGTTTCTATTTTATGTACTGTGAAGAAAAGATTTTGATAAAGTAAAAATACAATATTACGTTACCCGAATACGATTAATGTGTAGCCTGATCGACATTTCAATTTGCACTTCAGTTTAGAAGCGTTTACAGCTATTACCTGCTATCTAGTTCCAATCAATCATTGTCAAATATTAACTAGAGATGAAATTCCATTCTTCTATCTTGAATTTATCTCCTATCTACGCAAATAATAATACTGTCGATGCAGAATCTGTACATTAAATTTTTTTTGGAAATTATAATGTTGATCCCGAGTTCAAAACATATTTTGTTGGATTTTTTTTTCTTTTTTATGTTAATAGTCGACAAATGAGCAGACGAGCCACCTGATGGTAAGTGGTCACCGTCGCCCATGGACATCAGCAAGTCCAAAGGTATCACTGATGCGTTGGCAGCCAGCAAATGAAAAAAGAGTAAGAAATATAATCTCTCTGACCATGTATTAAACTAACACCACTGATCAGACTTGAACGATGCTTGGCATATTAGTAGCTTCTATGCATAAATAGGAAGTGAAAGTAAACATTGACATTCTATTAAGAGATAACATTTTGACAGAAATAGGAGATAAGATTTTGGCTGCAGCTATTGTAGTAACTTAATATTTATTTAAATAGAGAAACTTTTACTGGTCAGTAGTTACCGCCTGACACCACACAAAGTGTTTTAAGGCTTCCATCTCGATAAAGACTACGTTAATGGATCTATACAAATAAAAAAAGCTTTTTGTACATGAAGGATATGAGGGAAAAACTACTATAAGTAAGGGGCCTTTATTAACGCAATAGAACCCAAAACAATAGTTTTCTGTGCGATTTTTTTCTGTGCGATTGTACGCGCTAATCTCAGAAATGGCTTATCAGATTTCGTCTTTGTTTTCACTAATGTATTGCAGTAAGTGTCATTAATGTTTAAAGTTCGTTTCATTTAAATCCGTCCATAGACAAAAAAGTTATGAATTTATTGAAAATAATGTTGGTACCATTATTTTGCGTACGGCGTAGGTTTCCGAAGCGAAGCGAGGGCAGTTTACTAGTCTATACTAATAAATAAAATTGGAGTGTCTGTTTCTAATATTAAAATAACCGCTTTTTACTACATGCATATGAATGTATATATGGTATATATACCAAAATAACATTTTTTTAAATTTTTGTCTGTCTGTCTGTTTGTTCCGGCTAATCTCTGAAACGGCTGGACTGATTTTGACGGGACTTTCACTGGCAAGTAGCTGATGTAATAAGGAGTAACTTAGGCTACTTTAATTTCTACTAAATACCTTTTTCGTTAAATTCCACGCGGACGAAGTCGCGAGCACAGCTAGTAATAAATAAAAATATATTTAGATTTTAACTTTAAACATTCAAAGTAATTGGAAAAAAGTCAAAGTAATTGGATACAAGATGATCAAATTTTGTGTAACTATATGTTTTGTGTTATTTTTATGAAAGAGATTTTATATAGTAACTAGCGGCCCCGTCCGACTTCGTTCGGGTTGGACTATTAATTATATAAGTATATACATGATTATTAAAAAAATAATATTTTTAGACAGGTTAGCTGACATTGTATATAGCATATCATCTGGACAATCACATGTTCTCACTACATACCAATTTTTACGAAGATCAGTCAAGCCGTTCTTGAGTTATAACAGGACATACAGACAGACAGACGGACAAAATGATTGAATTGATGTCAGTGTGTCATAAAACGAATATTTGTTGTGAAATTTGACAAAAATGTACAAGTTGACATTACAGATTCATATAGATAAATAGCCTATTATCACGTGTTCTCACTACATACCAATTTTCATTAGGATCGGTAAGGCGTTGAGTTATCTCAAGACATCACGAAAAACTCAACAGATTTATATAGTAGTATTAATTTAATAATTTGTCACAGCGAGATATGGAGTGTCATATAATTGTGAAATGAAAGAACTGAATTCCAAAACTCATAAAGTTAGTGTAAGGTATATATAATCAGGGCCCCCAAACATCAATTCTCATCCATGAGAAATGACTTTTGGGGCCGTAATTCGATATCAAAATATCTGTGTCACATTTAAAATTACTAATATAAAACGAGCGTTTTAGTATCTTTCTCTTTTTTTTATCATTTCAACAAAATAAACAAATTTGTAGGGAATAGCATAAAGAAACCACATAGGTTTATATGACATGCAATAACTGCGTTTACATCAGCGTACTTGTACATTATAGATAAGAAAATGTTTAGCTATAAATATATATATCAATTGCCATCAAAAATTTGTACTGAACGAAATAGTTAAAATATGTGTGATTATTAATTAAATTAAAACTACATCTTCCGTGCACCAAGCGTATATTTTACATGCTGCTCAGAAGGTACAGTTTCAATTTTCTTTTTATGTTATTTGGATTAATTTTATCGCGTAAGTCAATAGGTAATGCATTAATTAACCGAGGAACCAGGTAAGATGTCGTCCTCTGGCAATATCTATTGTTCGCGCGCGGCTCGCACAGCCGGCGGTGAGCGACGGCCCGTGTACATACAGTGTTTAATTATTTGCCAAAATGTGTTATTAAAAAAGTTTTCTTTTAGTATCATAAAGTTGAATAGGGTGTTTATTGGTAGTATTCTACAATACTTAAATATTTCATTGTTATCATTAAATGAGTGTTGTTTATTAATAATTGTTTTAAGAATTCTTTTTTGGAGGTTCAATATCTCTTTTAGATACGATTTAGAAGTACGTCCATAGCTACTTAAACCGTATTGAATGTACGATTCGGCGAGCGAATTGTATAACATTAACTTAGTTTTATAAGGAATTCGATTTTTTAGGATAACCATGTGAGCTAAAAATTGCCTTAGTTTATTGCAGACGTGTTCAGTATGACTGCTCCAGTTGAGCTTGTTATCTATAATTATGCCTAAGTAAGTATGTGTATCAGCAAGTTCGATGGTGGGGCACTTGCAGACAGCATTGTGAGAGACATGCAAGTAATCATGATCATAGGCGATTAAATTATTTATTGGGATATTTGGTAAGTGTGGGGATCTAATAAGTAATAATTTCGTTTTATTAGCATTTAAAACTAAACCAGCATCATGACACCATTTACTGAACACATTCAGATCAGTCTGTAGGACCTCAAGGGCTTTTTGAGGATCCTTATCAGCTAGTAGAAGGCATGTATCATCTGCAAATTGGTAACAGGAGCAGTACTTTATGCAATTGTTCATGTCATTGACGTAGGAAATAAAATGGAGAGGACCCAAAACCAAGCCCTAAGCAGTACCCTTAGTGATTGCTATAGGCTTGCTATATATGTCATCAACTTTAACTGTAAAAGTTCTATTTTGGAGATGTGTTTAGGTAAAGTGTTGACGCTTATGTTCCAGACGAACGACGTGCCATGACTTCGTTCGGGGTGATAAAATTAAACATATAGATAATGCATAGGCTATGTTCATCCGGAATAATGTACATTACGAATGGTAAAAGAATTATTCAAATACGTGTCGTGGTTTCGGAGATTAACAAACGCATATACACAACTCACAAGATTCGCGGTCTCCCTTTATCATATTAGTACCTATAGATAAATATTTATTTTGGCGACTTATTTGTTTGTAATATTTGTTTGTATGTTCATACCTCCGGCGTCACTGAATTCTAAATGTCTCCAGTTCGTAACATTATTTCCCAGTTTTTTTTTGTATTACAGTAGACTATAGTGTTTGCATGATAGATATACAGCCAACGAACTAACTACATCTGGAGTTCATTTTAGGCTATGAACTTAAAAACAGTTTTAAATTTAAAAGCTACCTCGACGATACGGTACCAGAGAGACCTGTCAATTTCAGGCTTTAAGATGACTTTAAATGTAATTGACATCGGTACCCGGCATACCGGCTACAACTCTTTGAACAAAATGTAGGTAGAACAACATAGCTATAATCACTTTTCCAGTATTATTGCTTCCAAACGTCGTGGCTCTCCAATTAAAAGTTTGACATTCAATTAAAAATGAGCTTTTAGATTAGTTATTGAACGGTGGGAAAAATGGCATAATGTCAATTTTCTTAGTTGATATTGATGTATTTTCCAGTATCATTACTTAAAAAACGAAGTTGGTTTGATAAAATACATTTTATAAATTTAAAGTTTGATTTAAACGGTGACAATCGTTGCGGTTTAGATTCGGGGCAGGGCTTTTGTCTCAAGGCCTAAAACATTCTTCACAATGTTGCTCAAGTAAGTATTGGTATTCCAAATTCAAATTGGATTAGATTTCTTTTTCATAACCGGCGTATAAAATTAAGAAACCTTATGTAATAAAAAAATTAACTGGGTTACCATGAACACTTTTCTCAGAGTTTTAAGGATACTTAAAAATTAATGTATTGATTGCACTGTTTCTACAGCGGGTAAGTGTTCTTTCATACTAAAAATTTTAATTATCCAACAAATATTATGAGTAAATACAGATTTTTTTTGTTAATTAACGATTTAATGGCCATTCAAAGTTACAACGACCTTCGGATAACTTTGAATTGAGTTATAGTGGACAGTGAAAATCCTCTACGATTCATTAGTTATTTGATTTGGGTAACATTTTATTGTTATTTTCAACAAAAAATATGTATAACTATCAAAATAAAGAGACTTGTCAAATACTACAACTTACCATTCACTGGTAATACTATCATCCAAATATTTGCTCCTAATAAGTGGAAAAAACTTATTAGAAACACATGTATTTTTAATAATATACGATATATTTATTAAGAATCAAATAGAAATATAAAGTTTTTCACTTAATTAACTATCAAATGAGATCAATAAACAGTGATGAGATGAAAGGTTACTAGTAAGCAGCATGGTATTGGAAAAATTCATGCGCCCCATTTCATAAACAAAATATCTCCCTATGAAAAACTACCCATCCCTTCTGGTGGATCGGTGTTCTATTAGAAGTGATATTATGTTTTTTTTTTCTTTACAATGCACAATTCACTTATTGAATACTAAGTCCAGCTATGTAAATATTATTTTTTTAAAACATTCATGGTGAGATCGTCAGAGCTCACTTTATGAATGAATCCAGGGAAAAAGTTCATCTCTGAAACCGCAAAACACACCTGTGAACTTATCTGGCTGTCGTTTTTCATTACTTTGTGACTTTCTCAAAACGTATTTGAATGCCATCTGAACTCACAACATACTAAGGAAAAAAGTTTTACTACGAACACTCTTTTGTTTTAATTTATAAAATAAAGTTATAAGCGGTATATTATACTTGTTTGAGGCTTTTATCCTAGTTGAGGCCTTCGATCGGATTTTATCAAGGGCTTCCTCTAAAACAGCTAGTGTATAATATGACTTTACGCCATATTTACGCACACCGAGCTCAGTCACTTTAGCTTTTCGCGTATTATATAAATCTGTAACAATAGAAAAAAATATAAAAAGTTGTAACTCATTTCATTATGTAACCGGTACTCATGATACGTTTTAATTATTGCCAATATTTCGATGTGGATGTTGGTCACGGTGAAACTGCGGTGGCGAGGAGAAACCCTGGACAAGCTAGTAGTAGAATAATCTATCTACCCTACGTCTAGTTCGTTTTTAATTTGAGATAGGTAAAAAACATGATAAAATTACGAAATTGTTTCAAAAAAGGCTAATTAAATAAATCTTTCACCTCTAAAAATCAAACAATCTATATTTTACATACCTTTTCTGTATTCAATTCCGATCTCTGCCACACACACTTTTTTCTTAGTGACAACCGCGAATAGAAAAGGCGCAAAAGTTTTGAAAACTTATTGACCGTTGTCATTTTATGTGATATTTGACATTTCAAACATGTAAACGTTCTGTTTCATATAATGATACTAAAGGTGTTAGAATAAAAAAATATAAACCTTCAAAGCGATTTTATTCATGCTTATACGGAAATTCGAAGTTATTCAACTTGACTGTAGCGAAAATGAATTTAAATATAGGTAATATTATTATATGCGATACACATTGAATGTTAAAAAATAAAGTATAAACAAGGCTTAATTAGTGTAATCCATTGAGAAATTCCATTTTTCATTTTTAGAACCTAAAACCTGTCTTATCTTATGTGTATCTTTTATATCTTAAAAAAATGTCAGATCCGGTTCATTAGCAACGGAGTTATGGCTGGACTTAAACAAAAAAATTAAAATTTATATACGCGAACGTAGAATTTTAACTTTATTATTGAAGTCTGTTCAAAACGAAATATTAATGTTACTGACCACAGATATTTTTAAACAGGGTTCAGCTATATCCATCCATTGAGAATTTCCATTTATGATCACCACAACTCATCATCAGATCCTCATCATATTTATAAGGAACCAACTACGAGCCATCCTATATACAAAAAAAAGAATCATAACAAATCGTTTCATAAAAAACGAAATTTTGGCCGGACAAACATAATAAAAACACACATACGCACGAACATAGAACCTCCTATTTTTTGAATTCCGAGGCAGGCCACCTCATTGTAATTGGTGATTACCGTCCATGCATATGAGTAACGCCAAACGCTTTATCAAGGCGTTGCACAGTCAGAAAGGCTCATTAACTTCGTCACAAACATTGCGATCTAAAGTTAAAGTGTCGCATTTATTTTTTTAAAAGGGTCGTAGAAAGCTATTTTAACCATACGACCAGACATCTAGGAGATGTTACATATTTTTACGTACATATGACACATTTATACATATCATTTATACATACACACATAGATACATATTCATGTATACATACAAACCGTTGTGCTACAAAGGCCCTTCTCCATTACAGTTATGACAGCAGCATAATTGAAATTCTACGATATTTATAACGATCAATAAAACAGATAAAGGTAGTAAACTGTTAATTATTCGCCGTTGACGTACAGACCAAATATACTTGACATTTATGGTTCTACCGGGCGATGTATTGAGACCGGTATTCTTTTTAGTTGCCATTGTTTCCCTTACTTTTGATTGCTCGCTAGTTACGTAGAAGCGAGATGAATCCCAGCAAACAAATTACATTTTGATTCTTGTACCTTTGAATATTGTGCTTTGAATTTTAACTTTGAACTATTCGTTATGCTCGTGGATATTATTCTTCGGTTCCTTGGGATTCGAACTGATCGCTAGCAAAAAAACCTATGGTCTCTATTTGTTTAAATAACTGGGTGTCCTATAGGTGAAATGTGGCTTTGTGGTTCTATATATGACATATTCAATTTATAGTCACCTAGGAAATATACCTAAAATAGTCCCTTTTACGTTTTGTTGAAATCTTCGCCTGTTACAATAAAAACCATTTACTTGCTATGATGGTTAAGTTTCTGAATACTGCGTTTTAAATAAAAAAAAAGTCGCGTCATAATCAAATGACGTATGGTAATACTGACACCGAGGGTTCTGATCACATCCAGGGTAGCATAATACGTGCAAATATTTCATTTCAAATATAAGATAGTTCTCGGTAATTCTAAGGAAGGAACATTTGGGCGAAAAATTGCTTTAATAAAAATCAATTGTGTTTTAAAAATAGGGAACAACCAATATAAGGGTACAATTTTTTGCAATTTGGAATAGTAGAAATAAAGATAATGTTATATTGACGCGCTCATAGCATTGACAATTCAATCTAATTGGTAGTGACCTTGCCTGACAAGTGAGGAGTCCCGGGTTTGTTTTCTGGCAAACATGTGTGACAAAAAAAATAATAAATAAAAAAATAGTGTAGTTTAAGTATTTTTCCGTATTTTCATTTGTATGTCTGAATGCATTAGTTAAGTTTAACATGTTTAGATAACTGTCATCTTATAAGCTAAGTAGCACAGCAACTCTACAATTTGAATTTGTACTTTTATTATTTATTAACTAATTATTAGGACGCAAATTAGTCCACATTTAACACTCATTCACTGCTCATCAAAATAGAAGTAGCACTTTTCTTAAACTAAGCGAGTGTAAATTACAAATTAATGAGACAAATTAATGAAAAATCATCCACATTTCAGGCCGAGATGGAAATGGAAGATTCTAGTCTAACCATTGAAGCTTATAACTCTCAAACATTACAACCAAAAGCAGTAAATAAGGCAACCGTCATTCTAGATTCACGCGTGAAATATTTTTCTGCAACCAGAGGCCGATAAAAATCCCTATCACCATGCACGAGTACCATCACATAATCACTGTGACCAAGGGATGACCGTTTGCCATAGTTTCGACTGTTGCTCGGCAGGCTGCACCATCATCGGTAGTTCGCTTACAACGAGGTTGGATAAAGCCTCTTACGTCGAAAAATATAATAGGTACATTAAAAAGCGAAATACTGTAAGTAATCAAAAGTCTAGAGTAACAATGTGCAATATTAAGAGTGAAGAAAGCCTCCCTTTTGCTACTCTACTGCTACTAAAACTATTACAATTGATTTCATAAAGGATTATGCCAACACGCATACAAACTAATACTTGAATAAAACCAAAATTGCACAGCGCTTTACAGTAATTCCCAGGGCTGTTTTCACCAAAGCTTTTTATCACGTCTCACTAGAACTGAGAAAGCAGAATTTCAGAATCTTTTTATCGTCAATTCGAAAAGGGGAGCGATGAAATAATTCATTTTATCATTGCCTCAGAAGACAGAAATTATTTGTAACCCATATTTTTATTGTCACTATCCATACTGTAACTGTAGTGTTTTTGTTAAATGGATAGTACAGATTGTTTTTGGTAACAGCCGGTAAAAGTACGAAACGATAGAAGATATAAATACGAAAACAGAAGATAAATGAAAAATGATTGTCTGTGCCGATAAATAACAAGGTGCAGATAAAATAAAAAATACAACATTTGATATTGGTTATCAAGTAAAAATGTCGCAGTCTTATTACATTGATCTTGATAAGGTGATCGACGACCAAAATAGTATAAATTACAAGTAAATATTTCGTATTACATTTATTTACGTGTATTTGGAAAATGTAATAAAATATTATATTAGACAGAAACTATACTTGAATAAGCATTTGATACTCTACAATTCATCTCTCCCAGCGGACCCAATGGGTAAAACGGGTTAATGCGAGAGCAAATTTAGTGAAAGCGTGTAGGTTTTAATAGTTTAAATAAATTACAATTAATAAATAAACTATCAAATTCCTGTACTAGTGTATCGCATACTCAGCCATGTCTCGTGAATTCCAGTTGATAGTGACTTAGATTCCCAGCCAGGGCAAACTTATACATATTAGTGTTCGCGGTAGGGGCGAAATTTATCCGTTGTCATTAAATAACGGTGTGTCTCCAAGAAGTTACTGATAACAGTAAAACTCATTAACCAAAAAAAAGAAGAGTAAAAACAAACAGTTGACAAAAGTAAAAAGAGTAAAAAAGGAAAAAGGAATACAAAAGTGTTCTCATCATATATTAATATGTAGATGTAACAAATATATTTTTCTTGACAGTTCTTAAATGTTTGTGATTTTTTTATATGTTATGTAAAGAATGACCTTCACAAAGTATTGAAAATTCCTATTGGGAAATTTTATTAATCTTATCCCATTATCTTAGATTGGCGTAACATAAATCTTTCGTTCAACCATCGTTCACCGTTCAACTATGTGTTTCCTGTATCTTTTTGTTGTTCTTCTTCTCCTCTTGTTGCCTTCCATTTACACTTCTATTACTCTTTGCTTATCTTTAGATTAATCGCTATTTATAGCATAGTAAGCATTTTCGGAAAACCAGATTTTAGCACACCGTAAATGTAAGTTTGTAAATCCAAACTTGCCTAATAACGTGGTCAAAGACTTTTACCTTACGTATTGTGTAAGGCCTGAGGTGCAGCAATGAGAATATTGTGTTGTGATGATGTTGTTGATTATGATGAGGAACCTAGTCATATAATAATAAGTCTTGCATTAATTTTAACTTATAAATTAATGAGAAAATCTGCATTAGAAATGCTTTTAAAACTTTGCTTCCTACCGACTTTCATGTTTATTACTTTCATACGCTGTTTTAGCGTCTTTTGTTTTCTTATAGTTTTGAAGTTTATCTGAAATTTGAGTGACAATTATTATTGATTAGGAATCAACTCTCACTTTGCTTCAGCAACGATTCCGTACGCATATCAATAATATCCATAATAAAATTAGGATCCCTTTTCAGGCATTGAATAACTTACATATTTATTCAATTTAATGTTTTAAGGATAAGTATTCATAATTCTGGAAGTTTGAAACATAGTTTGTTATAACAATACCTGTTACGTTCGGCGACCCTATAACCCAGTTAGCAGTGACCCTGCCTGATGAGCGAGGGGTCCCGGGCTTGATTCCCGGCCGAAACAGACATTTATGTGACAGATAAATGTTTGTTCTCGGATTAGGAGTGTTTGTAATGTCATATTTGTGTATGTCCATGCCACCCGCAACACAGGAAAACCTAGTGCGGAGGTGTGAAATGAAATGAATGAATTAATATTTTATTCGAAGTGGGTTTTTACAAACCCTTTTCGAACGTCTATTTATACTATAGTCTACTATAGTTTATTTATTTATTTATCTGTATACTACGTAGTCAAATAATACATATAATGTCTAATTCTAATAATACTAATAAGATAATTGTTAAATACAACCTTATATCTCATAAAATATACCATAATCTAAAAAATACTGAATAGATTACAGTATAGAGAAAACGTTTGAATTAATGTTATATTTCAATTTCATCCAGGATACTCTTTGCTTTTTTAATATTAAGATGCCATTTTAATTTTAGCTGATGACAGCATGCAAAATTATAAAAATGTATTAAATATAAACTCACAGTTAAAAAGTAATCTTGTCACACTACAAATAAGATAATAATAAAATAAATAAAATAATATTTAAAATCCAAATTAATCAACATTATTATTCTACTTGTAATTCAGTGTCCAAAATATTTTACGAGATACTTTTTGTCCTTGGGATTCACGAAGGCACTGACCAAGATTTCATTTAAAAGAGAAGTCCGGCCGCATTATTTAAAACAAATTAAATGCAACATATTGAAATTTATTTTAGGTCAATAGCCTACAAACGAGCAAAGGAGCCACCTGATGATAAGTGGTCACCGTCAAAGTGGTCACAATGCCTTGTCGGTCAGTATTCTAGGCCGCCCCAATACGGCCATAATTGAAGAAGATGTATTATTTCACCTTAAATAACACACAGTTGAACACGATTTTATCCAGAATTTGAAGCAGATTTATGCGTTAGATAAAACAACACAGTATTCAGAGATACGAGATACAACCCAAATGAAACCCTTAGGATATTATTTCCAATATATCCAATTTCCAATATCTTTAAATAAGATCTCAATGGGATCCTCTAACACTAAGTATATCCCTGGGGGTTTAGGAATTTAATCCACAGAATGGGGAACACTCGTTGAAAAGTGGATTAAGTAATCACTGTTTGTATTATGTATTTCACAATATCAGATTCCGTGATTTGAGTACCTGTTTTCCTTTTCTTTTTTTCTCATTGCCTTCCATCGATTAGTGGGCCATAACATGGCACCTTATACTTGAGGAAACCAAGGGCTTCCATCACTTTTCTCCGGTGCGAATTGGCGGATTTCACAGATCTATGGTAATATTAACGGAAAATCCACAGGTTTTTCCATCTCTTTATATCTGCGATTTGTTATTATAAGTAACTCACTAATTTTGAATTCAATTAAAACTGAATAATGATATTTAAATATCGCTAAAATATTTTATTTGAAAACGTTTATTATTCTAAGACATTTACGTTACTAAAATACGAGTATAACAATTATTTCATGTTGCTTAAAAAACTACTTCGGCAATTGAAGCCCCGCGAAGTGTGAATTTAACAAAATAAGTAACTAGTATGATACGAATAGTGAAGTATCTCAAAGACAGTTTTGAATACTAATGAACATTAAACTCACGCCATTGTTTTTCGTAGTTATCATTTAAGAATAATAAAACAGTTAGTGCCGCTGAATTATCAATTTTCTTTGAAAGTTGCGTTATACCATCTGCGTATAAACTCGTCTAGGTTTGCCATGTTTCCATTATAATGTTCCATTATATTGAATAACAACTAGATATTAAGTATGAATATACTTTGGAACAATGTGAGAGCAGTGGACCTACAAGTATGATGCTCTTCAGATATTCGTTGCACCTCCCTTCCACAAAGAAAACATGCACTACTACAGATATCATAAAGAACCAGTGCTAATTTTATTATGTAACCATGCCGATGTCGAAATATCGGCAATAAACATACGATATTGTGACTACCCGTCACATAATAAATTGTATATTCTAATGCGCTAATTGTATGTTCAGTGTATGCGAAGGATAATATCCGGAACCATGAAACCGATTTGCGAAATTCTTTTACCATTTAAAAGGTAAATAACTATTCCGGAAGAACATAGAGTCGTGATATATTCTTCAACTATATCTCAATTTATGTTAATTTTGATCTTAATTGTTCAACTTATAATTAGATAACTGATCGAATGATGTCGAAGGGGTTCACTAGCAATAAATAAAAGTATATACCAACATACATACCATCACCAACTGCTTCGCCCCGAAACGGAGCACCGTCAGGGTCATTAGACTACGAATGAGAACGGCAAAGATCTTTGCGATTTATTAAACTAATTTAATCATAATAGATTTTTGTAAAATAACACCTGGTACTATTAACTATCGAAATGAAAGTTTTTGTACCTTAATGTTAGACTTTACTATCCGTATTTAATCCCATAAAATTATAAATATTAACACATTGAATTGCATTCTTTCTTTATAATTAGAAACCGCCTAGCAGTATCTACTACACATATAAATCTTTTTTAAATAACATCTAACTGGCATATTATGCCAATTTTTTTAATGATGTCTGTTATAATAACAACCACTTTATTTTAAAAGCTTTCCACTGGTTATTTCTGATACTACAAGTATTCTTATGTTACTAACTATCGGATCGTTTTCGAGTTAAACGATTAAGTGTATACGTATACATATGCCTATGACCATCTGAATCTCATGATTTTGAACGAATGATAGCTAGACAAACTATATCAATATTCTCACAGTGTCCTGGCAGGTTTAAAAGATTACTAATAGATAACTTAAAATGTAATTAGAATCACTAAATCTTACTGTCAATATCTACCTTTTTGTGCCACCTTTATTTCTTTAACAAAACTGTGGAAAACGATGCTGGTGGCAATTTTATTATATCTTAAAATACATATTATGTGTGGTCCCATTAGAGAGCGAGTGGTGATAAAGTCTAAGGTGTTGAACGCTTTATCTCATAAAAGCCTATTCACTCTCCTCTTGACGACTCCCACGTGGTAAGTAAATCGTTATCCTCGTAAACGCTCAGAAATTATACCACCAGCGGTCACCCGTCCAACAACCGCGTCTGCAATAGACAACTGGATTAATTACGTATGAATGAATTAACTATACACCGACAATACCTTACTTTTACTTACTACCTTACTCTCACATCCCCCAAACTATAAATAGATACATAAACAAACATAAACACAAACAAACATGACCCGAAAACAAACAAACAACGGACGGAAATCGAACCCGGGACCCCTTCGCTTAGCAAGAACGGTCTCCAATAACTGGGCTACGGATTTATCAATTAGTATTGTTTGTAGAAACATAAGTATAGTAACCTATTTAAAATTGTACTTATTTATTAAACTTTATGGCCGAACACAATGTATTACAAGTTGAAGGATGATAATTAGGACTCAATTACAGTACAGTCTCAAAAGTTTCTCACATCAGTTTGAAAATTACATGTACATTAATTAAATTAAGAAGAAACGCTCAGCCGTCAACTCAGCGTAATGATTTTTCCAATAAAGTTCAGCGACCGTTTTAACTCGTTTTTAGAAGTAATATTGTTCGATGAGTCGCTCATACAACGCCGGCCTTAAGGAAAATTCTTTGTGCCTCTCCTGACGATCTCTTGACGTACCGCTCCAGAGATAATTCAGAAGCTCATTTTTTTTTACGTTAACACACTCACACCCCCGCATTAGGATTCCCTGTGTCGCGGGTGGCGTGGACATACACATACATATATGACATCACAAACACCCGTGACCCGAGAACAAATATTTATCTGTCACATAAATGTCTGCCCCGGCCGGGAATCGAACCCGGGACCCGTTGCTCGGCAGGCAGGTTCACTACCAACTGGGCTATGGGATCATAGTGAGTGTGAATATACGCGGTAAAAAGGTTAAGGATCATACAAATGGCTGCGGAGGTTCTCACGAGTTCAATCAAAGTGAACTTGATCATCTCATCCGTTATCCAGGAGAATGGACAGCAGGCATTATTTCTGGGATTAAACTCAATGTTTATACTTGCTCTGTTTTCATTGGACAAGTTTTACTTACGTAGTGCCAAGAAAACATGTCTGACTTTTAGATAGTTTTCTGTTTTCTGTTAGGCTCATTTCCCACTGACATGTCGAAGCAAAGCAAAGCCACAGTCTTAAATGTGATGACATTTTGAACTGTATCTTCGTGGCCTGACGTACTAATTTCTGCTGAGATTGAGACTGCGACCATTATTTAGAATTAGCTTCGTGAATTATGTATGAAGCTATGAATTCCATTCAATTTTCAATCAGTTCCAGAAATCTGAATAGTTTTATATTTATCATACATGTCTAAAACGACAACACAATAATCGCATAGCTATTACTAGATACATTTACTAACTAGTAATCGCATCCGAAATAGCCGTTGCTTACTTTTATTAGGCTTTTTTGACGTCATACATCTAAACCTTTGTCGTGAATGAGTCTATCTATAGGTAAAAATCCTATAAAAACCATAAACATAATATACTATCGTAATAGACGAACACTCATCTCATCATCGCGTCACCAAAACCTAAATTTGCATGTGTGTGAAAATGAAAATTATGTGAGTGACTTTTAGTGAAGTCAAATTCACAACCATGCACTGTCGAATACAAAAAATACAATAAGGTTGACTTTAGAGTAAAGAAGTAAAGAGAAGTTACTAGAATTAGCATGGTATTATTAAATTTAACATGGAATAAATAATTAATAGAACGAATTAAATAATCGAATATGTTAAATATAGCAAAAGTCTCTTGCGTCTGTTTCTCGCAAGCAGGTTTTTCCGTAAACCTCGAAATCTCACTTGCACACTGTGTTCCCCTATTACGCTAGTATATTAATTTTATGATAAAAACTCATTTCAAAATTATTGCAAACAGAAGAGAAATAGAAAATTTGTTGTATACAATGTCCATCGGGAATAACGTACCTTTCAAATGACAATTTTTTTCCAATAGGTGCCGCGGTTCCATAAATTACCTTCTGTATACACACAAACTGACTAAATTCGCTGTCTTTATAATATTAATATAGATAACTTGTATATAACCTATGTTGTAGAGACAGAATTCTTCTTCGATTCCGTCTGTGTGAATCGAGCTAAAGTTATAAGTCACGTATGATCTTCCGGTCTACTTTTACGTATGTGCTACTTGAAATATTTTATCCGAAACGCGCCAACTACACTTTACGACGTCCAAGTTTTCCAATATATTCACGTGAACTATTCCTTAAATTTCTGAACTCACGGTTTCGTATCAGACGCTTTACTTTTGAAAATTTCCGATAAAACTCAAAAACTATCAACAACTAAAAACAAAATTGTTACGTCGTAAGTTTCAAATTGAGACGAGTGACACTTGAAGTGAGGTGAAGTTGAAGCCAGACATAGTTCCACGTAATTGATGAAGCCTTTATTGTGCTTATGTTTTAGACATAATTGATTGCCTACAACAAAATAATTACTACATTTTTTATCTGTCTGCCAAACAGACGATGTGATTTATACAAAACAAAACTAAAATTTAATACTTATTTATATTTCAAATGAATATCTAACAGAGGTAATACGAACGTCTGTGGGATGCTTGATCGGATTTTACGCCCACATTTAGTTATAAATTCATGTGTGTGTACTAGGGATGTTATGGATATGAAATTTTGGATCCGAATATGGATACGGATACCGGGTTCGGTTACGGTCACGGATATGAAATTATTTCGGACTATTCGATTGTTTCAGGTAATTTCGGTTACAGATATTAGATGATTTTGGACTTGTAAACAAAATATATAATGTATTTACAAGGTGACGTTTTGACTTTCTGTGTAGGTATTATTTGGTATTATAATAATGGAAAAAACCTCAAAAAATAAATGATAAAAACTACCTCAAAATGTTCTAGATTCAGACAGCGAAAACCTGTCATAACGTGTTTCATTTAGACTCTGTCTCTATCCGAAATTATTCGAAACTTTTTTATCAGATTCGATTACGGTTTAAAATATATTTTTATTTTGGATATCCGATAGTTTCGGTTATGGTTATGGAGCTCCATAGCATCCCTGGTGTGAACAACAAAAAATATACAATTAAAATGTTAAATTTGTAGCACATTTCCACTATATACCACTGAAAGACTTTTTTAACACTGGGACTTTTAATTTATATCCTGGCGAATATTGTAACGTGTACTTAAGATATTGGTTGGGTTGTCGTTAAGCTGAGTGCCGTGGATAAACGAACAACCAAGCTAAGAAAATGCAGACGCGGTTGATATTTGGATATCAGTAAATGCCGCAAGGTCTTGTGAACCTCCTTGTCGGGAATGCGGATCTCGGGCATAGACGAGCCGCAGTGAGGTATTTGTTTTGGTATGTTATTGCTGGCATCCAGATGCGAGCTTTCGGCAAACAGAGAAGCAAACAAGACCGCATTCTCTTAAGCCGCATGAGCAAGCAAGCCATCTGGTTTTAACAGTGGACGGAGTGTGGGGTGGCAGAAGTTGGTCTCAACCGTTTTTAAAGTCACAAAACAAAGGCAAACTGAGCCATATTATATTGATGAAGGGCATTATCAACCGCCACATTATCCTTTGATAATAGGTATTGATAATAGAAGTATTATTTCAAGATGCGATAAATAAAGTATAATATTTGAAGATAAGATTTGACAAGATTGTTTGTTATGTGAAGAAATAGTGGTTTTCACTTCAAACCAGATTGAACAAGTACGGTCCTGTATGCTCTGTTCCTTCTTAGTAATAGTGAGACAAATAGACACCTGGTAACAGATTCAATTTCTTTCACACAGATATTTTATTAATCGTGTCGGATATGTGCTTTTTGGTGGTGCAAACAATACGACGACAGAAATCCGGCACGTCTTTTAACCTACACCAACACCTATCTATAGAGGAACAAAGTGCGCGAGTACCTAATGAGCGAATATTATCATTGTTTGCACAGCAGTTCTTAACATCATTGTCAGGCTCATCATTGTCATTGTTAGTCTAGGTCCCACGACTGGTTGTATCTTGACCCGCAATATGTTCAACATATGACATGTTCAACATATAACATTCATGGTCTTCGGTTACCGTCCCCCCCACTGGAATGCTGTAAGTACATGTAATTATATCAGTTAGTAACCCTGACAGCCAGATGTAATTTCTCATTATCACCATCATTACAATCCATATTTGTCCCACTGTTGGATCGGGTCTTTTCTTACGAGGAAAGGTTAATGCCATTATTTACGCTGCCCAATTGCAGATTGGTAGAATTCACACACCTTTAAAAAAGTTGTGAAGAACTCTCAGGTATGCAGATTTTCTCGCGATGTTTTCCTTTACCGAAATAAGCGATAATTAATTTGTAATACGCCCATGATTTGAGAAATAAGTTGTGCGTGCAGTATTTAAGCTCGAGTCTCCTGTGCTAAAGACTGACATTCAAACCAGCAGAATTTCCTTCTAAACAAAAAAAAATACCTTGAAAAACAGAGTAGTTATTGGTTAGCTGTGCCTCCTTTCAAGGGAAGAGAAAAATGGGGAATATAACTCACACTAAGACAAAGTAGTTTAATTTGAACAAAGAACTTCGAAAGTACTCTGTAAGATATTAAAAAAAGAGTTTCTTCACACTACTAATTTTGAAAACTTTTTTAAACTATTAACTATTTCAAACGATTTTCAAAACTAATACACTACACGTCGTAAATAAAATAAATCCAGCTGTAAGAGGAATTTCACAACAAGTTAGATAACATCATAAACCGTATGATGTAGTGAACACATTTAGTACAAATGACCTAGATTTACTATTTATGTGCTTCAATTCTAACGCCGTAAATTTATATCCCGATTTTCCGATAAATCTATTTACCTGGAACATCGCTCCGGGTTACCCGAGATACGTTAAACTGAAAGTTTTGTTTATTTTGATTTTTCGACGACACCCAAGTTTTATCAAACTTTTTACTTCACCGTCGTACTTATTATGGCATCAGCCGACAAAGAAGAAGACCGGCTCGTTAATGTACGGCATAAATGGTCTTCTACAACACTAGATGCGACAACAACGCACAGTTATCCATCAAAAATGCAGTTATGCCGCTTTCTAAGCGACTCTCAAGCACTGTAACTGAAACACGTAAAAATACCAGATGGTAAATTTTTCAGCGAGCGTAACTAGTCCGGAAATCCAAACTCCTGTCGCTATGCACAAGTACTCGTACCAGCGGATCAAGCCGGGTGGTACTAAGCTGAGTAACGTCCAAAAGAAGGGCGTTGACTACTCTGCTTATACGTTTATTTATTAATTGGATTCAAAGATGAAAAGGGATTCCCCTTTCCACCGAGGTCTTTTCTCGAAACAGGTATCGGCAAAATTTAACTAGCGCTTGCGAAATTTGATAATTTTGAAACCTCATTTTTAAACTTGATAAATCGCACTTTGGGTTTGAACTAATTAACTAGCCGTCTAAACTTGGAACCTTAAAATACAACTGGAAATCAAATGGAAATCGTATTTGAATGGGTAAAATGAAAGATAGTTAGGAAATTATACAACTAGGGATCTACATATATTCGAAATAATTTAAAAACGTTTTGTGTATTCAAATTTCCAAGCAGCATTATTAAAAGGCTTTCTGATGATAAGTCGAAGTGACTGACTTATATGAAGTTGAGCTCTTTAGTGTAAGTGCTATGAAACTGGGTATTGAAGTGAATATATCTGTGTATTATGTGTTATGAATCTTCTTAAATGGTTTTGTCTATCTAATTTGTGAGCAGCGATGCTAAGTAGAGTATTGGAAATGTAGTAACATTTAGTATCGTTATTCATTCTCATCGCAGCTTCAATAATAGTTGGTAATTCTTGGTAACTCACGGAATAATATTTTTGTTCTTAATAAGCAAAATCGCTATTTCAGCCTATCTATTCCTGCGCTTAGTTGCTTTAACTGTGATTTAGATTAATTGGCCAGCTGCGGCAATAGATTGGCCACGTTTGCAGAACCGTTGGAGACAAGGGCCTCCAACATTTAGATATAATTTTTTTTATGCGTAACTGAGGGAAATGCTTATATCATACACACTAACTTTGAACTATGGAAAAATCCAAGCTTGACGCTAAAGAAATTTATCTGATACGAATGATATTTTAGCTGTGTTTTCAATATTAAATTAAAATATGCTAGATAACATTCCTAAAATAAACTGTAGCGAAGCCGCCTATAAAACTTATTCTTTCTATTAATTTAATCCACGTGAAGATGTAGATAATGACATGCAAAATTATTCGATTGATATATTTAAATTTCATATTATTGATAGTATGTGATTTCTTCAAGAAGAAGAGAAAACTCGGGTTGTAAAGTTAATAGAGCTATTTGGATCCGTCAGTTTACACCGGCAGTATGTGACTTGATAAGGGTCAAGACAAATATCCCAATCCCTCAGGAGAGGCTACCTCGCGATAGGTATAATATTTTACAGTTAGAGTGATGACGGCAAAATTAAACTATCGTTCCTATTAGCTTAACTTAAATGACGAACTCTTGGAATATTTGTTTTGATTATTTCTATTGAACCGAAGCGAGGTGATCCATTAATTCATGACAGTCAAATGAAATTGCTTCTTATCGGGGATTCAAATAAATATATACATTATAATAAAATTTTAAGTGATCGCTTTCTGTACATGAAGAATATAAGTTTTTTTTTTTTATATAAGCCTTTGTCAACGCAATAGAATCCAAAATAATAGTTGTTAGAACTTGTGTCTATTTGTCTGTGCGTTTATGCGCGCTAATCTCAGAAACTGCTAAACCGATTTCGTTATGGTTTTCACTTATGTATTGCAGTAAGCATTAATTAATACTTAAAGTGCGATTCATTCGAATTCGTCTAGAAATAAAAATAGTCTTTGTACGATGGAACTATAAAAATAATTTTTTGTGTACTCAATTCTTTTATATGCTGTGTTTACGAATTGCCATTGACTAAAAACTAACCTCTGACCTCCAGCCTCTATCTGACATTAATGTCTTGCCCCTCATAGATTAAGCACCCTCAAGCTGGCCTTTCAAGCACCCCTACTGCCGTAGATTTTGTCTATAGACGACTTCTTAAACGCAGAGAACTGAACAGACATTTTCCTACAAATTATTATATATTTTGTTTTAGTAAATCCGACGTTGAAATATTATGTACCAGTTTTGAAAGAAATACTATCGAATTTGACTAGGGAGGGATAGGTTTTTATTCAGTAAATGTATCCAAATTCTTTGTAGAAATTTATGAATTTGAGTTTTAGTATAGATTTTTCAGTTACTTAATAGTGACGGTATACATTCAATGTTTTTTCATAATTTTTAGATAAGTCGTTAGAAGGTGCATCGAAACAAAAATTTTTGGACATAGAAAGATCCCAACGTACCCTACAAAAAACTATATATTTATGTAACTATATATTTTATATAACTATATATTTATATTTTTTTCTTTATAAAGCGCATATTCAATGTTGCATATGTCCGCTGCGTAAGGAGCCGATCGCGCGACTACCTATTTCATCGATGTGCCCCCCCGCCCCCCGCACTTCGTGCCCTCTCTCTTGTCGCCTTGTTCGCCAGCCTACGCTACGGCTACTTTCCGTGGGGCCTCACTGGTCATTGCGCGGAGGCAGCGGCGGTGTTTATTTTCCTAAATTCGTAAAATCTTCTGAACGAAATGTCCGATTTCAGTAATTCAAAAAGTTATCTATAGGTATTGAAAAAGTTTTGAATATGAAATGATTTATTTGGATAAGGATTAATACGAAGGTATGGTTATCATGGTCTGATTTTGGTCAGCTTTTAAAATGTAAAAAGTGGTAATAGTGACATAACTACAATAGTTGGACATATAGTTTGGCTTGAGAGCCAGTACTTGCTTTCTAACCTTCTTCTCATTTCCTAGCCGACAACGCATCAGTGATACCTTTGGTCTCGCTGATGTCCATGGGCGACCGTGACCACTTACCATCAGGTGGCTCGTCTGCTCGTTTGTCGGCTATTAACATAAAAAATATAGTATCGCGAAGTTATTTCTAGATATTTATATGTTCTCTAATATTGTAAAACGACCCCGTAGCCCAGTTGGTAGTCACCCTGCCTGCCGAGCGTGGGGTCTCGGGTTCGATTCAAGGCCGGGGCAGATATTTATGTGACAGATAAATGTTTGTTCTCGGGTCATGGGTGTTTGTGATGTGATAATTGTGTAGTCCATGCCACCCGCAACACAGGGAATCCTAGTGCGGGGGTGTGAGTGTGTATAAAAAAAAAATATTCTATCATCAAATTTAAGCAAATTTTTTTACATCTTGGTTCACGTTACTTTAGTTTTAGCAAGGATCCCTTATTTTTTTCTAGTTAATAAATATAGCCTGTGTTACTCAGGGATAATGTAGCATTCTAATGGTGAAAGATTTTTTTTAAATAGGCTGAGTAGTTTTTGAGTTTATTCCTTACAAACATACAAAAATACAAAGGTTTCCTATTTATAATATTAGTATAGATGCAACTTATTATTTGTATCCATTTGTCACAAGATTGTCACCACTCGATAAAATTTGTTGCTGTCGCAAGACGGCCAGAATTATTCAAATGGCAACTTCTGAATGTTGATCGTCTCATAAATTTATATGGATGCGGCTACGTTTATCCGTCCTCTGAGTCACCTTCGTCAACATTGACATGTAGTTGAATACCTAGTAGAATAATTGGGCATTTATAAAGGACAAGTTTCACAAAACTCGTCAAATATGAACAAGATTAGCATTACAAACGCTTGCGGGTTAAATTTACTTTCTAATCATTTAGCCGCTTTGCTTCGTTAAACGTTGTCATTTTACAATCAGCACCCGATGTAATTGACATTTTTATCATGCGTTTTATAACTAATTCATGTTTATCATATATGTACTTGACAATTCCTTATGAATCACTCTGTCTATTAATAAAATCCACGAAACCAATCCTTACATCCTGTATCATAACCTCATTTTAGGACGTGGCTCTGTCCTTTCCGATAGCTACACGAGTTGTTTATAGCGGTCACGATATTTGTATAACATGAACGCGGAATACTATAAAACGCGTGCGTAAATTCTGCCAGATTTCTTAAGCTAGATTCATACTCGTTTGCTGCCATAGTAATGATGATGACCATTGTAGGCATCCAGACTTTCCGGCAGTGCTATTGGAATACGTTAAAAATGTATCACGGTTAATATTTTGGAGGATGATAGCACTTTGAAGATTGTCAGAGGTTTCTAGATCAAGACTATTGTGTATGTTTATACCAACTGAAACAATCCTATTGTATGCGCGTATATATTTAGATAGTAAGTCAGACAGTTAATCGAAAATGAATTTATCTAATCGAATATTTCATAGAACAGAACTGTCAACATTATGAATTCTTTTCATTTATTTATGTTGCAGTGCAAAATAACCTCAGCTCGCGAACGAAATCAATACTGAACTGAGTTTGCGGTGGTGATCCTTTAGCGTTTTAGCACCAATAATTCGGTGCCGTTTTGTTTGTTCAATGACCCATTCAATCGCAGTCCAGCTCCATATTTGGGAAAATTTAAGAATAGTCACTTACCTCTGCGCCCAGGGAAGTTGTGGCTTTTTGTTGTCACTCCTTTAAATTAAATAACTATATTAAAAATGTCTTGTATCTATTAATGTTATCATCATTCTTAAAAAGGTAATCAAATTCGGAGTTATTAAATGGGTAATTGTCGTACACTGTGAGGCCCAAGCGGAGTTTCGACTGACACGCTCAACCCGACTTACTCGAGCCCTGTCTGCATATTCCTTATTATTGTTATAATACGTAAAACAATAATTCAACACAAGTCACACAATAACATCAATAATACCGATATGTGTTTAAAAATTCCAGCGTGCCTAAAACAAAAAATATTTTTCAAATGTCCATACGCTACATACCTCGATACATGCAATCACAATAGGTTGTAGATTGGAGAGGAAATTGCATTTTTGTTTAATTCCATTGAAGTGGCCGTTTAAAACGGCGTGCAAATTGTATTAGTTTGGTGGAAACAATTTTTTTACACACCAATAGGCTCGAAGGACCATATGAAAAATTCTGTATATATTTATCCGTATTATCAGTTGCGTCATATAACCGATTTTAAAACCCTATCGACAACTTACTGCTGGATAGAAGATCACACAGTAGCGGTGACTACACATTTAAGTTTTAATAAACAGGATATTAAGTAGATATTTCTATCAATTCAAAGTAAGGAAAAGTAAGTAAGCTTAGACAAAAAGGAAACGTTAACCAGCAACAAGACAGATCGATTTCAATCCGATTAATAGACACATATTTATCCTTTTATTGACCAAATAATCGACTTTCTGACACTGCCTATAATCATTTCGTTAAACACTGGGCACCCGTCGCCATTCGCTTTCACTGTCAGTCACAATTGTTATTGTTATATAGCCATCATTAGGCCATGCCTAAATTTATAAAAATTCTGACGGTTGGATTGATATCCTCTACTAGTCCACTGGAGCAGCAAGTTAAACGATCTTCCTTCATCTCTTCAATTGCCGTGCCATACTGTTTGCCGCTAATAAGGTAAAGTCACAAGATGCAGGTTTTACAATCATGAAAATAGAATTAGGGAAGAAATGTATCTGTGTTTTGTCAAACACGTTTCCGCGGCTCATAAACGAGACAATTTATTAACAGGAAGACTTTAACCATATGCCTCGGATATCTAGTGTGGCTGAGATACTTCTAATCCGGGTTTTCATACGGTTTTTACTAATTGATAGATTCATTGACGAGAATTTATACAATGCCTGACAGTGAGGATTTTATTACTATTTGTGAACGTTAAACTTAAGATTCCTTGTCTATAAAATAATAGGCAAAGACAAAATATTATTCTCTGTTTATCAAATTATATTCTCATTTTTATTTGGTAGCTGACCAGCTGTAGTTTATCAACTTCGGCCATTAGGAGAAAATGTTTCAATGCCGGGCAACAGGGGGACCGTATGTACGTTTTTCCGTTATCGACACAAAATTTGTCATGAATCTGACGCCATTGCTTCAACAAGCAAAGTTGCCATCGCCTCGTTACACGACCAATGTTTAACACTCAAAAGAGTAACTTGTAGTTTTGAATTTGGTAGTAATTTTACGTCACGGTAACTTCCTAGTCAACATATAATTCAGATAAAAACTTCACAAACAAACGCATATATCCATCCAGATACGGGATATATAAACATGTCATCAATAGACATTGTTGGTCGGGAAGTAAATTAACACTGGCGTATATAATCATTTCCTCCTACAGGCAACCGATTTGCTTGACACGAGATCAATCGTGAATTACGTTTTACTATCGAAACGCTGGTGTATAGAAATACCAGTATAGCTCTCGTTTTACTTTGGCGCGATAAGTATTGTTTTATACCTAAATAGTGGCATCTAGATTGTATTAGTATCGCAACGAGTATAAGCTTGCCATCCGCAACCCATAGGTACTTGCTAAAATTCAAAAACAATATTCTAACAATTACAAACTTTCGCATTTTAATATTGATTTATTAGTAAAGATTATACACCCATGTTTTAGGAATAAAATACTTTCTGGTGGAATTAATTTTATTAGATGTATTAAGAGGTGTAAGGCTCTTGATTTTAAGCTGTAGCCTAATCATGATACACCATGCTGAATACCAGAAGAGGCTGTCGGTAATTCCATTGGCATTCCAACACCTGGCTCGATTGTACGTTTGTTTGCCAAAGTACATAAAAATAAAATTAAATATGGCTGCAGGATTTCAATGTCCTTCGAATCAAAATTAATATTACTACGCAGTCACTGCTGTTTCCATTTGACATTTATACATTAAAATACGTGAGTTATTTCCACTATGTATTTATTTCTCTTACGGTAGAACTTTATAAAGAACGTTGTTTATAGAATCAATAGCTATAATATTTTCTGAGCAAAAATAAGCACGCAAAAACAGGCCAAGTTGTAAATGTGTTCGCGAGTAATAAAATGGGTTTTGTTGTTTAATACGCAAGGTGTTTGCGTATTTATGGTGAAATTTACTCGCGTGTGTTCCGTTTAAATAAAATAGAAATCATCATGAGTTTGAAAAATGAAATTGTATTAAAACACTGAAATATACGAAACTAACTGATTTCGCACACGGTTATGACGTTTAATTAATGGCGTGAAAATACTGTGGGAATTATAATAAGTTTAAGTTTGTAAATAGATAGTTTCTTACTTGTCAAAAACTTCAGTGCCATCTGTCGAGTCCTAGTAGGACTATCGGCTATCGGCTTAAAAATACATGGAGCGACTTTCACCTCAATCGGCCATGTCGTCAAAAATTACAAATGAACGGACACATTTATGATTACATAACCAAAGGTATATGAGGGCCTATTTATGCACTTCGTCGTTTAGTCCGATTCGCCCGACTAACCCACGATGATGACCTTCAATAGGATCGACCTGGTGCCTACGTGGTGTTACCCTCGTCCGTTACTCAACAGGGCGAACGACACAGAACAACAGAGAAGATTGAACTTAAGAATGAATAGAATCCCTTGCAACGAAATATCATGTTTTCTCACGTAATACTATGTATCAGTAAATATAAATCAAACTATTTGGAATGAATAGAGGTTTTGGTTTCGGACACTGCGAACACGAGCCAATTATTAAATATTATTTAAATGTAATATGGACTAATTGGAGTTATTTTATAACAGGATTTTATGTATTAAAGATTTTGCAAAGATATAAATTGAAGAGTGTGTTTCTATCAAAATGGCCACCAGTCGCGACACCCACGCCTCCCATCTTTGTGTATCAGTTTTGACATGATGCAGACAGCTTCGAATAATGTATTGCATACAATTAATGCGTACGTAACTTGGCTTTCAATTGACGCATACAATGAAGCGTTATGAGGCAAAATGAGGTGATACGAAAGTTACTCAAGAAGTAATATTTTTTATCTTTAGCGAATTTTTTTTAATCTTATACATTTCACGTTACTCGTACACGTTTCATGTATATTAACTTATTACGTAATTAATGTGATTCTGGAACATATTTAAATATGAATTAGAATTTAGTTGATAATTTGACAAGAGTGCCATCTAATATAGCTTTGGAGTATTGACCGTTTAGAAGCGATACGATCACTAAAGGTCGCACACCATTGATATTATCTATATAATATTATTTGGAAATTTTAATGTAGAATACACGTTGTGATCGATACAAAGGTCAAAACATGTATTGTTTCGGTATTTTTGTCTGTCTTTTTAAGATGAAATAAGTTAATGCTTGACTAAAATCCCACCTGATAGTAAGTGGTGATAATGTCTAAGATATTGCTTTCACGAACTTGTTAAAGCCTATTCACTCTCATTTTTAAGACTGAACAGATTTCGATGATACTTAGTATTCTAGTAGCTTACATTATGGTTCATAATCTAGAATACTCTTTATTCCGGGAAACGTCTCCGTTCCTACGGGATAGGAAATACTAATTAATATTAACATTCTTTTCAGCGGTTAATATTTTTTTAATCTGGCTGTAGTTATTATAATAAATTAATGTTTATGTTTGTAACTCACAGAACTAGAAAAACTGTTTTGTAAAACAAAGCGAGTGCTAATTCTAAACGGTAAGGCGTAGGTTTTCTGAACCAAAGCGAAGGTGGGTTAGTAGAATTTTCATAAAGATATAAAAGTAGCCGATAATATGTGTTCATCACTTATAATTCGCCATGTATTGTATACATTGTATGTATCTAGGTCGACTGCCTCTCTTCTCGAGTGACGCTCGATCAATGTATCAACTGAATCGATTTTCAGAATTCCTAACTAATATTCAACACCAATTTTCCCACTTGCTTTAATTGCCCTGGATTTTATACGGATTTTTATTAATTACTATAGGTAGTAGTTTATACTTTTGACACATGGGATGTTTGAAACTTCAAATATGGAAGTAGTGGCAAAACTATTTCTTGGGTACTTTTTTATTATTTACATATATTTAGTTTCTTATTTATCTATGAACACTGACTAAAATATTACAGAACTGATAAACGTTCCTGTTTTGTCTATAAAATAATCATCTAAAAATACTTGAAAAGCGTTATTTATGATTCAACAGCTAAAACATAAGCAATTGTCACCATATTATAAAGTGGTTTCAAATAAATTTTAAACTTCGCTTATATAGAAATATATAGATTTGAATAACTTTATTTAACGAACACACTAACAATTAACACAGAAAATTATAAAAATATTGTTCTATCTGACATCCAAGCTAATATAAGGTCCATATGTTACTTGCAGGCGTCAAGGAATATTACAATTCGTTTATAGAGTTCTATGTCTGACTCTTTGACCTAATACAATATTTGATACTGTTTTAATCGTAATGACCATTTCGATTACCTTTTTTAATCCTTGTTTTGTTGCACCTCATAGACAACATACTGTCGGTGTCTCTCACAGCGTATAACGTAATAACTTTATGATATAGTATACATATATCGGTCTAGGCTTTTTATCCGTCAATACTAATCTTGAAACCGTGTGTAAGGCAATTTAGCGACGCCAGAATTTATTGGAAAAATATTAAAATAAGTTTTACAAAAAGCGAACATAGTGGATAATACCATCCTTTATAAAGTAAAATATAACAAAGTGACATTATTCTGCTTTTACCTTGTGTTCCCCTCATAAGGATCCTTCGCGTCATAACGCGGCATAAGCAGTTTTAACGAGAGTTTGAAAGAATTTCGTTCAAATTTTTTTAATAGCATCGTGGCTATTGAAAAATAATATGAACTAAACTTTCGGCTCGCTGAAGTTATAATGAGTTGTGTTTTATCGAAGTTCGATAGTTTCTTTTGTTAACTTGTGTATTTGTTATGAGAGGAGAAGGGTACAATATTTTATATTATGTTCACAATACAATATATACTATATATATAATTGCATTACATGCTTACTACTTGCATTTATAGTCAACAAAAGCAATATTGATCGTAGGTTACAATGTATTGATAATAACAATGATATTAGGAGATACCATCGAGATACTGATCGGAGGTTTGGCAGTGTTTATCTTAGAATTTCATACTCGGAAGAGGTCAAATATTAGTAGTGCAGTTTGTGCCGTATTGGGGCGGCCTAGAATACTCCCCCCAAGGAAGCCAGCCTGCTTGGTGGTAGGGTTTCGCATATGAATTATATTATGAATATTATTTTTAAGTGGTTAATATTATGACTAGTGTTACTATCTTTCCGTGAAGCCTACCACCCTTCTGCTTGAGTCAGCCGCCAAACGACTCGTCGTGTTCCGGATCAGACCTTGGGAGCCTTCTGTACTGAGTCTGTGTCTACTCTGTGTCTGAGTACTTTCTATCTTCTTCTTTCTCGGCCGACAACCCATTAGTGACGCCTTGATGTTACTCATATCCATGGACGACGGTGACCACTTAACATCAGGTGGCTCTTCTGCTCGTTCGTCAGCTATTCACATAAAAAAGTAGTCTTTTGGACTGATTGATATGCCTGAAGTGTTATTATTTACGTAAAACAATGTGAATATCCCCTATATTCAGTCTAACTGATATAAAATAGCCACTGCAGCATAAATATTTATTGTTATGACCAGCGCTTACAGGAAACTAACATGACGTAATCTTTCATACAAAGGCCAACGTAGACCTCTTGACATTCGTGAGCATGCGGAGTGAATAAATTTCCCGAATCTCTAACGGCAATTGGGGAAGACCATTAAAGGTAAGCGCATTATATAAACACAATCTGGACCATAATTATTTATTAAATTATACTAATATTATTTATATAAGATTATTAAGTCCTTTTATAACGTCTCATACAACGATAAACAGTGGACTGATGTCCTGAAGAAAACAATGAGTAACTTTTGTATTCCAAGAACGCAAGATCCATCATTGTGACGTTAATTACAGAAGGACTTTGTTCAGCAGTGAAATTCGAATTTACAGGAGCCAAGTTAGCAGCAACATTTGTTTGACATAAACAATGGCATTCTAATCCTTTATTATTTTTAACCTCTGAATTTCGTCATGAATGTTTTGAAAGAAATAAAATATTGCATAACAAATTTATTTTTCATAGAACAGTAATGTGTAGGTACTTACTCATTTATTCTAAAAAAAGTTGTTGGTTAAAAAATTTCGTCTTTACTTCAAGTTTTCGTTTAAAGCACGAGTAAGAACGAACTGTTTAAGAATAAAAAATATGCTTAATAGTTTTGTGCGGTGAACTTTCTTATATTTCTTTCAAATAATGTTTATTTATATTTGATATATGAAATGTTGTACGGCCTTTGACCACACATCGTTGACACACGCGCTGTTTACCTGACCGTCAGTCAGTACACGTCACGTCGCCGGACGGTCGGGTGTGCTCATAAATAATCACTCTATTACTTGATTGATTCATTTCAGTTAACAATCAATAGAGTTTTTATTAACGTTCAAGTTATTTATATTTAAACTATCTTCGGAGTTAGCCGACCAATGTTATTGATTGGTATTTTACATGATTTTATTACGTATTTTTATTACGTGTTTTTTTTTCAACTAATATCCAAAATGGAAATTCGTTTAATGTTCATTGATGATTATCTAAAACAATAACTGTTAAGGCAGATAGACAAGTGATACATGAGAGAACATATAAGGGTTTTAATTTTATTTATTTATATGTAAATAGCCGACAAACGAGCAGACGAGCCACCCGGTGATACGTGGTCACCGTCGGCTATGGACATCAGTAACACCAAAGGCATCTGATGTGTTAGCCAAGAAATAAGAAGAAAGAAATTACTGAATCTCAAGCCCCCAGCAGGACGAGTCGCTTGGCGGCTGACTCAAGCTGGAGGGTGGTAACAAGCTAGACAGGTTTAACGGAAAAATAATGATACCACTAATAATATTAATGACTTAATAATAATACCGATAATATAATCCTTACGCGAAGTCGTACCACCACGCCAGCTGGCTTCTGTCGCCTCTTACGACACCCTGTTCTGCCAGCACGGGACTGGGGCAAATATTCTAGGCTGTCCCAATAGGCCCAAAACCTTACGTAACTACTAACTACTATTTCTAAGTAATCCAAAAAAATCAAATGACCAAGGATTTCCTAAATTAATTTATTACGAACGACCAGAGAAGCATAAAACCTTGTTACCAATTAAATTTAGGAGCCTCTTTTAGAGATCCTTCGACCAAAATATTACAAAGTTAAATTTATACGAGTAATTTCAGATTGTGAATTTTTAAAATAATATTATTAGAAGTATCGCGTTGTATGTGATAAAATACGAATATCATATATTTCTTCACACTTAACTCACTTCACACTTTGGCGTCCAGAAAGTTGATTTGAGTAGTACATATTTTTATAAGCACTCACGCTCACTTCACACAACACACAAAATCACAAATTTAACATCATTATCACCCTCGACCCGAGAATAAAGAATTATCTGGCACATAAATGTCGAACTCCTGACTAAATAGTTAAGGTCACCACCAACTGTGCTGCAAGGCCATCAACATTAATATCGCATTATGGAAACATTATCCTGTGGGTCGAAGTTGCTATCGTTAGCAGAAGTAGTTATGCCATGTAGGAGGCATAACAACCCACACTTCATCAACCCTCACTGGAGCAGCATAGTGAAGTAGGCGTCAGACATTTAAGTGCCCCGTAGTAATCGGCTTATAGACTGAATTCAAGTTTATGTTAAACTGGCAAATGCCCTCGCTTCGGTTCAGAAAGCCTTTTAGACTTATAAAAAGCACCTGCATTGTTGTAGGACTGGGTTTTTCTCGTTCATTAGAAATACATGTATTAATTTGTAACTATTTTATTTCTGGCCCGATTTAAATGAATCGTACTTTAAATATTAAGTAACGCTTACTGCAATAAATTAATGGAAACCGTAACGAAATCGGATAAGCCGCTTCTGAGATTAGTGCGATCAAGCGCACACGCGAATAGACAAAAATTCTAACAACTGTTGTTTTTTGTTCTATTGCGTTAATAAACGCTACTAGAAGTTTTTCTTATATATCTTTAATGTACATAAAGCGATCAATTAGAACTTTATCACGTGTATATAAATTGTTTTGTTTTACAATACAACAAATAAATTAAGCGTAGAAATAAAGTGGGAGAACAGCGGCGTTCGGAATGCGTGTGGGGGTGTCGTTAACACACAATTTATTGTGTGTGTGAAAGTGATGCCAGTTCCTGGTTTGCGCGCCAGTAATAATGTTTAATATAATATATAATGTTATAATAAATTTTTATAGTAGTAATGTTGAAACACAAATTGTAGGGGCGGTGTGTAATCCGCAAACGGGTATTGTAAACATATAATTCTTTTCATTTGTGAACATATTATCAATCAATTATTTGTGTAGTATGGTAGCAAGATGGCAATAACAATATGTCCGCTAACTCGATCAATAATTGGCGTATAAATTAAAAATTGGTTATAATCAAATTGTATGCAGGTAATAAATAAATATTCAATTTAATTTATCAAGTCATATTTTTTATACATTTTTATACATTGTGTTTGGTCATGACCCAGCGACAATTAAAGGTTACAAAATATACGTAATTTCATCGACAATAACACTCATATGTGGGGGTGTACCCCCTCCTCCTGTGGAAATGGTTACAATTTTAACTTTTTAATTCTTTTTTTAACCTCTGCCAAAAGATACCGATTTCTCTAGACACCAAGATCCTACAGATGTGAAAAAAATATGATTTAAAAGGTGAAATTGATATATAAAATATTAAATAAAAATATAATCTAGGAAAAATCAAACTTAAAAATGTCATTAAAAATTCCAAAGCTAATTTAAGTAAAAATACAGACAGTTTTTTTTTAATTCTTCTAACATGCTGTAAAAGTAACACATTGATGCTATATTTTTGTACTGTCCTAATAAGGACTTAAGGATGCCTACAAATTGTCATTAACATTATTGTTATTAGTTGCATGATTCGAGAGTTATTAAGTTGGTGGAAGCTCACAATTCATAACTCCAGTTTCTTTTTTATTTTTGAAGTGGACGGTGGATATATTAAATATGAATATATGTGTAAGACCGGCAATTCGTGACATATATATATATATATAGATATATATTCGTGACATATATATATTATATAGATAGATAAAATAATTTCAAACAGATGTCGTAGTTAAATGACGTGGTAATATTACCCTCGCATAACACCAACTCACAAAGTTCTCACTCTTTTATTACAATATTCGGGGAAATATACTAAGAGTTATGTAAACAAAAGCTCTGTTTCTTGGTTACAGTTGAATATTAAAAATACGGGATCGTTGCTTTTAATTTCCTTCAGAAGTTTTCCGCAGCAAGGTTCGACCTTCATCGCATCCGTGCTTCTTCGAAAATAGAAACAGTATAAATATGGGAGCTTTTCATAACATTTTTGGAGGTCTTTTTGTCAAAATATGTGTTTTATATTAATAGAAGATTGAATTGGCAGGTAACAAAGTTCTATATTTGTGTATATCGTTTGCACAATACTCAACCATCCGCAGTCGCCAAACATCGTAGGTACTTGCCAAAATCGGAATAATAATTAGATAACCTATTATGCAATGTAAAATAATATAGCCACAATGTTAACCAAAGATACGTTAAATGTATATCTTATATATATGAGTATATGTAGGTTCAGGATAGCCTTAATCATGGTCATCAATTGCCTACGTAAAGTTTTAAAATGGTTAATAAAATTGAATTCACCAAAACACAATACATGAACAAAAAACGATTGACAACGTAAAATTAATAATTAATTAAATTTCTTTATTGAGTCGAATTTTCGATGATTCGTCGTGAATGCCGTAAGATGTCGGTACCCTGACGGCTCTCCAGCAACAGCCAGTGAAGTTACCGACTCGCTACCACAGATGCGACGCTCCGTCAGAAGGGCATCCTCTTAGTTACCGTTCTATCTGACTATATCAGTATATTTGTCATCGTATAAATAGTATACAAATTATAATAATACAAATGTACTAATTAAAGAACCGACTTCGACTAGAAGGGGCAAAAATTTCATCAGCCATTTTTCACCGTTATCGCTGGGATTTTTTTCTCCAAACTATAATGAGACCAAACTTGAAGTATACACTCTCAAACATAAAATAAAGTCTCCAAATATAAATGTAATAAAATTCTAACTGATCGTTTTCTGTACCTGAAGGATATGCGAGAAAAACTATTTAGAATTTTTGTTAAAATTTTTGTCCGTTTGTCTGTGCGTTTGTGCGCGCAAATCTCAGAAATGGCTTAACCGATTTCGTTTTGGTTTTCACTAATGTATTACAGTAAGTGTCACTTAATATTTCAAGTACGATTCATTGTTGTAATTAATAGAACGAGAAAACTCCAGTCCTACAACAATGCAGGTGCTTTTTCTAAGGCTAACGCCTAGTTTTTCTGAAGCAAAGCGAGAGTATCTGCTAGTCGGTTAACAAATGACGGAATTCTGTGGTAACATAAAAAAATACAAACGAATTAAGAACCTTCACCCTTTTGAAGTCTGTTAAAAAGCATAACAGTTGAATTTTTGATATAGTTGATAGTATCAGGCGTTACTTTGCGGAAATTCATTGTTATTAAATTAGTATTACCAACGCTGTGTTGGTATTATACTTTTATCATAATTGCATGTTTACCTTCGTGGGAGACAGGGAGGTTCTATGCATGTATATAAGTATATACCATCATACATTGTGCTTCCGGATTGTTGCAAAGTAAATTAATACTAATTTAATAAGTTGAATTTTTCTTCTCTCTTTATCGTCCGATTTTCTTTTTGTTTGTTTTGACGAGCTTTAATGCTATCGAGAAAAACATTTTGAAAACGCAACGTTTAATTAAATGATAATGATCGAATTTCGAAACGAATTAGGAGTGAGCAGTGGCTAACAAAGATTTCTTGAAACTTACGTTTTCGATAACTCTGTTATGCTGTGTCTAGCACATAAGAAATCGGATTCGTTATAATAATTAAATTACGACAAAAATGATGAGTTGTATATGTAATACAGAATATTTCATACCATAAATTTGGATCCTGATATTACTCGAAATAAACGGAAATGAATGCGTAGGTATTTACAACGTCCAAGAACATTGTTTGTGATGCGACAATATATTACACTCTCCGCCCAAATTTAAAACCAATTTAATAAAATTCTTAATATATTTAAATTAACACATTTTGAATGTAAAAGAGCTATTACTGACACACAAACACACGTACACAATCACACACACGCACGCGTGTGTTCTGTTGTAATTTCTGTATAAAGTAAAAAAAAATATTGTTTTTTTTATTTCAGTATGATACGGTATGAACGTTGTGACAGAAAGATTGATTGAACGTGACCCTAAGTTCCATTAACAATTACAATACGAATAGCGGTATTTGTTATATAATTTCCTTACTCATAAATCTTTATATAACACGACCGATTCCTTCATGATCGATAACACAGATTTCTGACACTCGCAATCAGTCAAGATTCAAAAACAGTCATTAATTATTGCGTAACTGAATGTCCCCCGGGTATGTATCTGTGTACCCTGCGTTCCAAACTAAATAACATCGCCCTCAATACTAATCATAAAAATAATGTGTTTATGATAAAACATTTTAAAGGCAATGCTTTAAGTATTTTGGGACATCAGACTTGTTTTCAGGCATGCAGATGGACCGTCCCATCGAGGACGAGCCTCAAGCTTCGCATTGTCGTCTTGTTGCTATTGGACACTATATTTCACCTGCGATGGTCACATACAATGAGACATCAACAAACCCCCATGACCCGGAAACAAACAATTGTTTGTATACAGATGATTATCTGTCACATAAATAACTGCCCATAAATAAATCCTCCACTGCACTGTAGAGCTACGACCTACTGATGGCTATGATCACTTATTAAATTACCCGTCTATTTCTAAGCCTACGTAATAGCATAAACAAACCGTTGACATAACCAGTGACCTGAAGACGAACACAACCATAAGATTTAAAAATAGGTGACCTCTTTATACTAATTCTCTCTACTCATAGCTACATAACAATAGCTCTTCGGCCCTAATTGTGGCACTGCGGAAGGCAGTTCCCATGCGAGCTTTACAGGTACCACTAGAGCATTGAAGCTTTTATACTTACTCGTCAGTCTGTGGAAGGTTTATATCTAAACCGTTGTATTCTACGTTTTATTCGAGCTTATGATGATTGAAAAGGGGGTCAATTCCACAAACATTGAACTTGCGTAGTGAAAGCGTTAAATTACTGAGGCGTAAAAGAAATGTTAATAGGTGCTCAGTTTTCTGGAAACGCTTAAAGAGGTGATTTTAAAATGCTGGTTGTTCACAATTGGAAGCATTATTTAAAATTGTCGCCCAGGGCAGACTAATGAAGAATGTCACTGGGCATTAAGTTTTCCTTTAGTTTAAGGTGTTACAAAAAAATACTTCAAATAAGTCTATGTACAATAGATTTGCCTACATTGCTCAAAAAAGATTATTGATTATGTAAGGGGCTTATTCCATTTTGAAATTCAATTCCAATTCTCTATTCGTGGTTCACTCAGCTGAAAGAGCGGGTAAGGTAATGATGGGTCCCTTTTTTTGAAAGTCGGGGCACTCCTTACCATTCAGCTTAATCTTAAAGTCCATTTCATAATTAGTAGCAAATTGTTCTAGTGCATTTAGGTGGCACTGGGAAATCACTTAAGAAGGGTTTAATTACAGCAGTCTTGCTAGCTGGAAATAACGACGCTGGTGTCAGAGTAATGCAAGAGTAACAGTGACCACTTATCATCCGGTTTCAATCTGTAAAGCCTTAAGCACAGGCGCAGGGTTGCCAGCTACCAGTTACCAGTCGGTAAATACATGAAATCATAGGGAACATTTTAGAGAATGTGCGCAGGATTTGATCAAAATAACTGCCCCACCACCGACCCACTTGTACCATTGTACGCACTGCAAAGGACTGGAATAACTTTCCCGTATCGGTGTGCCCGCCTTCTTACAATGTGGAAGTGTTCAAAAGGATAAGCTTTTGTAAGTTAATGGGTTCAACATCTTAGGGTTCAACATCTTAGGCTTTAATATCACATACCATCAGATGGGCTTGTTCGTCAAGCATTAACTTATTTTATGTAAAAAAAACTGGTCTATCGGCTCTTTCGCCGATTGTGACTGTAAATATCATAATTTATTTAAATATCTCGAAATGTAAATTATTCCAACGCATTACTTTGTGCCTAGTTTTCATTGCACTAATTATTAAACGACATAAGATATTTTACTATACTTAGTGCAATAGAAGTCTTAAAAAAAACCATAGCTTATTATTATTGTCAAGAGGTCCCGTTTTTGATTCCATGCCCGGACAATAATTTACGAGACAGACAAACGTTATTTCTTGGATCCTCGTTATTTGTGATGTCTCATTTGTATTATTTATAACAATTATAACGTTACAAATTAACGGTTAATTGTATACAACTAATAACCTATACATTTTAAATTATTTTAATCTATAAAGTTGTCACGTTACATTGTAATATAAATAACCATGCATTTTGTTCACCTTCTCGGTGATTGTAATTTCACAGCTTCAAGGCCTTTAACGATATACAACAACTCAATGTTTGTGCGTGAAATTTGTAACTGCGTTCAACCTTTACTTCAGCCGCATTTACAGTGTATTTTTCTTGACCGTGAATGTTGTGACAATCACTATATCTGTGGTATCGACATACGAATAAATCTACCGTTTTATAATCCAAGATGATTTTTTAGGTTTAATGAACGTCCTCCTGAACTAATTGTTGTTGTTCTAACAAAGAAATACCAAGCTATTTCTTTATAACATGGAATTTATTAAATGATTCATAGCTTTATGTTGCTTATTGTATAACTTAGCAGTTTCGTTCAGGGCTGAGATGGAATGAAACGCACACCACTACTGCTATTCAAACACGAGTTAATACCAACAATATTAAGCACCAACAGCCAGACCAGTCAATACTATAGCCTAGCCTAGCCTATGTCTCGTCGATAGTCCAGCCAAGACTGAGCGTTGGCGACGTCCACTCGGACCCACAACGAGTCTGTCTAGGCAGTACTGTACCGCCTTCCGTTTCACATGAATGTACCGTATCCGACACACATAATAATGTAATTCTTTTTCAAATGTATACATTTTGTATTGTATCCGTTTCAGTAATTTTTCGTATGCCCTTTATAAAGCGTTCTTTTTATTTTACATGGCTTTAATCTGATTTTCGAATGTGAGAGGCTCCTTTCACCCTTGGCTCCAAGATCTCTCTCTCTCTCTCTCTGTCTCTTTAGCTCTCCAAAGGAGGAAGCAATGACGTCAAAACACTTCCAATCTGGGTGGTACATGCGAATGGTGATATAGTTCTTGACCTGTATTTATATGCTTTGGCGTAACTGAAATCAGTTACAATAACAGGACTGGAAGTTCCCCGCTTCATTGTTATATATTATATCTACTAAGGAACCGCCCTCACTATGCTTCAGAAAAACTACGCTTTTCGTTTCGAAATAGCATCTGCATTGTTTTACTACTGGGTTTTTCTCGCTCTGTAAATTACAAATATATTAATTTATGATTGATTTATTAATGGGGGAGTGAAATTAAATAAACATTAAATATTAAATAATGCTTACTGCAATACATTAGTAAATACGATAACGAAATCGGTTAAGCCCTTTCTAATATTACCTACCGCGCACAAATTCACAGAAAAACAGACACAAATTCTAACAACTATTATTTTAATTTCTATTGCATTTATAAAGGTCCCTAATAATAGTTTTTCTCATATATCCTTCATGTACAGAAAACGATCAGTTAAAATTATAATATATGTGTAGATGTAAATATGCAGTGAAAGGTACAATTTGTAGTGTGTGTGTGTGTGTGTGTAAACATTTATTTGTCATCAATTAATAGATTTGACCCCATTATTAAGACTTACTATTGTCATATACTTAATCCAAATCATGTAAAAGCTAAGGCGTTTGATAATAAACATGTTATATCTTACAAACTACCCATAACGTGAAAGATATCAAATAAATTGGTTAAATATTGAAAGCTTATTACAATGTCTGTACTGAAGACGAGTCGCTGAACCCAATCCATTATTGGCAATATCTGAAATTAATGATACTTGTATCTGCCGCTGGCAATCTTTTCGTTTTATATGATTTTTATAGTCTGAGGGGTAGATAAATACACAGTTGTTCGCTAGAAGCCCTTTTGTTTAAAGCCCAGTGTTCACTTACGAGTAAGTGACGTGATGCGTGATTTAACGCCAATCTTGTCGTCCGTCTAAGTGATCACACAACACGTATCATTAATATATAGATTCAAGATACACAAAAATAGTTAGCGATTTAAAAGTTTTCAACACTAATTAATTACGGCATTAATATGAACAAAGTACTAGAATACAACGGGACTGAACCTAGCGTATCTACGAACTATTTGACTTCGCACAGGCTGCGAACATTTCAGTAGATGACGCATAAAATAATATATTGTATTCCAATTTTAAAGTAATAGTCTTTGACAAGAACTTATTACATTGGAATGACATATGTTTCCGAGCATAGTAACAATTTCGACAAACTTATATCATCGCGGATATTACACATTTTAACTTTAACGGGTAGGTACTCACTAAATATCGGTAAAAAAAAACAAAAAAAATCGTGAATACCCGTTACAGTTAACATGTATAGTGTGAGAGTATATTGAGTAGTATGTAAATGGAGAACTATCTTTCGTTACACACACGGCGTTACAATTGACTATGGAGATAAACACATTAAATTAAACGGAGGGACAGTTTCGTGATGTTGTCTCGTCGATAGTCCAGCCAAGACTGAGCGTTGGCGACGTCCACTCGGACCCACAACGACTCTGTCTAGGCAGCACTGTACCGCCTGCCGTTTCACATGAATGTATCGTATCCGACACACATAATAATGTTGTTCTTTTTCAAATGTAGTATTACATTTTGAATTGAATCTGTTTCAGTAATTTTCGCATTTTAATGCCTTTTATAAAGCGTTTTTTTTTATTTTTACATAGCTTTAATCTAATTTTCGAATGTGAGAGACTTCTTTCACTCTTGGCTCCAAGATCTCTCTGTCTCTCTATCTCTTTAGATGGTAGTGCAGAGTGCAACAATGGACGAAGCAATGACCCCAGAATCCTTCCAACCTGATTGGTACATGGGAATGATGATAAGCTTCTTGATCTGTATTTATATTCTTTGGCGTATTTCAGTCGCAGTAACAGGACTGGAAGTTGTAAGGATTCACTAAGAAAACAAAACAGTTATGGTATTCATCTTCAGTCCATCGGTGAATTATATGTACCATTATGTATAACTAGAAACCACAAAATACTATTTTTTTTTTCGAAACTAATGACCATAAAATTTTCAGAAATTTTATCAAAATTTACACTCCTCTTACTCATAACTTACAGGAAAGTCTATACGAATATCTTAAGTTATTATACTTCAGAGACAATGGAATAATTCTTAAAACAATACAAAAACACTTTCCATTGTAGTCTGATTTAAACTTGCAAAATTTATTCCATTATAGATTTTACGTCCTGTCTCCCAAAATCATTCAATAAAGAACAATAAACTACCCTTCACAATCTCCGCTGTCGTTTTAATCTGAAAAACAAAGAAGTTGCTTACATACCTTCATTGCTGGGTTTACGAAAAAGAAACAAGGGGCATACCTATCGTTTTATAAAAATAATTTTAAAGTGCCCACATACGATATTGAGACGTAAAGGGTTCCAGTCATCCTTGATCCCAAGCCAACCTACCCTGCTCGTGGTGCTTTGTGTTGAACAACGGAAGAATACCCAGTTTAATACTGACGGTACTTTTACGTGATAGGAGGATTTGGCCTGTTCAGCTAGAATTTGCTGTGAAATGTCTTTACGTGTTTCCATTGCAGTGTCCAAGATCCAATAATACGCGGGTCCACCGTCTGACACTGTACAATAAAAAATCGATTAATTAAAACGCTTTTGCCCCTCAAGCTATCAATCAAGTTAATCTAGATGCAATCAGGATTTGATGGATGGCCAAATTTCATCAGAGCTCCATCTTTCTTACTTTCTTCTCATTTCCTGGCCGACAACGCATCAGTGATACCTTTGGTCGTGTTGATGTCCATGGGCGACGGTGACCACTTACCATCAGGTGGCTCGTCTGCTCGTTTGTCGGCTTTTAACATAAAAAATAAAAAAAACTTCAGAGAGAGTACTTTAAATCGTCGGTTAATGATACATAGTAGATGTTAAGCCATGTCGGAGGATTTCCGGTGGCAGAAGGACTGAATGAAGCCAGAACAATTTAACAACCACTAATAAGGTCCAAGATTTATTGACAGTAATAAAAGGATTTGGAGAGTGTTATATTCCAAATGACTGCTTTTTTCTTAACGAGCTTAGGAACGCGTAAATAAGAGATACTCAGGAAGGTGATAATACTCAATTTATTTTGTAAAGTGTTCCAGACTGTTCTGATGTTCTGACTGCTGAGTGATAAGTTTCCGGAATTCGAATCCTAAAAAAATATCTCTGATACCAAGTTTTACAATAGTAGTAAACTAAAGTTTGCACACAAGGCGGTCTTATCGCTAAACAACTATTTTTTACAGACGGCTCTCTGAGATGAAGTTAAGAAAAACGAATTCAAGAAAAGAAAAAGTATATTTTGGTTGTCCGTACTTAACTTTACAAGGATTTGATTGATTCATTTATATTTACACAAGTATGTCATGAACTTCTAGTTTTTGTGTTTTATGTGAAGACGGTGATTTATATGCATAAAAATTAACCATAGGCCGCTGGAACCAAATTACATCATCGATACAAAACTGTCGCACTGCTGAGTTTGGGACTGCTCTCACAATGAGGAGTTAGCGCCATAATCCACCACACTGGCCAGGTACAGGTTCGAAGATTTTACAAACTTTTGAGAAAGTTATGGAGAACTCTCAGGTGTGCAGGTGTCCTCACGATGTTTTCCTTCACCGAAGCAAGTAATAAGTAATTTGTAATACGCACTAAAACTGAAAAATTATAAGTGCGTATCAGATAGTACCTACTCGAGTCTCCGTATATGTAATTTTATATTAAAAATCATAATAATACACGATAAAATATATGCTAAAATGTCTTATCAAACCAAGTATTAATCAGCTTGGCCTGGAAGCAAGAGAATCCTCCACGGTTGGATTTTCAGGATCCTTCTTGTCGTGAACATGCAAATTGTGGAACGAGCTACCTTCTCAGGCATTCCCGAAGCTGTATGATACGAAGTTCTACACAAAAAAGAGTAAAATGAGCTCTCCTCCGGCCGGCGTTGCGATGGTAACAAATCTGGTGTTGCCTATGCTCATAGATAATGGTAATCACTTACTATCAGTTGTTTCGTTTGCCTTTTCGACAGCCCTTTAGGCTATAAAATTATAAAAAAAAATAACCTGCAAACGAGGAGAACTTATGTTTTGGTAAGTGATACTGCTGCCCACGCGCATCTGGTCCACAAAAACATTGCCAATATATTGCCAGCCAAGAAGAGAGCAGGACCGTTTGTTGATGGACTTTCAAAATTGCATCTGAAATACGTTAATATATTTGATGACGTTATTTAAGCTCGTACAAATACCACCTTATATGAGTACCACATTGGGATCAACGCATTTATCGTCGCATTACCTGATTCCAAGTTCAGCTAGATGTACGACGAGGGGAAATTGACTTGGACTGAAAATTAAAAGAAGCCTGTTACAAATTATGTGTTCCACATCCAATATATATATTTGACCTACTTCAGTACTTGGATTTATGCCAGAACTGGGTTCTCTATAAAATGGTTCTAAGTAGCTATTATTTGCTATCAAACGCGGTAATTTGAAATAATTATTTTGGCTAGCTCCCACTTTACTTCACTGACGTTGATGCTTCATTTTATGGTGAATATTAGATGATAAAATTGTTTTAGGAGATTGGAAGTCAAATGTTTGGAACATTCAGATGGTTCGAATGTATATTTATTATTATTCGCATCGGCTAACGAAATATCGCCAGGAAACCTACACGTATATTAGTTCTCCATAATGTGCTCAAAGATGTGGAAATTCTGCTACTGATCTAGCCAGCGTGACGGACTAAGGCCTACGCTCCTAACATTTGAGAGATCCGAATCACTTTCCATCAGGTAATCTGCCTGCTCATATCCTGAGTACTTATTTTGTGATATGGAAGAGCTTGGCATTCTGAAGCAATATCTATACGAATATTATAAACAGAAAGTGCGAATATCGAGAGTTTGTGGATATACATAGACGCAGTTTTTAAATAACCTCGAGTCATAATGATATTCACTTTATGCTATTTAGATATTAGTATGGATTATAACTAGGTAATGTCTACTAAGGAAAATAATTGTTTAACTCGAACGAAATCAAATAAAATATTTTTTTCTATAAATCTATCAGTCAATACTGATTACTTAGAGTGTAAATACGGTGAGAATGAAATAACGTATTAATGGGAAAGTGCTGGTGATAGGTATAATAACAACTTTCATTTGGAATATTAACTAAATGGACAAGTTGGAAATACTTCCAAATTTCTGTTCCACAAACTCATTCCATTGAAACGGTAAGAGTACTAAGAAAATTGAATGAAAGCCCCGCTGCAGCGTTCACAATTTCACTTAATCAAATTGAACCCGGGAAGCGCCGGACCGACGACAAAAGCAACATCAAACAAAGCTTCAATAGACATTGGAGGCCAGAACAATCTATTACATTGTACAGACACCAATGTAACAAATTTTTTTATTAATACTACCACTGTAATCTTACTTTGTTGTTTAATTAATTATAATGGCCGATATAAATTTTGAATATGAAATCTATTGATGAAGTCATTCAGAAGCTAGTTGATCTCAAACTTTTTTCTAGGGTCAATAGCAGACAAACGATCAGACGGCACAGTTGATGGTAGGTGGTGAACGACGCGCATGGCAAAGGCATTCGAAAAAGGATGGAAAATGGAACTGAGTGACCTTTTATTACTGGTTTCCCAACACTGCCATCGAAATGAAATAGAGGTTATTCCGGCTATGTCCGATGTTGACGAGGATCTACCACAACCAAGTAGCGTGGGTTAGATCTAAAGTTGGATGACCCCATGTCAAGAACAAACGGTTAAATAGGAAAAGAGAAGAAATAAGTGTTACACATATTATATATAAATAATCACAAAAATCTCAATGTACCTTCAGTAAATTAACTTTCTCATACGAGGGCATTAGTTACAAAAAGAAAATTTGCTACTTCGCTCAGTCATTCTGTTGATTGGCAACCATTAGAGAAGTTTCGCCACTCAATTGTTGAGGTGATGTATCAATCCTACTAACTTGCGATGTTTCGTCGACATATTATTTTAGTTTTGACCTTATGTTTATTGTAGTAATAGTGATTAAAATTTCAATGGGTGGAACAAAATTACTAAAAGTACCACGATGGAAATAAGTGATCAAAAATGCTGCAACAGATCGCAATGTTTGTTTATTTAACCTTTATGAACCTTGATGCATTTTCTACCAGTCAGCATTGGTGATGATGAAAAATTGCTGTAGGTATGTGTAAATGTAGATTCCATTCTGCTATTGTACTAAAAATATTTTCCGCCCCCATTTTGAGGCTGTGTGGAAATGATAATGGATGAATCCAAATTTTAGGCTCGGTAATTTTGAATACAATGGAGAAATTGGCCGAAAATCAGTAGATATATTGCATTTTCGTAAATTTTATCTATGTCATACTTACATTGCATAGTTTTAAGTGTCTGTCTATATGAAATAAGAACCTACATAACAGTCATTCACAACATCATCACAAACTGGATATGATCGGAATAGTAAAGTTCCGCTCACAAGAAAGTGATTTTGAAAGCATTTCTCATACTGGACCGTAGTGTAGGTCACGCGGCGTACAATTAAACAACTTCCGATAGCATCGGGACTGATTTCCAATCGAAATACGTTTCATATGAGTAATAGGTTCAATTCCATAAATATCTGTACTTGCATTTTAAGGATCTTATGGATGTATATCGATCTCCAGCAATATTCTCCTAATCTCTTGGATGGAATAAACTAAAATTTGGTACCTACACTTACGTATACAAAGATGAGTCAGACTAATATACGTGAATAAATTAATTTTAAATTTGAGAGTCAACATTGCAAAGAGGACACTTAAACTTTTCGATTTTTTGATGACGTCAAACAGGCTTGCTATAGAGTCGTACAGAGACATACATACAAATCTTTTTATATATTTTTTAATCTATCTTAAGAAAAAGAACTAAACAACTAATGAAACCTAGCTTAAACGTAAATAGAACGTGGAATATACATTTTTATTGACTGTCATAAATTCCCACATAAAAATCCTTAGTCCTTAAAATCTTTACAGTATACGGTAAATGTTCTTGGATACATTTATTGGAAATATAATCCCTGCTTTCCGATTAGGCATCGATCCGAAACTCAATTTATCTGTTAAGTAACTTAGTAACTTATCTCTTAAGTAACAAAGGAGTTTCTCGTTCCAGTTCCTTCTTGTTGGAAGGTACATGACATACCTCGTGTGAGGTCCATGGGCGTGGCTTAGCACTTACCAGCAACTCCACGTCCGCCTCTGTTGACTAAGTCAATACTAAGTGTAGTCACGTCCATTCATTACTTGTCGAGTAATTTATTTGTTTAGCAATATTACTGACCGACTTCGTTAGGGTGGAATAAAGGGCAAATTGACGGTCGCTAACAGCCGGAGACGTGGCTGGCACACTAATAATAATAATGTTTAGCTATAAATAGTGTTGTATGTGTACGCTCGTGGCCTAGTGGTTTGTACTTTGATTCAGCGCACCTGGGAAGCGGGTTCAAACCTTGGATAATTAAGGATAAGTTATGATTTGATTTGGTAAAACAACTTATATGTGTTAAGTCTACGAATTAGCACTTAAGTTCATATTTTTATTAGTTGATAATCTCACTTAGATGATGATAATAATATAATATGGCAAGATTAAGTGATTTTCCTAACACGTCATAAATGTAACTACTGATCTTTTTTAAAATACTACTAGCTATACGATACAAAACCATTTATTATTTATATTTATTTTGGTAGGTACTTGCATTGTTACCAATGGATGATAACCTGCTACCAAATGTCATCTATCTGCGTTGGACTCGATTGAGAGGCGTGCAGAAGCTCATTGGTGACCCAGATCTGGTTGAAACTAATCTGCAAAGCCTCGAGCACAGGCGCAGGGTTGCCAGCCTATCGGTTTTCTATAGGGTACATTTTGGAGAGTGTGCGCAGAATTGTTCGAATTAATTCCCCCATCACCGTTCCTCCATCGAACAACTCGACGTATGGCAGGTATCCACCCTTTCGTATTGAACGTCGTCATTCATTGTGCGCACTGCAAAGGATTCGAATAACTTGCCCGCGTTCCCGACTACTTAAGATGTGGGAGTCTTCAAGAGTAGAGTGGATAGGCTTTTATAAGATAGTATGTTGAACATCTTAGACTTCATCACCGCTTACCATCAGGTGGGACTGTGTCAAGCATTAATTTATTTTATGTAAAAAAAAACCTTCTGGTACTTCAATATTTAATGACATGGTGTTATAATATTTTATTATTAATATTTAATGGTTTGCATCTAAAAATGTTCTCCGAAAAAACATGAGTTGTGGAAAAAACCCCGGCCTCCCAGGCACTTAATATGTAAGTTCCATTCTCAATTACTTAGTAATTTGTGAATGTGTCAGAATTGATACGTATATCAAAAAGCATATACCACTTTAGTTGAAGATCAATACTAACTTCATTTAATAAATATTATTTTGTAAAAACAAGGTTTCAATAACGGATATAAACCTTAGTTGATCTTTTCTTCCTCTAGTACCTCTAAAACCCCAACGCAAAGTTCGGCTGTTCGAGAAAGACAATTAAAACAGGCTTCGAAAGCTACCTTACCCACTGACTCGCGTTTGTGCTTAAACAAAAAACTTTCTCATATCATTGAGGGTATTGCCAAAGTTTTTCTGCGGCTCTATTGTCTGGAAGGAAAAAAAGTTCGTACATTTACAAATTAAGATAAGATAACATTATGGGTGCCGTGTTAAGACGTTCACACACTTACACCCACATTAGGAATCCCTATGTTGCAAGTGTCATGGACATACACCAATATAACATCACAAAAATTAGTTGTATTGGGGCGGCTTACAATACTACCCTCAATCCCATGCTGGTAGAACAGGGTGTCGTAAAAGGCGACAGATGCCAGCCTGCTTGGCGGTAGGGCTTCGCGTATGGATTATATTATCAGTATTATTATTAAGTCATTAATATTATTACTGGTATCATTTCCGTGAAGCCTATCTGGCTAGCTACCACCCTTCTGCGTGAGTCAGCCGCCAAACGACTCGTCTTGTTCCGGCTGGGGGCTTGGTGCTAGTACTTTCTTTGTTTCTTTCTTCTCGTTTCCTGGTTGACAACGCATCAGTGATACCTTTGATCTTGCTGATGTCCATGGGCGACGGTGACCACTTACCATCAGGTGGCTCGTCTGCTCGTTTGTTGGCTATTAACATAAAAAAAAACAAACATCCATGTCCTGATAGAGAACAAACAATTATCTGTCACGTACCGACCTGCACCTGCACCGACCGAATCGGGCTCTCTCAGACCAGATCCCTTTTATTGACAGTTGCCGAACTTAACACCAGTCAGTTTCCATCTCGATCTTGGCCGATTCCTGGCCGAGGCGGACATTTATGTGACACATTTTCGCCCTCGAGTCGAGGTGGTGTTATAGTCGTGTATTTTCGCGTAATGTTTTATATAAAAAATAGTACTTGTATGTGTTACTGAGGCATTTTATATGCTCTCATTGTAACAATTAGCTACTGCAGTCGCACATAACTCTACCGTAAAATATTTTTTACGTGTTTCGGTTGCAACGCCCCAGTGGCGCCCCTGGTGGTGTGAATGTGCATGAGCGACTGTCACCTTTTCATTCACCGGTTATTTATTAAAAAAAAAGGTTTTGAGAAAAATATGTTTCTGTCTTAACTGTTTGGACAAAAAATCGCAGACAAACAATACAATTTAATACAGCTGATGACCAAGGAGTTGATTAATTCGAAAATTAAATTTGATTTAAAAAAACAAATTGATAGTGAACACAGTGTATTGTCCCGCCAAGACAATTTTGAAAATCGAATTTGATAGAACATAGCGTACAATTGATGATTCTAACGAGAAGTATCTTCAGTCTAAAATTTAATCAAAAACAGCTAACGATGTAAAATAAACTATGTAAAATATTAAAAATACTTAATTAACATCTCATGCTTCTTCCAAATGTCAATTTATAATTGTCATTTAGTAATTAAGAACGAATTCAAAGCAATATTGATTCGAATTGTTTTTAGAAACAAATGTCTAGGTATGAGTTTTATAATCTATTCTACTCAAATTAAGATTAAGTTTCATATACCAGACGGACATTTAATTTTCAGCTTTTCAGTGCATCGAGGAAATGCTGCCAATACTTTGGCTATTGCAGAGCAGGGGCCTAATTATACCTACATTTATTTTAATTAATATTTTACTTAAAAATATATTATTATATAGTTATGTAATTTATTGCTCATATATTTTTTTTTAAATACAATTAACACCTTTCAAATTATACATTCAAATACGCGTTTATGTTCGTTTTATTAAATTTGTAATGTTTCACCACAGAGGGGAGAATGGGCAATGGGCGCGAACGAGATATAAGCCGTCCCTTCCGGACACCATATTGTCCATCCCCAAACCCCTTCTATAAAAAGTTGTATGAATACCGTTATCTAATTTTGTTCTTTTGCCTCAACAAAAAGGTTCCCCGAGAGTCAAGAATTTGATTTAGTTCGCAATAATAACAAGAGACCCTGACTCGAAACTCAACTGAAATCAAACTTACAGCTGATTTCATGGTGATCGTTATGATTAAGATTTAAATATTCGTAATGGTTAAATTAACCGTAAAAAATATATTTGTTTTTTTTTTAAAGTCATATCAATTATGAATATTGTAATAATCTTAGCTAGATGGGCTGTTCAGAACATGTTCGTTGAATATTTTTACATATTTTAGTTGCCCAAAGCGCCAGTGAATAAGTATCCCAGCTTCATTTAAATTGACAACGCATCAGGGCCCTCGATATTACAGATGTCCATGGGTGACGGAGACCATTCGTCATCAGATGGCCCGTCAGCTCGGTGGTTCGCAAAGTTACCCCAATTTGAAGCCTCAAATTCAATATTCCTCCTTTTTGTTCCAGAGCTCCGACCCCAGCATGAATCTTACTCTGAACGGATCAGCAAAATGGCTTATAGAGGCATCCCGGGGCGTTCAAAATCCGAACACGTTGCTCGAGAAGTTCTCCCTCAACAGAAAGGTCGACGACCCGACAAGAACTCTCCTCCTCACCTTCTATGGCATCCTGGTCGTTATCGGCGCTGTTGGAAATGCTCTTGTTGTTATATCCGTAAGTTAAAACGATTAATTAATTATTTATAAATAAATCTCTCGGCATCGATTGGAAGCAACGAAAAAACTCAAAGAATAAGGAATAGGCGCATTGTACGTACAATTTTGACGCCTGGAATTACATAATATTAATTTTAAGTGTACCTGAATTTCAACTCGTAATAATAATAATTTCATATTATTCTTATTACGTATAATACAAATACATCTTGTTGTTTATAAGGTATATATACTAGTGTTGTCTCTCCCGGGCAGAGCCCAACAGGGGTACCGCGCTCAGATCTCTCCGGTTGCGTTCCTATGGAGTTCCCGGAGTCCTCTACTTAGCGCTGAAAAAGGTCACTGGGGGGAGGGGCATCAATCATCGCTATAAAAGGATGTTTTAGTTTTTTGAACTAAAATTATTCAAGTAGAAATACTGAAAAACACTATGAAAAGTAAACACAAAGCTATTTTTCAATAAACCGAAAGTTATTGTTGATGTTTTCATGGAATTTGAGAATATAGCAAATTGATTTCAAGACAAATAAACATTATTATTAGGTCCACAGCCAATACAATCTTCATTTGTATTAAATACGTTGTCACGGCGTGAACAATATTCACTGTTTTTCATAATTTAGACATACTTTCCTAGAAATCGTTCTGATGTTACTTGCTTCACAGAGTGTTAAACGCTGACTTAGGGCATAAGCAAAGAGATACTTTGTTTAAAACTAGCGGCCCGCCCCGACTTCGTTCGGGTTCCACAGTTATGTACGATACCATGACATGCATGTCCTATCTCCTATGTCCAATCCGGAATAATGTACCTTCGCAATGGTGCAATATTTTTTGAAATAGGTGCAGTGGTTTCTGAGATTACCCTACCTTATTAACAAGTTCACAAAAACCCGCCTTCGGTACGTTTTAGAAAAACATAGCTTACATATAAAAATAACTCCCGAATTTATTTAGGCAATAGTTTTTCTAGTTCTGTGAATCAGAAACGTCAGTTTATTATAATAGTTGCAGCCGGACATTTTAACGCTGCCTTACAATGCCCTCTTAATTAAATCGCAGTATTAAATTTTATTCCTTCTCTCGTAGAAGCAGATATATTTCCCGAGATGAAAAGTGTTCTAGATTATGACACATTATATAAGTTATTAATATGCCAAGTATCATCCAAATCTGTTCGGTGGTTTTAGTGTAATGGGTGTTCAGACGGACAGAAAAAAAATCTAAGAAAAATATGTTCATAACTCTATATCGGTGACAAAGCCTCTTGATAGAGTCGACCCCGCTACAATTTCATTATTAGTGCAGATCAATATTTATCGCAAGGTAATAAATGTAATTGACACCGTATTTTATTGCTCGAAGGCGATTTATTATCACGAATAGATACATAAGTAAAGAATAAACGTTCCGTTCGCTTTCACCCGTCTATCTATCTATCATTATTGTTAGGATATAAGATTGCTAATGAAAAGAGACTTGTTTTAACTAAAGAGATCAATATCTGAAACTTATTTCGTTAAATTATATCTATTATTAGATACTGATGAAAATAGATCAATGTCTGAGTCAACGTTTTAAAAATATGTAGGGTCTGGTATATTTACGTTAATAAATATTAATTTTTAAGTTTTTTGTATGTACTATGTTGTATGTACTGTCGGTAGTGGTCATATTACTGCTCTCTTTATTAGTACTCTTTCATCAACATTGCTGTATCTTTCAAATACTATCTCTTTCCTTCCAGGTAGTACGAAAACCAGCAATGAGAACAGCACGCAACATGTTCATAGTGAACTTGGCGGTTTCCGACGCCCTGGTGTGCTGCGTGGGCACTCCACTCACCCTCATGGAGCTGCTGACCAAGCACTGGCCGCTGCCGGACTGGCCGAGCCTGTGCAAGGCCTGCGGAGCCATTCAGGCTATATCGATCTTCGTTTCCACGATATCCATCACCGCCATCGCTCTTGATAGATATCAGGTGAATTTTAAATTGTGTGGACTGGGCCTTTTTATACGTTTATGAATGATGTTCTATAAGACTACAGAGCAAATGGATTTTGCTATTCCAATAGAGTAATGCTATTGCGATCTACTTTTAATTAAGACAATAGAATTATGGTGCAATAGGATAACAGAGCTACAGTAAAATAGAACACAATATATATAGTACACTTTACAGGACTATGCTCCAAACTGGCAAAATACCACTCGTTCAAGAAGACAACATATTCTTATCATAGTCTCATCAGACACAAAGGCATAAACAAATAAGTATATTTATAGTATAACGATATGATTATATTAGAATAGAATAGAATAACATTTTATCCTTTTGCTACAACTACACAGGAACAACATATTGGGCATATAAAATAGTATCTAGTATTTATATAAAAACACAGTGACATATGTAACATTTTTTTTTGCACCCAGAAGATGGAAATGGGCTACCCTCCGGAAAAGCGCGGGAGGGAGGTGTTGAATGCTCCTAGCATACCAACGCAGCCGGCTGCGCTGGTTATGTGGGACTCCCGAAGGCCTACCCACTAAACACCACCCGAGTTGGCTTTGGCCTTGTGGCCTCTAAGCCTTCATCTGATGCGACCCATCCTTAGAGAAGGATAGGGTGCTAGCGGCACTCCCGAGGGAGCATACGCTTGTTGTTAACACTGAAGGTGTTGTCGAATGGTGAGACTATGTGGCATCTTAAGGACGCTACTAACTGATACTGTTTGAGTTCTTGACTATGGCTGCCAGGCGGCGGTCCAAGTCAGAAGATATCTTGTCGGGGGGATTGGTGAGAGCGTTTCTTGGCCTCCGGATTTGGCGGCCTGTAAGACTAGGGGCGGTGTAGTCCGCTGCCTGTCTGATGAGTGGATTAGTATATTCCTCTGAGGATTTGAAAAATGTTGTACAATAATCTTTAAAGAACTTTTGAATGGTCGGAAGCTGGAGATCGAAGTGCAGGTCGGCGTTCCTCACGCACCAGTGGACGTTGGTTGCTCTCCTGCAAAAAATATTCTGGACAACTTGGATGGGATGAAGGATTTTGGGATCGGCGTGTGCGAAAACAGGGGCGGCGTATGACATCACCGGCCGTATGCAAACCTTATAGAGCGTTCGCTTGTTTCTGAGGGACATCTTACTATGCCTTCCCAACAGATTGTTGAGTCGGCCCATATAATATCTGGCGGAGTTGGTGACTTTGCGTATGTGCGGTCTGAATGTCAGTCCGGAGTCGATTGTTACTCCTAAGTATTTGGTTGTGGTTTTCCACGGGACAGTGGCGCCTAGCAACCGGATGTTAGGTTCGTCATGTCTGCGTCTAGGTTTGAAGTGAAAGTATACCGCGGTGCTTTTGTCTGCGTTAATTTCGATTCGCCATTTGGTGAACCATTTTCCTAACTCGTCTACTGAGTGTTGGAGTTTGGAGAGGACCGAATTTATTTCCCGTGATTGGTAATATAGGGCGGTGTCGTCTGCGAATAATGATAGTTGTACGCCGTTTTTCGGAATGGGAATGTCGTTAACGTACGTTAAAAATTATATGGGAGCTAATACCGAGCCCTGTGGTACCCCAGCCGCTAGTGGGCGTGGGGAAGAAAGTACTCCTTCGTGTCTAAAACGAAAGGAGCGGTTTTGTAGGTAGGAAGCGACCAATCGAACAACGCGATCAGGCAGACCTAGGTAGTGGAGTTTGAGAAGGAGTCCTTCGTGCCAAACTTTGTCGAAAGCTTTGGCAACGTCGAAGAAAACCGCGACTGTACGTTTCCGTTTGGGATAAAATCCGCTTAGAATGTATTCCACTATACGATGGATTTGCTGAGGGCACAAGTGTTTGGCACGGAAACCGAACTGATGTGGGATGATTAAGGGTTGACCGCCTACTGGGAAAAGAAGGTTCTTCAGTCTAGTCTGTATGACGCGTTCGAATACTTTCCCCATAGCCTTGAGGAGACTGATGGGGCGGTGGTTGGACGGTATGTTTAACGGTTTCCCGGGTTTAGGAATACCTATAACGATTGCTTCCTTCCAAGCGGTTGAAAAGAAGCAGTGATGCAAGCAGGCATTGAAGATGAGAACTAAAAGAGAGAGAACCTGCTCGGGGAAGTGTTTAAGCGCGACGTTAGAGATGCCGTCGGCTCCTGGTGCTTTGCGGGGTTTAAGACCTCGGATGATGTCTTGGACTTCATCAACGGAAACGACGATGGGCTCAGCGGTGACTGGGAGTGAGTTCTTTTTACGGACCTCATCCTCTACTGAATCTATATGTGAAGCAGCGCATGGTTGCGAGCTGGGTGTGCATTGAGAAGCAATGCTGTCAGCGAAACATTCGGCTTTATCGACATCTTCGAAGGCGATACTGCCATCGGGGCGTGATAAAGGCGGGGTGAGAGGTTGGGCGCCTACGCGGAGGGCTTTCGCCACCTTGTAGAACGCCTGATGGGAGGGTTTGATTCCCTCCACGAGGGAGTCCCAATTGGAGTTCCTCATTTCGGCAAGTCGAGAGCGAACACGTCGCTGGAGAGCGTTTGCACGCCTCCTGTACGTTGGAGTGGGGTAGAGTGCGGCCCTTCTAAGGGTCGCATTCTTGGCCTGAATAAGATTCCTAACATCGAGTGGTAGTTTTCGGTTTGGCACCTCGACTACGCGCTCGTTGTTTCGGAGAGATGTTTGAACTAAGTGTGTTAAGGAGTTGACCGCTGAGTCAATCTTTTCCGTATTGACGAAGTACTCTGAACTGATGGTAGCCAGTGGTGAGCCGCCGGCATCGAGACCTGATACAAGCGATTTTTATATTCTTCCCAGTTGGTGAAGGTTTTAGAAGAAATGGTTGGGTCAGTGGCATAAGGCCCAAATTTGAGCGAGACCGGCCGGTGGTCAGAACCTAAGTCGTGGAGCGTTTCGATCGCTCTTAATTGAGCGCGACTCCTTTAACTAACGCGAGATCGATGATATCCGGAGAGTTGAGCGCGTTATCCGGGTAATGCGTAGGGGAGGAAGGACAAAAGACATCGATGTCCCGTGTTTCTATAAATTGTCTGAGTTTGACTCCGTTCGCGTTGGTCGATCGGCACTCCCAGTCCGAGTGTTTGAAGTTAAGATCTCCGAATAAAATAACCGAGTCTCCTAGTGAGAGTAGGGCCTCTAAGTCTGAGTTTAATAGCGGGGTTCCCGACGGATTATAAACCGAGGCTATGATCAGGGACGGATGCCCAGTCATACCTAGCTTGCAAACAGTGGCTTCTAAGTTCGTGAGAGTCGGAGTCTCAATATGGGAACAGTGGAGCGACTTTCTAAAGTAAATGGCGGTGCCACCGCTTGCGCGGCTTACGGTGCCGCCGGGGCGTCTGTCGGTACTGTCTTGTCTGTCGTTACGTATAAGATTGTACGCGAGAATTGATAGGCCCTTGGTGTGGGCGGGTTTTAAGAACGTTTCTTGAACTAATAGTAAGTCTGTGGCGTTGTTGCGAACGAATTCCTTTAATTCAGGGAGGTTGTTGCGGAGGCCGCGAGTGTTGAATGAGATGAGCGAGATGCCCTTAGGTTTGGTACGACCGGAGTGACAAGAAGGCGCACTAAGTGCTTGAGCCATTATAACGACGTTAATAAATGGCTGTGCTCAGCGAGCGCTAGAAGGCGCTGCTGTGGTGTTGTTGCCGCCCGTATCTTGTGAGCCAGGACGGAGATCTCAGTGATGTCGACGTTACGGATGACGTCATAGACGAGCTTCATGTCGTCGGCTAGGGACGACTTGCCCTCTGTTTGCGCGGTGTTGCTAACGCGTGGTTCGGCCTGTTTCGGGTCGCGCGGGGCGGCCGGGGCGGGTCGGGGAGCAGCTACAGTTGTCGTGGTCTTGTCTGTACGTCTCTATGAGTTAAAGTGCTCGGGTCTAGGCGGTGCGACAGGCGTCCTCAGAGGAGGGAAGTTCGCGTCGGTGTTCGGCGGAGGGCCAGAATGGGTGTTTCTCCAGGACTTCCAAGCGGCAGTCCTGGATGGGATAGGTCGGGGAGCTCTAGGGCAGCCGCGGTAGTTGGCCGGGTGGCCGGCTTGGCCGCAGAGAACGCAGGCCGGAGGCGACTCTGAGTCGCGTGTGCGCGAGCACTCTTTGGTGCTGTGGGGCTGCAGGCACTTAACGCACCTGGGGTTGGCGGAGCAGTTCGCCGCTGCGTGGCCGTACAGCTGGCAGCGATGGCATTGACCGGGGAAGCCGCGTCTATGCGGGGGCTCAACTTTAATGAATGAGAGACCACAGATGGTCAAGTCGGCCCGGAAGATGTTCCGGGACTCGGGCGTGTTTGACAAAATGGCAAGAGCCAGTTGATACTGTCTACCCGTGTTGCTGTACATTTTGTGCACAGCTTCCACGGGATGACCCTGGGCGACTAGATCGGCGAGGATAGCTTCATTAAGAAGCTCGAAGGGGACTCCGCGGAGAACGGCTCGCACCTTGCGCTCTTCCGGAAGAGCGTAGGTGTGATATGGGATTTTATTAAGTGTGAGAAGCCTCGTAAGGGCACGAAAAACCTCAGTGCTTGGAGAGGTCACTTTTACTGTTTCGCAAACTACTTGGGCGTGAGTGTAATAAACTTTGCTGTCGGCGCACAGCTGGGTGACTTTAAGCCACATAGACTTGTCCCGGACAAATACCGGTGGCGGGGCCTTGACTTTGGGAGGGACGGGTGAGCATCGGGATGCAGGTTTGAGAGGAGGGAATTGTTTGGACGAGGAGGACGGGGCGCTGGTCTCGATGGACATGAGCGGGACTGGTGAGGGAAGGGAGGGTTTACCCTCTGCGGACGCCTTCGCGGCGCGTTTTGTTAGGCGCTTCGTGCGCTTGGACTCGACCGGCTGGAAGGCCTGGTCGTCGGACTGCGACGGCGTGACGGTACCGTCGTCGGATAACCCTAGCGAGCCATTGGACTCGATCGGACGCTTACGCGACGAGATGGAATGGGCGTCGGAGAATTCGACGTCGTTGGCCGGTGAGGCGTCAGGGGACGCGGGTGAGTCAGTCTGTGGTTTGGTCGTAGCGAGGGCTTGGATTACCGCTTTCTCGTCTAGCGGCGTTTTCATGAACGGAGACAAAGCTTCGAGGATGCGACGTAGGAACCCTAGTTCGGATGGATTCATCCTCCTAATAATCCTCCCTGCCGCGGCAGGGAGAGACTCGAGATCGAAACAACGGAATCTAAAAACAAAGATGGAACGAGCGAGACTACGAAAACAGTGACTATCCCTAGCGGAAATAGCCACTAACCGTCACCCTGGGAAGGCCCAGTGCAGTGGGATCGGGTCTCCGGTTTCTCTCAGTCCGAGAGGACTGAGAAGCGCACCGGGTCAACGCTAGCTGGTTTCGTTGTCACCGTTAGGTATCCACCAACTCAAACGCGAAACGGATACTTAGTTGATGCCAACACAAAATAACACTAAAAGGCAACAAATAAGTCGCGGTCGATGCGGTATCGACGACACAGAAATGCAGTCGAAAAATGAGATGACTTACTCGAGAGTATGTCGGAGGGGTCCGTCTGCTACGGGAGCAGAAACGGAAGTCCATATGTAACAGTTCGAGCTAACATTAAATCATGGAACTCCGTTCGCGTGTGCCATAGCCCCAGGAAAAGGTACTGCCTCAGCTAAAAGCCGCACCATGGGCACGGCGCTGATTTTCAGTGGGCCCTGTTGAGTAACTCACAGACGTCAATGACATTACAAAATAAAATTGAAATTTATGAGCTATTGTGAAGCATATAATATTCCGAAGTACTATATAATTATTCAAACCGATAACACAACAATAATTATATATATATCTATCTATCTATCTATCTATAGATATAATAAAATTCTAACTCATCGCTTTCTGGACATGAACGAAATATGAGAAACAATTTGATTACGGGTATTTATTAATGCAATAGAACACAAAGCAATAGTTGTTAGAATTTTTGTCTGTTTGTCTGTGCGTTTGTTCGCGCTAATCTCAGAAACGGCTTAACTGATTTCGTTCTGGTTTTTACTATCATATTGCGGTGAGCATCACTTAATGCTTAAAGTTTGTTTCATTTCAATCCGTCCATAAACAAGAAAGTTATGAATTTATTTGAAATAATGTAGGTACTATTTCTTAGCGTAACGCGTAGTTTTCCGAAGCGAAGCGAAACGAGGGTAGATTGCTAGTGACGAATAAAAGTTTAAAAAGATTTAAAAAAAGTGTGAGATCGTAGTTTCAGTCGTGATACCAACGCCATCTGTTCTGAGATAAAAACTAACAAAAGATTAAGGCATGTTGTGATGTTTCGCTGTGGGATGTGGGGCGGGGAGATAATACTTTGAATTTAGTTCTATTATTAGGTAGGGGGCCGCCCCGGCTTCGCACGGGTGTACTTTTGTTTTTAAACATTTTGAGAGATATTTATAGTTTTGTCTTTATAAAAAACATAGGTATGTATTTTTTTCGTTAAGTTTGAAATTTGCACTTGTCAACCTATTTATATTATTTTTCTTTTTATAACGTATACATTTTTATTAAAATACCTTTTTTTTTTTGTTTTATGTACTCAAGTAATTTATTTGTAATGAGTTATTTTTTTTACATTTCACCATTTACATTTATATACCTTGGTTCACTTTACTGAAGTTTTAGCAAGGATCCCTAATTTTTTCTAGTAATAAATATAGCCTATGTTACTCAGAGATAATATAGCATTCTAATGGTGAAAGAATTTTTAAAGTCGGTTCAGTGGCTGTTGAGTTTATTCATTACAAACATACAAAAATACAAAGCTTTCCTCTTTATAATATTAGTATAGATATAGACTAGCTCGCTTCGCTTCAGAGAAACTACGCCTCACACTTATAGCACCTGCATTGTTTTAGGAGTAGGTTTTTCTCGTTTTATGAATTACAAATAAACATATTAATTTATAACTTATTTATTTATGGATGGACTGCAATAAAACAAACTTCAAATATTAAGTGATGCTTATTGCAATACATTAGTGAAAACCAGAATAAAATCGGATAAGCCGTTTCTAAGATTAGCGTGAATAAACGTACAGACAAAAATTGTAATAACTATTGTTTTATGTTCTATTGCGTTAATAAAGACTCGTAATAATGTTTTTTTTTCATCTATAGTTCATGTATAGAAAGCGATCAGTTAAAATGTTATTATATGAATAAATACAAAGAAATCATATCCTATCATGTCTTCATTCCCTGAAATTGTTCGGAGTTTGTATAAAATTCAGCATTACCCATCCCTTTGTAACAATGAAACTAAATAACATTTACCTTAACCCAATTTATATTCCATATTTATTACTAATTCTGATTTTTTGTTTATAACGTGTGCATAATAATATTGTATGGAATATGGGAAATCGAAGCAGTTCTAAAATTTACAGATTTACAAGGCGAGATGGTGTGAGGTATGTTGATGACAGTGAACGAGTGACGACAAACGTGTTACCGATTTTATTTTTTGCGAATAGTACTTGTCATCGTTGTAATAATTTAAATTCATAAACATTTCTATGCTTTTGAGATAAAAAATAAGTTATTAATAATATAATTAGTTTTGTGATGATTCTTGATAAAAACATTCTAAACATTTATTCTTCACGCTATAATTTTATGCAATAATACGTTATATTAAATATGTTAACGCGTTCAACATCTTAAACTTCACCACCACTTACCATCAGTTGGGATTGTTGTCAAGCATTAACTGATTTTATGTTAAAGAAACAATAATTTAGTATCTCAAATACGTACGCAGCACCCCATCTTAACAAGGACTCCTTCCATTCCAACCATTCGTACAGCCCCGCCATTCAATCCATTACATTCAGACTACATTCCACTACATTTCCTTCCACGCACCTTGCATTCTATTTAATATTACAGTAAATTTAATGAATAATTTATTTTCTATCCTATTTATTTACATAGGTACCAAGATATGCTTATAATTAGCGAGAAAAACTCCTACATTTTATGCTTTATTTTTTATTTATTTATTACACTTTACTGTACCCCATAAGTAATGGACACGAAAACAAAGAGACAAAAGATGATCTTATTGCGAAATAGCGATATTTTCCAGATAACTTTCAGAAAATGACAGATGAAAAAAAACGCTTTAAGCTTTATATTCGTACTTAAAAAATATGCAGAGTAATTACAGGAAAAATTTCATATTTCAACAGAACGACTTGCCCTGATAGATTAATAAAACACTTACTAGGAACTCTCGGGTAAAATCTGTCACATACGCAAGTTTTGTCACGATATTTTCCTTCACGAAAATTATTGACAAATTATTTCTAATACGCACACAGCTTGGAAAATCCGAGATGGCCGTGCAAAGATCAACCCCAGATCCTCCGTGCGGGACGGTTTTAAAATAATACTATAAAAAAAATACAGGCTTGTTTTAACATGCCCAAAAATTCGTAGCTAATCGTTCTCTCGCTAACAGTCGTGCAAGTCAAAGCTGAATAATCGGTTTGCAATGACGTCAAACCAACCAACAGATGTATCCCTATTTCGAGATATTGGAAGGTTGGAAGAGCGAGTAAACATATAACGGTATTTGAATTGGAAAGTTAAATGTGCTTATAACAAGCAATAGAATGATGTGCTGCCGGTCTGTACGTGTTTGCATTTAGCTCGGATCTCTGCCACATTTCAGGTACTTACACCAAAGATGGATACTTTCGGAGAACGTTTTAAAATTAAATAAAAAAGTGGTCAACTTCGAATCGGATGTTTTTATTGTGCCGTGATGTAAAAGTATTATCCTCATAGCTTACGATTCTGTACATCCAATGAAAGAGGAAATCCTCACGGTTCAACTAACATATTCGTTGGTCTGTCACAGGACTTTGTCAGGATCTACAAAACGTAAAAAGATAAAATTTGGTATATATACAGAGTGTCGTGCTCCAAAGGTGATGATATAATATAAATAAATTTATTTTCATTCATATAAGTTCAGAGGTTAACGTGAAAATAAATAAAATAAAAAATACGTTCTTTTTCGTAAAAAGGGCTTTTACTTGTGGGCTTGAGCGACAAAACATATCATTTTAATTTTTAAATTAATGTCTTCATTGATATACAAAAAATACACGATAATTGACCCTTCCTCTTATCCCAATTAAAAAGCCGTTATGTTACAAAACATACAGACGCTCACCGATACACTAGGAAAACACTGAAGAACAATTCTAAGTCAATCAATTTTTATGGATTACTGAAAATAATCTCGGATACATTAACCGACGAAATATTATACTGTTCTTATCCGAATATCCGATTCCGGCTCGATCAACATCGATTATTTAATGTTACAAAAAAATTTGTAATATTAAATAAATGGTGAAATGTAATCATAAAATTAGATTTTTAAATACGCTCCAATCAATCCCCGGTCATGGACAAAACATATTAATATAATACACAGACATTCACAATGTATAAAGAACATGATGATGATACATGGTATATGTATAGTCATATTCATTCGTGATTCGTGGTATCGGAGACAACCCTCCGTAATACACACAAACTCACTTAATTAACACGCTGTCTTTATAATATAAGTATAAATTAAGATCCCGCTCTTGTTTTGCTTTGGAAAACAGCCCGGAAACAAAAGATTTTGTCGGGATAAAAATGTCTTAAATCATGATCCATAATATAAGCTGCAAATATGCAAAACGATATCAAAATCTGTTCAGTGGTTTTAGTAGTAGACGTTTTCAGAAAAACAGAGAAATGAACATAACAAAAATGCTTAAGACATCTCGATAATAAAGTCCACCTATGTAAAAATCTTCGAACAATATTCGATTCCGTTACAGGTTTATTGGCCGACTTCGAAACGGACTGACTTCGAAAAGGTTCTATATTTATGTATAATATGGGACAAAGAATATTTCAACAAAAACAAAATTTAAATTTTGATTTCCTGCGAGGAAGCCTGAGCTGTAGCTGTGCACGCTCACATTATTTCATTTTTTTATTATGCCTATTATAAATTAATCACTTGGTTCGGTGACTGAAAAATTCTTAAGATAACTAATTTGTTGTTAGCCCGAGAACTATACAGTACCAGGGCTTATCATACCAGTGTTCGTCTCGTGAATGAAATTCGACCGTTATTGTGAACTAATGTTCTGTTCAGGTCTTCACCCTTTTATCCCATATAATTAGACTAGCAACTCAGACCATATAGGTATGAATTACAAAATAAATGAACTTTAAATCTGAATAAGTCCCGTTTCTGCTCCAACGGTTACTTTGTTTTTGTTGCATATTTCAAAACACGATATCTCGTCGCATCTAGAGTTCGCTACACACATTTTGTTCATTGATTTTTATGCGAACTCCATTATTTATCAGTACATAATCTCTGGAGATAACGCTCGAGAGAATGGTAACAAACTGAGTGTCGTTGACTCACTTCATGTAGAAAACAATCACAATTCAGTATCAATCAATTTTATGCATAACTAAATATCTGTCTCTAAAAAGCATAAAAAAGACTGTTAAATCCGACAATTTCAAAAACTGCACTCATTGTCATGCAGTTTTTACTAATTGATAGAGTAACTTACGAGGAAGGTTTAAAGGCGTACCTCACAGGTTAAAAAATCGTATTGAAATAAGTAATTTTTTTTTTCTGATGCGGCTATTGATTGCATATCGATAATGTGTCCTGAAGCCAAAGCTAAGCGGAGGCGTGCGGGCATGTTTCTATTACTAATTATCTTAACTTCTATTTTATATCAATATTATAAAGAGGAAACCTTTGTATTTTTGCATTTTTGTATGTTTGTAACGAATAAATTTAAAAACTACTGAACCGATTTTAAAAATTCTTTCACCATTAGAATGCTACATTTTACCTGAGTAACATAGACTAATATTTATTATTAGAAAAAATAAGGGATCCTTCCTAAAACTTCAGTGACGTGAATCAAGGTGTAAAAAAATTTGCTCAAAAATTCCTTTCATCGCATACGCTGCGGAAACTATTGATGATAGAACAAAACAATGTTCTACCATATAAGAGAAAATATCAATATCTACAAATAACTTTGCAATACTATATGTCCAAGTATTGTAGTTATGTCACTATAACCACTTTTTACATTTTAAAAGCTGACCAAAATCAGAACATGATAGCTATACCTTCGTATTTATCCTTATCCAAATAAATCATTTCATAATCAAAACTGTTTCAATACCTAAATATAACTTTTTGAATTACTCAAATCGGACGTTCCGTTTAGAAAATAGGAAAACAAACATTGCCGTCGCCGCCGCGCAAAGACCAATGTGGCCCCACACAAAGCAGCCGTAGTGTAGGCCGGCGACAAGGCGACGAGGGAGGGGGCACGAAGTGCGGGGCGGGCACATCTATGAAATAGGTAGTCGCGCGATCGGCTCCTTATGCAGCGAACATATGCAACATTGAATGTGCGCTTTATAAAGAAAAAAATATAAATATATCTTAAAATGTTTAAAAATAAAAGTACACCCGTGCGAAGCCGGGACGGGCCGCTAGTAAATTATATATGGCCAAATTTCTCAATTCAATATCTGTTTAAATCAAAGTTGAGATCGAATTTGTCTATCAGTTTGGATGTATGGTTGTCTATCTGGTATCACATAAAACCACAGATTATTAGCCATATTTATAAATTTATAACTTACACTGAGACAACTTTGTGAGCTTTTATTTCGAAGTCTCCGAGAATATAAAAGCTACTATTGAAAGTAATTTAACAGGCTAGCAAATAAAGTTTGAAGTGCTTTTTATAACTGTCGCAATAAATAAATGTAAGTAGGTATGTTTCTAACACTAGGGGGAAATGTGGGTAACATTTCCCATTGAAGGAGAAATTTTATATTTACAGTACACATTACTAATTTTTAGTAGTGGAAAAACGTGGTCGTAACAACAAATTCAAATTCAAAATCATTTAGTTATTTTGTAAGTACACTTTAATTTTTGCTTCTACTACCGTTTCGAAAAGGTGCTCTAACATTGACAAGAACGAACGGTGAATAAAAAACTCCTCAGAATATCATTTAAAACAACACATGATAATTACAAAAGTTTAAACCTGTGCGGAACTGGTTTCGACACTATTATTTCCAGGCATCCTTGTCATTAATATATTCATCTATCCCTTACCTACAAGCTGTGGTTTAATGCGTCGCTGAAAAGTTCCAATAGGTAACTCATGTATCAACTCTGCACCTTAAACCACAATTAAGTATGCAAGTATAGGAAAATAGCATAAATATGTTAACGCAAGTGCATTAAACAATTACTTCTGTGCGCTATAATCACACGAACAAGCGCATGATTCCCTTACGGATTTTATACTTAGCGACATATAAATTGATAGTTAAGAAAGGTTTGAAATAGTTATATTATGGTGTTATTAAATTTCGGATCTGGATACGGATACGAATATATGAATAATATTTTACCTATTTCGGTAACGGTTACGGGTACGGATATGAAATTATTTTGGATTATCTGATTGTTTCGGTTCGGATAATTTGAGTTACGGATATTAGGTGATATAGGTATAGGAAAAAATGAATAATGCATTTACAAGGTAACACTGACTTTATTTTTAGGTATTATCGGATATTACAATCATAGAAAAGAACAATAGTTTTAAAAATGTAATAATAGAACCTATTTAAAAATGGGAGCGATGCCACTACTATATCAGCTTGGCCGGCGAAACCCTGACATAATGTGTTTCATCTAGACTCTGCCCCTGTCCAAAATTATTTGGTTAAAAAAAGTATATACACACGAACATAGAACCACCTCCGGTTTGAAGTTGGTTTAAAAGCACTCGGCATTTTCTAAGTTTATTCTTTTTTGTACGTTTTGTACATTAGGTAGCAGGGATGTTATTAAGCTCCGTAACCGTAACCGAAGCTATCGGATATCCGAAATAAAAATATATACGAAACCGTAACCGAATCCGATAAAAAAGTTTCACGCCGACCGAGCCGATACACTAGCCGCGTCGTTCACATGTTAGACAGTTTTTGTTATTTAATTTGTTTTTTATGTAATTATAATACCACATAATACTTAGATTAGAAACAAGGTCAAACTTTATTACATTACATTTACATTATTTTTTTTCCGAGTCGTAAATCGTCTAATATCCATAACCGAAATTATCCGTAACAATCGGATAATCCGAAACAATTTTCTATCCATAACCATAACCGAAACCGGTAAAATATTAATCCGGATCCGAAATTTCATATCCATAACATCCCTAGTAAGTAGTAGTTTACTCGTAGTAAAAGCATGTTTCTAGTTTTAACTTTATAGTTTAAAAGATATTTTACTTTACCAATTTGAATATGTCGGCGACTGAGCACTTACACTCTACAACTCCGATAAGGTGTGTTAAAAATGTGATACATCAGAAACATCGAACGGTTTGAATTATTTCCTTTCAAAGGTAGTCGAGGTTTGAGAGAGATTCCAGGTATAAAATTATTAAATGCACCATTATAACGTGTATATAAAATTCTAATTAATAACCTAGTTATTATGAAAATTATTCAATTCGCCTTAAACTCATATTGTTTAGCAAGACGTGATTAAAAATGAGTTTTTTTTTAATGTAAATAGCCGACAAACAATCAGACAAGTCATTTGATGGTAAGTGGTCCCCGTCCATGGACGTAAGTAACACTGAAAGCATCACTGATGTATTGTTGACCAAGAAAGAAGAACAAGAAAGAAAGAAAGTACTGGCCCTCAAGCCCCTAGCAGAAACACTATACAGCCAGAACAGTGTTTCAAAATTGGCGGTAATCTCTTAATTCCTGACCATCAATCAATGAAGTCTTTCCTCATCAGGTGGGCCGGTAGCAACTCATTCTAAATACGCATGTGGGTGGGATTGGTGAAGATGTACCTGCATTGAATAACAACATTCACTTTATGGAACATTGTTACACTTTATGGAACATTTTATGAGATAATTTATTTAAGTGCGCGTGGCACGTGTTGGAGACGAAGGAAACTGCGAGGAACTGCCTACAAGGAGAACGCGTCTAGGATTATATACCTTATGATATCATTACGCGCACATAGATTAAAATTTTGATGCGTGTAATATTCCCATTCAGATTTGCACCATAGATACAAGACTAAAATTTTCGCTAACAATATATCAGAGTTAGCATTATATGTATATTACAGTCCATAATCTCTCATTATAAGTAGCACTGAAAACAAAAGTATTTATTACTTTGTTGGAAATACAGCCTTTAGATAAACTTTCATCTCATTCGCTTTAAATTATAAATAACATCGTGTTCAAAGCTTTGTTACAGCAGTATTGGTTAGTTGTGTTATTTTACAGATTTTTTCACTTTTAGTATGTTACAATGAGAATTGTGAACATATACGATACGGAAGTATATCATTTAGTATTTTTAATTTCAATTTTATGTCGTTAGAAGACAGATATCATTCCAAAGAAATCTACCTTTTGGGAAGTGGTCAGCGCTACCCATAAAGTTTCGTAATAATAAGAGCATCAACAAAATATGACACCTTGGGAGGAAGTAGATAAACAGTTTATTACTAATATAGATCTTAAGTAGCTATGGGTAGACAATTTTTGAAGAACTGATGAGTGATGAATAATAAAAATTCTCGAATATCGTCTACGCCTCGGTTGGAAAGCGTCAACCAGTTAGATTGATGAACTGTAAAAAGAGCAAGACGCTATTGGAGCCAGATGGAATACAACTAATAGTAGTCTTGGCAATTACTAAAGTCTTCCAAAAAGTGACAGAATGATGAATATTTATGATAATTTTTTTCATATTATTTGTATGTGATCTGTAGACGATGCTATAGACTTTTTTTAATTACGAAGTTTTCAGTTTCGTTTGTACATATATCTGTACTAAGATTGTAAAGATATTTTTTTGTATATTTGTTTATAGTGAAAATCTATAAAAATCCTGGACCAATTTTAAAAATTCTTTCGCCTGTCCAAAGCTATATTGTCAGTGAGCCACATGGGCCATATTTTATTTTCAAAAACCTAGAGATTCCATCGAAAATTGTAATGCAATGCGAGCATATCTTTCGCGCGCAAACCTACGAGGGTGTTTGCTAGTACAATATAAAGATCTTAACTACAGAGTAGTGAACAGATCTTATTATTATTGTGATATGTTGTCCGTATATACAATGAGAATATTTTCCCCTTTAATAAAGTCGTGCTGAAGCTAAGCAATCACGAAACAGTTGCAGCAATTATTAATAATTCACTTGCATTTTGGTGACAACTTATTCCTAATCCAGACTTTCATCGCTTTTAAGTTAAATTATCACCAACTTGAGAAAAGTTTAATGAATTTTACGACTATTAATTACATCGGGTGACTTTGATATCGCGACTACCCAATATTGAACACGTTATTTTCAAACATGTTCAAAATTCTTAGATTTGTTACCTTTTATTTAGTTATATTTGTTTATTTTTTGTCCACAGCTCATCGTATATCCAACACGGCCTGGCCTGCAGACGATGGGAGCTCTCGTAACGATGTTTTTTATTTGGGTTACGGCATTTGCGCTTGCTTCACCACTTTATATCTTCCGGACCCTCAATACTCACAAAGTCGGTCTCATTGGGATCGACAGCTTACATTTCTGCATAGAACTGTGGCCTATCGAGAAGGGACGGGCCATCTACTCCTTATTTAGCCTTATTTTCCAGTACCTATTGCCAGTTCTTGTTGTAGTGATAGCCCATGTTCAAATTCATCGCAGACTGCGAGGAAGAAGACGTACAACGAGAAAAACACCAGCTATTTTAATAGCGATAGCTGTTACTTACGTTATAAGTTGGCTGCCTTTGAACGTGTTTAATCTCGTCGCGGATTTCAGCTCTGAAGCAATATTGGATGAGAATACATTGACAATCACTTACGCTATTTGTCACATGTTTGGAATGTCCAGTGCAGTTTCAAACCCACTCTTATATGGCTGGTTAAATGATAATTTCAGAAAGGAATTTGAGGAGATATTGTGCTGTTGTAGAAAGAAAGGGCAGACTAATAAGAATATGAGGATAAAGGATAGAAAGATGGACACGGAGTTGACAGCGTTGGCACAGATGGAGCACACCGTAAGTGCCAATACGAAGACGTCTCAGTGCTCCCAAATTTTCTGACTAAAGTCCTGCTTTAAATAGCAGGAAGATAGTGTCGAGATGGAAAGCCTCTGAACTTATGTCAATTTACTATGACTGCTAGTGTTTCAAGTGTATGCCTAAGGGTGTAAAAAGTTCCTCTGTTAAATTTCTTTATCCTGTTGCTAAAATGGTTAATTAATAGGTATAAGTCTCAATGTATCTACTCCTTATAATTTCACTTGTAAATATTAATTTAGCTAGTTTCTAAGTATACTTTCTAATATTGCATTTTACGTTTTTCTGAGCCCAAAACGTAAATTGTCAATATTCATAGGTTACTGCAATGTTGTTTTTTAAATAAAAAAAATAATTACGAAGAAGTTTTATTAAACATTCTGCAAATGACATGCATTCGAAGTTGATATATTAAAAGCAATACCGAGGGTTGTTTCACTCAGTAAATGAAATTCCACGATATGGATAATTAAAGATACCGGCAGAACTTTCCAATATGAAGGATTACTCTAGACGATTTCTGCAAAACAAGTACCAACTAGTAATTAATTCAAATACGCAAATAACATCCAAGTCCCCGACGAGAAAACCAACTTTCAAACCATGGAGCTCTCAAGTCTTATTAATGTAAGCTTATTCAGAGTTCTTGGTGATGTAAGATGTATTAAGCCGGTACTCGTGAAACTGTAAAATTAATTTTGTAATTAAATTTCCTACGGGTTATTAATCATCGGAGAATCGAGAAATGATTAACACCTTCATAAGAATTGCACGCAAATGAGATGTAAGAAATGGTGGAAGGAGAATTGACAAGTTTTAAGATTTGGATTGTAATTTTAGTTGTATCTTTGATAGGTAAGTATTTACAATTGTCTGTCATCTGTAAGGAATAATCTCAAAATTGATAGCACAGATTTTCAAAAAGTTATTTGGGCTAATTATATACGTAGCGATAATCACAAATTAATTTCTAAACTATCCATATATCATAAAGACTTGCTTTCTACTACATACCGAAGCTGAAGATGTGTCTTTAATTCAATGAATTGAATAAAATTGTTGTATTCAACAACAATCTTACGAGGTTGCTGATTATCAAACTAGCGTTCCAGACCTCGTGGTGTCGAAATGTATCAGAAACAACTATCTTGAATCCCACATAAAATTACTGCTCTTAACATTTTTAAGCTTATTATTTGTGTATTATACAAACATCTTTTCATCGGATAAACGAAACATTACAAAATTTGAATGTTTTTGGGTAGGAAATTATTGAATGAATTATGACAATTTTTTAATAAATTCAGACTTAATAGGCACAGAAGATATTTACGACCTTGACAATGAACCTATTGGACAGAAACCGCCAAGAGACATGCCTCCCGAGTTAACCGAAATGTTTGTGACAAATAAAACGGACGAGGAACTTAACTTAGAGGACTGCATGCTGGACTTCTACGAATGTACTGGAGCTCATTTGTAAGTACCTACCGTTGGACCTACATCACAATCCATGACTTTCTCATTCCCGTCTCACAATATGAGGATCGAAGTCTACAGTCGCTCACAATAGCCAAGTACAGATTAGGAGACTTCACGCGCTTGAGAGAATATTGTCAAGAACTCTCAATGGAACTTCCACTCTCAATATGTTTTTGTTTACTGAAGCAATTTAGAATTAATTTCTTATACGCTAATTAAAACAATTTTTATTTGGAAATAATGTCGCGGTGATCATGTCTATAAGACGACAATAATGACGTTGTATAATGACTCGGCAAACTTAAATTAACTCACGTGAATACTGAAAAAATATAGTTTTCGTCCCATTAATATAAAAGTGCCTGTGTATTAATTCCAATTCTTCTATTAGATATCTACAGTTAATCGAAATATCTACCAATTATTTAAGTAAGGTGTATGTATGACTTCACTTTATTTATTCAAAGAATAATGACGTAGCATGTAGACATTGTCCATGGATTTTCTACGATAGGTAAGACAAGATGCAGTGGCTAACTAAATATATCTGAGTTTAGACAAATAACGACTAAATTTACCTTTTATTCAAGAGGAACGTCGAAACGTGCAACTGATAAGTCTTTTTCCTTAGTAAACTACTTAGAATTTATTTCGCAGGAATAATATCGCAAATATTTGTATAAATCTAGTAAAAGATTACTAGAGTTGTTTGAGTTTACTCCACTTGATGGATTCGCGAGCTAATTTTCTATAGAAAACTCGACTTCGTGTATTAATAAAACAGAAAATAAACTATCAAGTTCGAAGCGAACGCGCATGCACAGGGTTTCGAATCATTCGTATGATTATAATAACAATTGTTATTAAAAACGCACGAAGATTTTTCTACAGGTCATAATTTTTTTTTTATTTAAACTCCGTAAAATATTCTGCTTTACCTGCAGCAGTTTTGCCTGCAGTTTTATCATAGTAATAATAGCCGTTTTGACACCTTACAAAGATGTGAAACAGTTTAAATTATTATATGAACGCAAGCCGGCAGAGAATGCTTACAGCATTAAGCTTTCGTTCCGTTATTTCTAGTTTATAAGAAAAAAATTATTAAATATGAAGCATGACACGTATCAATAGCTTCAATGAAACCGGATCGCCATCTTCATATTCTTCTTCTTCACGTGCCATCTCCATCAAGGAGGTCGGCCACCATTTGTCGATACGTCTCTTTATCAGCAGTCATATGAACTAGCTTATCTGTGATTTTAACCCGCAGCCAGTCTTTTATATTTCTTATTTTCATATTAAAGATATCCTACGTCCAATTTTAGAAAATACTCGTGTTTGATTATATTTTCCATAATACTAAAAATATAAAATAAGGAAACCTTATAGATTTTATTTGATTATTGAACAAGGAATGTACAGGTGTTAAAAGCTAAGTGCATAAAGTAGTTTTATTACGTATTATTACTATAGATATACTAAAAATATGGTCCAATTTTATCTTAAATCAAACGTAGCATAAGAAGACAGCCGTCAGCTTGAGACCAGATCTTGTTGTATATATTTTATGTCATTTATATATTTGTCACTGCAGAATTATATTATATTTTACTTCTAAAATTTCAAGTTAATTGATGCGTAAGGTCTTGTTATATATACATATTGAATACATTGAAATATATGTATATATATATATATATATATATATATATATATATATATATAT
>PDGT01000083.1:655720-685324 GCA_003671415.1 Megathymus violae | reverse complement strand
AAACTGGAGAACAAAACAAATAAGTGCTATGCTATGCATATTTGTCCAAAAGTTATCGATTCAATAATTTTACCGTACAATTTACTTACAATTAATATTTATTTACACAGGAGCCAAATTGTTCCGGCCATTAAATTCGGGAATGATGGTTATCTTGTGAATTATTCAACGAAGAATTTTTTCTACGACGAACGCAACCCTAAAACTAACAGTACGCTAAAAGACCGTGAGGTAAAAGTTTTTTAAAAATTGAAAATAAGAGCACACTTTGCGAACCGGGAAATTGCATTCAATAGACTTTCGAGTAATTACGAGGTGCGCTCAAAATTATTGTAAAGTGTACTTTTCTCGAATTATGAGTTTTTACGGACCAAGTTGGGTGTATTAGCTAATTTTACATCACGTGGCTATATCGAATAGTCTTGTTGTTGTGTTCTGTGTGTGTTAAATTCTCTTCCATTTGAGTTATAAAAAATACTTTCAACTTATTGAATAAACAGACATACACAGACAAACAGACACACACAGGCAAACAGATAAAAATTACAAGAAAATACGTTTATCCTCTACATCGATAACAAGATCTACATACACTTAAATTTCTAAAAAAATTTGGCCCCGATAGAGTTTTATTATTAGTAGATAATATTTACATAAAATATCCCATATTATGATATGTTTTATATAGGTTACAATTTTTTCATATTAACAAACTGCCGTGTCTGACACTGTCTGTCTCTATGGAAATAGAAGGTCCCTAAAAAAATTCTTGTCGAATGCTCATATAACTGCATCGTACGTGTATTTCTGTTGGATAAAGAAAGCGTAATATACCAGGACTAATGAAAACAAGACCAACCTGTGGAGTGTAAATCTTCAAGAGGAGAGTGAATAGGCTATTATAAGTTAGTGCGTTCACCATCTTAGACTTCATCACCACTTACCATCAGGTGGGATTTTTGTCATGCATTAACTTATTTTATGTAAAAAAAGTCAAGTTTACAGTTTTATACATTTAATAAACATTGTATTTTAATTTTACCCGTAAAAATTAAATTGGGTACGCGCATAATGAAACCGCTGTGAATTTGGAGGTAATCTTAGGGCAGGAGCGTAATGTGAAATAACCATGTTATTATTTTTACGTGTTTTGCGAATGATAAAAGAAATTTTCATAAAATAATCTTGAATAAGGTAAAATTTGCACGTTACTGTACGTAAGGAAATCGTCCGTAGATACACGAACACAAAATTATGTCACCGGCTTTGTTTACATAGAGAGAGAGAGAGAGAGAGATTTGGTTACATACATCTTAACGAGATGAAGTGGATCCATTGAAAGCTTGAAAGTTCAATGGTGAAAGGGGATCGAATGAATAATTTATTGGCTCATGAAATCCTCTACACACACTAGAATGTATCCGAGAGAAAACAGCTATATATATTATGTACTTACGACAAGGACGATCGATTTTGAGACACAGAGTCCACAATTATATCCATCCAGATCCAGAGAATATATTGTAGAAACTTTCCAGTAACGGCTGTGATGTTCCTATATGTCCTGGCTGCATATAATTTCAATTTTTATAAAATAAATAACCATTTCCAAAATTTGGAATTTACTAATAATTGTCGATTTGGCCATATTTCTAATTTAAGAGACCGGCATGTAGCAAAATAGGCAATCAACAATTAGCCATTTCATTAAATGCAGAGGGCACGTAAAATGTATCACCACTTTTGCTTTTATATCCAGTTATTTGAATAATGCAAAGAAACGTTATTTCTTGTACTTAGAGGATAATTAATTTTTGTTTGATTTATCAAACACTGGATAAGAAACTAAAAAAGATTCTAGTATATACTCGTACTGAACTTAAGCAGCGGTTAACTTAATTTAATTTAGTACATAAGTTATGTTTTATTTTCTCCAACAACCTGTTTTACTAATCTTCTATTTTTTGTGTTATTTTATTATTTTTTTACACACAAAGTTACAGGAAACTAAATTATGTATGAAAAGCTTTTACATTTATTTCTGATAGAAAATTTCTTCCAGTAGGACCAAATATTAAAAAAGTGATTCAGTGAGCCAAACTGAATGCGTATCCAAATAATAACTATTATCAAAATGTCAATTGACACAACTATGCATACTTTATAAACATTATTTTAACTACATAACTGTTCTATATATATTTTAATTAGATAGATCATTGTCATCAAGCGTTAGTTAAACAGAAATCTGCGACCGTTAAACGCCGAGAATATTTCAGAATCTCGTGCAGTAGAATAGTTTTTTTTTAAACGTTCACACACACCCCCGCACTAGGATCCCCTGTGTTGCGGGTGGCGTGGACATACATAATTATCACATCACAAACACCCATGACCCGAGAACAAACATTTATCTGTCACATAAATGTCTGCCCCGGCCGGGAATCGAACACGGGACCCCACGCTCGGGAGGCAGGGTCTCTACCAACTGGGCTACGGGGTCGTCAACGAATTGCACAACCTAACCGCATGATCTGAAAACTGGTAATAACTCTTTCTTGTTTTACAAAGCATTAGTATCCGTTTATAGCCAATTATATGTATATCTTGATTTAATATATCACCTTCTCCGTGACTAACGTTCATTGTTTATCGTTAAATTAATTTCATTTTATTGTGAGTTCAATCAATCACTTCAATAATACTGACCAGATCTAACCCACAACAATTTAGTTTTGGTAAGTTGAAAATATATTTATTTTTCAAGAAACTCTCGCTTTACTTTTTCCGGGAGCATAACAGCGGCGTGCACAAGATTATGACACTGGGTATGCGGCGTAGTACTCGGTCACAAAAACTTTTTCTTTTATAGATTTTTAGCATAGCCACAGCCACGCGACGGATCTCTAAGTCGGAAACCATGCCAACAGAACAAGTCTTAGATGTACTTATCTACTACTATTCATGTACATCTTCTACGGACACGCAGAAAACAGCGATCGATCGTCGCGGCGGAAGACATTCTAATAAGTAAAATAACAAGCTAAAATATTATAACTACTCACCTAGTCAGCTTCAATTTTCACATATTCAAGGTTCCGGTTACTTGAGATTACTATATCCCGATGTAAATAAACGCAAGATTTCGGCCACCTCAAATATCTTATCCACATTTTCAACACAACCCTAACAATCAAATAACATTTAAAAAAAAATCAACAAACGCACTAGTAAAAGCAAATCACAACAATTATTATAGAAACTCAGTAATAAACTGTTAAATGTACACACTTTCAAATGTTAAAATGAAAAATCTTTTTAGAAAACTATAAATATACTGGCGCAAACAAAATAGTAAACAATGCTTATCACACGAAAAAAGCAAAATGGCCCCTTTCTGCTATTTAAACAAATAAAATCTTACTAAACAAAAATGCATAATGTGATATCGGTCTATTATTTTTACTCGGATTATAGGCAACGAAAATTTCCGATTACTCCCGACAACTGCCGAAATTCCGTAGCCTGCCGCTGGAGTCGCGGCTTTCGATATTCATGGATGAGTGCGTTTGCGAACTGTGCACGGACACCGAAATTACTGCACACATGCGAACATGGAACACGACGGCAGGAGTTTATGATTAGGTACATTATTTTGCAGCGCCGCTTGCTTGTCGCCAAACGCCTAGCAAACATAATGTTTGTGTGCTTGCAAATAGGTGCTATTTATAAAATATTAGGCGTTTTTAAGTTATTATATTTTGTTTATTAATTTATTTACTATTAATTAAAGTCATCTAAAACGTACGAACGTTTTATTAAAATATCTGTGAATGGCATGTAAAGCACTGCATTTCTGCCTACAAGGAGCGCACGCCCCTGGAGCATAACGTGCGATAATTAAATTTTTTGTTATATCCAATATCGAGCCGGTACTTTCTTTCTATCTTCTTTTTTGAAGACAACGCATAAGTGACTCCTCTGGTGTTACTAATGTCCATGGGCGACGGTAACCAATTACCAACAGGGTCATATAGAAAATCAGGTTTAATAAGATACTAGCGGCTCCGTCAGACTTCGTTCGAGTTCGACTATTAATTATAGGTACATACATGATTATTCAAAATTTCATATTTTTTGCCTCGATTAGACATTATTAGGTTAACTGACATTTTATAAAGCCTATCATCTGCACAATCACGTATTCTCATTACATACTAATTTTCACGACGATCGGTCAAGCCGTTCTTGAGTAATAACGGGAAAAACAGTCAGACAGACTGATGGACGGACAAAAATTTTCAAATTGATCAAAATTGATGTCAGTGATAAAACGAATATTTATCATGAAATTTGACAAAAAAAATGGAATGTACAGATATAGAGACATAGCATATTTATATAGCTAGATAGATTTTATGTAGTCTATCATCTGCGCAATCACGGGTTCTCACCACATACCAATTTTCACAAAGATCGGTCAAGCCGTTCTTGAGTTATCTCGAGACATACATGAAAATATCAACAGATTTATACATTATACATACAGTAGTGTAGATAATCAGATATAGTACAGCACTGCAATATTTAAAACATTGTGTTGTAAAGCTGATGCACATGTATTTATTTAGCCGCCCGTCCTGATTATTTCTTTTTCATAGCAGTGCAACGTGCATATCTTTAGGCATCTACAGTTATGCGAAGAGACCACCGTCCTACAACTGGACGCTAATGCTTGATCCCTGGCTCAACAATTACATGTTTAGAACATATTGTCTGTTACTAGTCGTTCAAATGTTTGTTACATGATGTTATCCATCAGAGCCCCCTCCAGCCCGGGCAGAGACGTCTGATGAATTCCAAATTCATAATTTGTCATTGTTAGGAACAGGGTTGTACGAATCATTTGCAACATTTAATAATTAAATTGAATTAATTGATTATTATCTTATTTACTTGGATGGACAATTTTTCGGGGGTTATGGTCAGACATTTTCTCTAACGGACGACGGTAAGTCGAGCAGAATAACGCTCCGACAAGAATTGACTGTTTTAATAGTAATTATAAACGAAACTTGTAACAGTTCATAGCAAAGAGGTACGGTTGAAACACAAGTGAGGCGTGCCATAGCTCCGCTAGAAACCGCTCCTTAGCTAAGCTCTGTTGCAGAACAAGTTGCTGAAATTTGAGTCATAGCGACGGTGCTGACATCACTCAGGTCCCGTGCCGGGTTCTGTTTGGCGACCGTATTCATGACTGTCTCCGATATATATACGTGAGGGCATTTGTGTATTTGTGTGGGCGAACGTGTGCCTGTGTAATGATGTGTTTTTAGTTCAATTGTTTTATCAGCCATAATGTCAATAGCATAATATTAATACGCGTTACATTGTTTTAGAAAATATCAACTCTGTGCGATGAATGATAAAAAAGAAAGGAAGACTTTTCTGTATTACTGTGATATGATCTACGAAAATTGCAGAAACAATGACAAAAGTGAGTTTTTTACATTTTACACATAAACCAACGGATGGTAAGTTACTAGTAATTTAATTATACACATAAAACTTTCAGTCTGTATGTTGATAAAAATCTCATCAAAATAAGTTGCGTAGTTCTGTAGAAGAATTTTCACAATAGAATTTATCCAAGACAATATTCTTATTCCTAAAGCGTAAAATAGCAATCTCTCGTAATATAATACTCTTGTGTCAATCACAGTCTACAGAGTTACTTCCAGCGGCAATGAAAGATTAACGTGCGATCGCTATTAGAAATTTATTTTCTGTACATTCATGATTTAAAGTAGGTATGCTAAGCTTGTTGTTGGCTTAAGATTGTATTCGTTAAGTTTACTACCAAAAAAAACAATCTCACACTTCCGGTAATTACTAATCGTTTGCGAATCCACCCAGTAACAGTGTGATGTGGTACGTTTCATATATCCTCAATATTATTACTGGTATTATTATCTTTCCGTGTAGCCTGCCTGGCTAGCTACCACCCTCCTGCTTGAGTCAGCCGCCAAACGACTCGTCGTGTTCCGGCTTGGGGCTTGGTGCTAGTACTTTTTTTTTCTTTCTTCTCATTTTATGGCCGACAACACATCAATGATACCTTTAGTCTCTCTGATGTCCATGGGCGACGGCGATCACTTACCATCAGGTGGCTCGTCTGCTCGTTTGTCGGCTATTTACATTTAAAAAATTATTCTGCTGTTAAGAAGACAGTTCCAAATCTACCAGTGTGCTTATTGATTGAAGCGGAATCAAACTGAAGTACAATTCCAAGTGGTTTATCAATAGTGGTATAAACATCATTAAATTAGAGAGAGCCAGTAATAGTCAGTCCCCTACTTTTCTTTTCGGTCGGCAACTTCGGTGATGCCTGTAGTGTAACTGAAGTCCAGTTAGTTGAAGTTAGTGGTGGCCACTAGTGACCATTTACCGTGAGGTGGCTCGTGTCCTCGTTAGATAAAACAAATATTAATAAAAATAAATACGAATCCTCAAAAAATATTTCGTTATGGACATTAAAAAATCTGCCATTTACGAAAATGATTTCAAAATGTTATTTAATTTTTCAGATCCCTGGAATTACCTTCACGACGACGAATGTTAATTGGGACCTTTCAAAGGCAATTCAGAAGTGGAGCTTACGTGAATTCATTCTTTAAATCTTAACAATAAGTTGTAGAGAAGAACCTAATCAAAGTTCGAAACATAAGCTTAAAAAATGACGATAAAAAATTATATGAATCTGCATACCGTAACTTGATTTCAAACTAATAACAAGTTACGAGTTTATAAGAAGAAGGGAAGATATTTCTATAAATAATAATTATATGAAATTAGCAATATTTTGATTTTATATTTGATTTAATAATTTGTCAACGAAGTATTCCCTTATTGAATATACACGCAGTACCACGAGAAAGACGCCATAGAGGAAAATGGAGAATCTCACAACGTACCTATAGGACGAGCTCTGATCACCACCACTCCATTGGAATGATTAATGAAGTATAAGAAGAAGAAGCAGAAATTTATTAATAATGTTATTGTCAGCTCAGTAATATCTCTAGTAATGTTGATAGCATTTTTAATGCAAAGTGCCTAAGGTTTTACAATAGCAATTAACACCGATCGCGCTTCACCATGCTCCATTCTGAAAACAATTTAACAGCAACTTATTTTCCTTGTCGTATCTTAAATTGATTTAATAGGTTCTATCTTCTTATAAACATACAATGTTATTTAAAAGATAATTTCTTTCAATTTGAAGATGAAATTAAATGAACATCTACAACACCTGAAGTATTTTAATAGCAAAGATGTGTAATTACATTGTGTTAAATTTTGTTTTATATACTACAATCAAACTATTTCGTTCTATCATTTACTATTGAATGCAACCACCATTCAGCCCAGATGACATTATGGCAGATAAATCTTTGTTCTTAATTTTTATCTCCTCAGGGTTTTACAGTACGTAACAGTGAATCTTAGTTAGGACGCCTGTATGTGCTCATATGTTTATGTATGACCAGATTTTCTAATGACTCACATGAATTTAGAAAACCTTGTCCAAGTTGGATCTATTAGTTTGTATTGTTTATTATTATATCTTCTATTAATATACATAATTTCTATACTATTTACTGCGCACACTGCCCAATTACATTTATAGTATAGATTATTATTTAAGTCCATAACTCACGTCTCCAACCGTTACAGTTTTCGTACTCCAACTCGCAGTAAGTGTTAAAAGTTTTATAGTGACCATCATAGTGTCTCCCGCATACTGAGTTACGTCTAAAAATACAAACAATACATTTTTTTAAAACTTCATACATCATATATAAATAGTTCAAAGTAAGGTAGGACCAGGGTATTAGCACTTATGCCGGCCGGTAGCTTCCGTTTTCAATTTCTGTAGTAGATTTATAGTGTTCGAACTCGGGACTCTTCTGTCTTTCTCTTATTTTTTTCTATAATTCTACAGATACGTAAGGTATCTTACTTGTAAGCAGCAGGGCAGTCAGTGATGAACACCACGCATCCCCTATCGATGAGGTCTGCCTTCCGAAAAACAGAGTTCTTTGGGTAGAATCGAAACTTCCCTGATTTGGTGACATTCTCGTTCTCATACTGTGCAGCAGATTGAACAATGACTGCAAAATGATATTTAATGATAAATAAAGACTCCTACAAAACAGTTGTCTATGTTTACGTTAAAGTTTTATTATTAGCATTCTTCTTTAATAGCAGACAACTAGGAGGTCGGTCGCTTCGTGGTAACTGACTGCGCGCCAGGATATTCGGGTATGGAACAACGAGTTGCCGACCAAGAACTTAATGATTTCGCTTGTTTTCTTTTTAATCCAAAGTTGAAGTTAAGAAACTTAACATTTTATAATTTGTGATGAACAGCATAACTGATTGTATTTTGATTTACGTAACAATTATCTTTTAGAGTTCGATACATTTAAGGAAAAAATTGGGTCGTTATTCGCTAACTCGTTAGCGTGTTTGGTTAACCATCTGTGATAATGGATTGTCTCCGGATGTATCGGACTGAAAGAGATAACGTTTGCTGCAAAATAACTCTTGTATAGTGAATCATTGAGCTAGAACAAAGAAATAATTAAGTCCGCTCATTGTAAAAACAATAACTTTACAAGTAATACACTAGAAATAAAAAAAACAGGTAATTATTCACAACGCAAGTAAAAGGGCTTTTTATATAATTCCAAAATACTAAGTTTCACATAAATTGAATAGCATGCCTCACGCCATTTTCCATCCCTGCCCGTTGAATTAGCAAAAACAGAAAAGTTAGCCAAAGGTCACGAAAATAAGTGGGTCCTAGCCAAATTTTGAATAGTAATCCTGTACAGTAATCCCAAGTATTTAAATTTAAAATAGTAAATATCTTTATTACCCATAGTTTTCATACTTTTGGGCTCGGATTTTCAATTCAATTCAATTCATTCGCAGGAAAGGTACAGTTTGGTCTTTCTTAATTACTATGATAGTTTCTGTTATCCTAACCCTTTCGCTCAAAATAAGAGGGCTTAAGGCCATACTCCGTCAGACTGGCCGGTTCAGGTTGGCAGACTTCACACTCACGACGTTTTCCTTCATCGATAATCGATAATTCATTTGTAACACGCATATAATTTGAAAAATTAAAGGTATGTGCTGGACTTGAATCCAAGTCTCTTGTACGGATAATCGATATCCAAACCACATGGCCACTACTGCTTCATAATGCAGATAAGTGGTGCAAACACTGAGACTACTAACAACAAAGAAACCCTCTTTATTGTTCACCAAAAATAGTGTACAGAAAAGTTCAGATACAATATTTTAAGTACAACAGGCAGCCTAATCATTTAATTGACGATCTCTTCCAGGCAACCTACTAAGCTGATACCGTAAATGGAGTAATGAAACACGGTAGGGGTGTACAATTAGGAAAAATAGCTATATTTGTTTACGTTGTCAGCAGACAGCGGAATTGCAAAGTTGAATTGTAATGTTTAAGAATTGACAGATTGCTATTTAATTCTTCTGACTACTTTCTTATACTCAGGACAAAGAGTAAACAAACTCGCACAATACTTACGCAAGGCGGTCAATAAGAATCGATGAGAAAACATTGCTATCAGGAGAGCACCATTACGCCATTACAGCACAGCCATTTCAATAACCGTAAAACTAACAATACTTTGATAAAAATCTTATCTCTTCAATAAATATAATTTCACTGTATGTCAGTAGGTACTCTGAATAAGCTGTTTGAAATCTCTACTAGCAATAACTTTACTAGCAGTACCTGCTGAATGTATTCATCGAATATTTTTTGGACAATTTAAAGCCGCTAACTTGTAATCGATAAAACGGTCCAAATATATATTTTTAGAACTTTTGTCTAAGCTTCTGTCTGTGCACCAATAAAATTAACAACACTGAAAAGATTTAGATAGTTCTTGTCATATTATATTAATTATCAAGGATACTCTTTATCACGCAATTGGATCTGTCCTTGCGGAATTTCACACAGCGAAACGAGAAAAGATTACCAGTTTAAAAAAATAAAGGTTTACACACTCACACTCCCGTACACTCACATTCCCTGTGTTGCGGGTGGCGTGGACATACACACATATGACATTACAAACACCCATGACCGGAGAACAAACATTTATCTGTCACATACATGTCTGCCCTGGCTGGGAATCGAACCCGGGACCCCTCGCTCGGCAGGCATTATCACTACAATATCTTTGTCTCGAATTGGCTCTAAAACTTCCGAGTGGATTTTATTAAGATTTTCAGGCATCGTAACGGATTCCTGAACTCAATACATAAGCTATACCTAATCCCGATAGCTCGAAAGATTCGTATGTTTTCGAGAAATCTCATTCACATCAACTTCCTACACCACCTGTCTGGACTAACCGAGGACGATGTATTTAACATATATTGACATTGAACTTAAGTTTTCCTAGCATCGTCCATTTGCATTTGTCTGACTTTCAGGGACTTCGAATACCTGGTCTAATATCAAAATATTTAGAAATCCATTACATAACGGATAGTGTATTTGGCCAAAATCTTCATCACCATTGTCACCATTAATAAATTGTCCGGTTCTTCCGTATTTATAGGTCCATGCGTCCTAACTAAATGACAAAGTGTAGAGCCAACGTCCACCACGCTAAGGCTGGGAATAAATATTAATCGCGCGTCTGTCAGCCTACTTCCCAGTTGGCAGGCCATCATGTATAAGCTTCTGAACCGAATATGATGATAAATAGCAGGCTGGACTACAGTCCGCAATAGTATATTTTCTTCTCGTGCAAATGGATTTATTGCCGTGGAATAGAAATTTCGTGCTATTCTTTTAACTGTGTCAGATGTCAAACTGCTAGTCAGACATTTAATTTAATAAAAACCTATACAATCGAGAGGCATTTTTATTTGGTAACAAATATAATAAACAATAACTGTTCGGTGCAACGCGGAACACCTGAGTCAGGTGCGCGCGACACGCGTGTTGTTGGCAACCTACATCTCATCCGAGCAGTACATCAATGACAATCGGCCGCGACGCGTAAATCATCACTGAATTATTCATCGTGTTATGACATTACACCCTTAAAAAAACATCTCAAAAACGGCTAACCAATCTTAATGAAAATTGGTATGTACTGCGAGAACATGATTGCGCAGATGATAGGCTATATAAAATATCAGTAAACCTAATGATGTCTAATGAAGGCAAAAAACATAAAATGTTGAATAGTCATGTGACCGCTAGTTTTTAATTTTTTTATGTTAATAGCCGACAAACGAGCAGACGAGCCACCTGATGGTGAGTGACCGCCGTCGCTCATGGACATCAGCAAGACCGAAGGTATCACTGATGCGTTGTCGGCCTGGAAATGAGAAAAAGGCACGAATGAAATTTATATTTATTTTATATTTTATAACAAGTTCCGTCAATTACAAGTATTTGTTTCTTTTAATTAGTACTAATCATTACAAAATTATTAACTCCAACCCCCGACACGACTTTCCCCTTACAATACTGATTCATATATTTACACAATTATGTATAATAAAACCACTATATTAGTTAAGTTATGTTAAATTTTATTTCAAAACTAGTGTCAAAATTTGGCATTTTGTGTGCATTGATTCTTCTAAATACTGAGATTGAACGCATTATTTAGCTACTGTTGCTTGTTCTGAGGCTCGCCTTTAAGTATTGATGATGCTTGTCCCACGATTTCCACCGCGGGACCTGCTGAAATGATCGCGTCACGTACCCGTTGTCCGGCCCGTTCCTGTCCAAGAAAATGTTTGGTCATTGTTACTACATTGTCACGGTCTATTGATAATATTGACATCGCGTTACAGTTTTTAAATGCCGTAAAGATGTATCAAAAGAAATTCCTAAGCTTCCTCTACCTTAGGTTGCCTGGAAGAGATCGCTTGTAGCGATAAGATCGCCTATTGCTTACACCGTGTTTTCTGTTCCTTCCAAATATGTATTTCTTTTGGTGTACAATAAAGTGTTGTATTATTTTGTATAGATTCAAGTCCACTGGGTAGGAGAGTTTTGGTATTTTCAGCGTTAAGACTCTTAAGTAAGGTTGCTGGACGCCTGTGGTCTATAATGTATACTGGGAGCTCAGTGAACTTAATTAATAATAATGACCTATTTGGTATCTTTGTTTCCTTAATTATTGATTTAATTAAACCAAATCAAATAACATTTCCAAATATTGGACGATTCTTGATCCAAAACATCTTTTGGCTTTCATCCTTTACTCTAGATTGGAATGAAATTCGGGGACAAAGCCGGGCAGTGACTGTAAGCTAAAAAACAGCTTAGGGACTACATTCGATAAGAGATGGCGCTGTTTACGTTTGGTAATACTTGGGACTTAATTATAGAACATAGCGTTTTAGAACGATACCTACAGCATATTTTAGATGAAAGTATAATGATTATAAACCTTCTGATTTAAAATTTAGTACGTCTTATATTAACACTTAAGTATTTACTAAAGGGCGCAACCAAAACTGTCGCAAAGTAGGGGCACGAGTATATAGTGGTATACCGTGATTCTACCAGTAAGCAAAATCGGAAAGATTACAAGACTCGAATGGAATCGAGTCCCTTCTCAGAATATTGTTATTTTCTTGGGTATTCAAAAGCAGAATAGTCTTCTAATAAAGATGCGAGATGGTTAACTTAGAAACTTTTGAGAAGATTATGTACACTCAGGTTTTCACTAGATATCCGTTATACACATTACAAAAGGGATCTGACACTTAAATTATCGGCTTCAAGAAATGAAAAGAAAAATTAAAAATTCATAGAAGCTTGTTATCACCAGCAATGTACGTTGTTTATGTCCAGCAATATAGTTTTTCGGAGAATCGGTTATAGAATTAAATACAATGAAAAAATATTTTATTGCGTACTAAAGCAAGTACAAATTACAAAATCAATATAACAATCAACTTAATAGGTCAGCAAAAGGCGATATTACAGCGGTCAAGAGTACAAGAATTTAAGAGAATGACCCGAAAACGGCAGGAGTAAATATTTAAAACAATTTCAATAGACTTACAATTTCCTTAAACAGATCCCAAGGTGCTGCTGACACTGTTTGCATAGCCATCGAGAGAGCGAAGAAGATGAACAAGATATTGAAGAACTTCATTTTCTCAAGAGCTTAAATATGCAATATTACTTTTAAAAGATTTACAAACTTCCTCTGAGGCTTCCGTCGATGTGAAATATAACTTTTCACATTCTATAGTAGCTTTTATACTCGGCTGAACACAATTCTACTAACGTTTTTTTATTCGTAATGAAATTAGCGATGAACATTTTTTTATTTATCAGCTGATAGTAATTCAAATTATCTGAAACGTAATACGCAGACTCAATTCAGATTTGTAGTGAATCTCAACATAGTCATAATACGGATTTGGAACGCTCCTTGACATGCTCTAAATGCGGGTTTAGGAGCAACAAATGTCGTATTGTGGATTTGTAAACATTATTTAACGGATAATGCAAAACATAAGTACTGTTATATTTTTATAATTCCTAAATGCTCTCCGTCCACTTCCAGTCGTGGTACTATTAAAACATATCTGTCAATCTGAATACAAACCTTTTAAAAAATTGACCCTTCGCTTATCACATCGAGTAATGTTATTAGCAAACTTAAAACTAAGTAGTTAGTAGAATTGTATTAGGAAAACCACAATGATTTTTAACTGTAAAATTATTCATTAGTCATATTTAATCTTTATTACGTACGTTATAAAAGCTATATTAAATAGTATACTTTTCCTGATAGCAAAATATAAACTACAGTTCTCAGGGACCTCCCTGAGTACAAGATATGAGTGATTTACCCGTTGGTTATGAACTGATTATATATTATATATAATTATGTACTGTTAATTATAATTATCAAATATGAGATTCGAAATACTGATTCTACAGCCGTGAATACACTTTTGTCAATTGTTATAATAACAATTTTATCTTTTAATATAAGACGCTTAAGGTCCAATATTTGTATAATTCGCTGCGATGAAAATAAATTATCTTGTTTATCGCCGTCCAGTTACCATCCGCGAGTAATCCGTTTTTAGTAGGCGGGACCATCAACACTAACTTATACAAAAAAAATTCAGACTTTAAAATATTTTACACAATAAAACAATAGAATTGAATTTTTATTCACATATTTATTTAAATAGATGATATAAAATGATAATAGAAATATAAATAAGATGAAAATTAAAATGATACTTGACGTATTTGTAACCTACATTACAGAGTGTTAAGAGGGTCGTGAATAAAATATCGACTCCTCTTCAGCAACAGTTCTAATAAATCGATGTTTCCTAACATTTTCTATAACGTTACGCCTAAGATTTATGAAGGAAATTAATTTTTCGTTTTAATTTTAAATTTCCTTAGGGTTACACAGTTTTATTTTTAGTTAATAGCCGACAAATAAGCCGACGAGCCACCTGATGGTAAGTGGTCACCGTCGCCCATGGACATCAGCAAGACCAAAGGAATCACTGATGCGTTGTCGGTCAGGAAATGAGAAAAAGGTAAGAAAAAGTACTGGCTCTCAAGACCCCAGCCGGAACACGAGTTTATCGTAAGGATACAATTCGGTAAAAGATTCCTCAAAGTCTGTTTAGCTAATTTCAAGATGTATTCACATCTCTTGTATCAAGTTACACAAAATTCAATATTAATACACGACTATACAAACCGAGTTGTGGAGGTACAGACATACAAACAGAAAATAATTTACAAAGTATACAAAGGTCGCTAACTCTATCAAGTAGGCAGGATTGGGGAAAACCAATCTGTGTTCCTTGCACTGGATTATGTGAATAACAGTAATTTAGTATTCAGGAAGTACTGCCGCAGTGCAGCAACGACAGTGGTAAGCGTTTGTATTGTACCACTTCTAATAAAGTCTCCTTCCTTTAATTGTGTAATGAACATGCCCATTGGCGACAATAACCATTAAGTCATTTGATTTACCATGGGCTCATTTGTCGGTTAAAAGAATTAACACATACATTCTCACACATACAATCGCTCACGATCCAAAAACAAACAGTTATTCCATACATAAATTTCTGCCAATACCGGGAATCGAATCCTAGACCAGATTTTTTTCATTATCACTTTGGTGATTTAAAACCGCATTATAATTTAATAATATTTTTATTACACTTGATCGCCGACTATTTGCGAAGATTATATTTTTTGGAGCTGTTTTTTGTTGGTCTACTCCACATGTGACTCCGCATGATGCCATCTAGTCGTAAGGACTCTCAGTTCGGTTTTAATTACTTCTGACGGATCGGTGAATCCTTGTAAATGAATCAGCTATAATTCCTTTAATTTTTTGTTACTCTTTGTTAATAAAAATAGTTGATTAAACCTAGTTTTTTTTTTTAGAAATATCTAAGATTACATGCGCCCAGTACCTTTTATATTAAATAACTTAAAAAACAACAAAATCCACTTAAAAATACCGTGCTGTAAACATAAATATTTGAAATATTACAATAACTTGAATGTTATTACTAAATAGTATCTAAAAGTGTCAATTTTTCCATTTAACAACGCCGTAAAAAAATTTATGGCTGTACATTTCAATTTGCAAAAATCTCATGCAAGGTCTTTACGATATAAACGGAATTCAAGAATTCCCCGATTACATTTCAACCATTAAAACTATTTCATAGTAATCTTACAGCGATCATCGTAATTATAACGTGAACGTATTTAATTTTAAATTGTTTTGCCCACAAATGGATAGAGGTTGGAATGTGGTCACACGCACTGGAGCCTTCAAATCTGTATCTCTGCCTCTTATTAGTCGAATTATATTGAAAGCTAATTACAAGCTCCGTAAGCAAACGTCACTTGTTATGAGAGGAAACATGAGTCGAGCAGTCGGACAAATGTATCATGATAATGAAAAGGGGTGATTTAATGTTTACAGTCATGGATAGTTAATTAGATAGGCGTGTAAATCAATTTGAGAGGGTAACATGTTGCAGTAATATGCCTTACTATTAACATGGCCTTATGAATTTTCTTTCATACAATCAATAAGCACATAGCGCCGGGGATGTAATTATAGTACGAGATACGGTCCTAGATCTCAATTGCCATAAGAGGTTGCAAATAGCGTATTGTTAAATGTATTATTTCTGAAGTGTAACAGATTAACAGATTCGAATTCAAATTTTGTATGCTTATTTATTTTTTTAGTTATATGCATATTAAAACTAATTATCACTCGCTTCGTTGAAGAGAAACATCGTGAAGAAACCTGCATGCCTGAGTGTTCTGCATAGAGTTCTCAAAGGCATGTCAAATCTGTCAAACCGCACTTGGCCAGTATGATGGGCTAAAGCCTTAAATCCCCCTCATCGTGAGAGAAGAGCGAAACCCACTAGTAAGACAATTAGAGCTGCAATAATTAACCGAAAAAGAATTAATTATTAAAACTAATTGTCATTGTATTGTATTATTTTGTATTACTTTGTGTTGTCGTATTTACTATTTTGTAGTCTATTTTATTGTCATTTGCAACCATGGCATCAACATAAATATTGGAAAAACCGATCTCATGACGTAGACGGTTAGACGAATAAACTATTTTTGCACTCATATTAATTAGCTCTATTGAGTTTAGTCATTTATTAAGCTTTAACGTGTAATTTCAATTGAGCATAATAAACAGGGTTTCTTGACAATCTTGGAGAAGGATATGGTATCGTCGGAAAGATTGTGAATAAGTATTCTTTTATATAACATAAGTTAATTCACAACAATCCCACCTGGTGGTAAGTGAAGTTTTAAGATATGTATGTATCACTATCATATGGTGTACATATGTATCACACTCATTAATGTATAGTTAAACATATTTGACTGGCAATCCTCTCGCCAGCACCCAGGGTTGACGGTAGAGAATGCCATTATGCATTAAGTAAGCCCATTGTACATGGGTGTACAATGTGTGTATAAATAAATTTACTTCAATATACTATTAAATAAAAAAGTGCTGATGATGTTAAACACATTAAATTATAAAAGCCTATTCACTCTGCTCTTGAAAACTCCCACATCGTGAGATACTATCGTATGATATCGTAAGATATGGCGGGCAAGTTATTCCAGTCATTTGCAGTGCGCACAATGAAAGAAAACGCAAACAGCTAACAATGAAAATAAGAATAATTAATGTGCTCTAGCAAATATTTCTCATTCTGGCAAAAATATTTTATCTTTTATCTTTAAATGCAATATTTGTCTTATACCTACATAAAAAATTACCTATGGGGTTCTACAAAAATATAAATTTTATCTTCTTGTCTTGATGAGTTAAATCATTATTTTGAGGAATTCGTGATTCACTTCAGTTGATGTTGTAATTGGAAATTACTGGAAAGACATCGTCGTATATGTTGTAAAGGCATTTTTTCATTATCTTGTCTTCCTTTTAGTTTGAGGTGGTGTAGAGAAAGAGCTCTTAAGTAAATAAATTATTCAGAATACGTAAGACACTTTTAAGACAAAAGTAAAATGATTTATAAAAAATATTGGTTTGTACAAGAAGGTAAGCTAGTAAAAACATTGTGGTGTGTAAACATGGTAAAAAATCTAATACAAAAAATTAACCAACGCTTAAAATACACTGACTATTAGTGTTTTTGTACTTCAGATAATTGGTATAGAAATGAGATATGTTAAAAACCCAAGATCCACTAATCGGACACATAAACTACACCAGCTGAATTTGAACCCGGGATATGTCGTACGGCAGATGAAGTCATACCATCTACGTTACAGGCCCGTCTCAAAACAGCTTTGGAATGGTAATTAAAATACATTAATGCAACTTAAAAACAAACTTTATTATGTACAAAATATGATATTTATAATACTATTTGGCCAGTATAATTCGTATTCTTTGGTTGATACGTTTCATTTCCCCTTGTAAATGCTTGCTGCCTCGCCAACAACTGTGACTGCCGGGCCAGCTTTAATGATACCATCGCGGATGTTTTGACCAACTTTTTCCTGAAAAAAAAGGAATTTTCGTTTAAAAAATCGTAATTTGAACAACTTTTAGACATTGACCTTACATTCATTAGGAGGATTCTAAAGTTGGGACATATGGTGCAGGGTCCGTTTAAACGTTGCCCTTATCGGAGGCCGTAAGTTACACCTAAAAAGTTAGATTGGAATTTTTAGTTGGAAATTAGATTGGACCACTAGCTTTTCAGCCGTTCTGCTCAGGGTTTAGTACCTGCAGCTTAACTAAGTAGTATAAGTTCCAGATCTCCTCAATTACCGGGAGAAATCTTGTCATTCAGTAGGCTACTAAGAGGTCGAAGGCCTATTTTCTTTTTTCAGTTAAGTTATCAGGGGACTTTTGTGCTTGCTTAAAATGAATATTATGAAAGTACTAAAATATTGAACAACTACAACAATAAAATTTACCAGTTTCTTGAAAGGGTTCCACCTCGGTTCGGGCGCAGCGGACACAGTACTGAAAGCCATGATGCAGGCGAATACGAACAGGAACACATTGAAGATCTTCATTTTAGGAATTATCAGAGTTTCAAGTTAGTCAGTTACTTGGTGCTAGAAAAGCGAAGCAGTGAATGATGCTCTGAAGAGCTTCCTCGTACATTTTATACAAAACAGTTTACCAATCATCTACGATTGGTAAAATTGATAGCGAATGGAATTGCATCTTATCGTCATGGAATAAAAGTTAATAAAACTGAGCAAGGAGTTGTCGAACGGCAAAATGAAAGATAACGCTTAAGTAGAACGCAATGTACGGGAAGTCCCGACAACTAGTGGAGAATATAAATGTGAAACCCGCATATTGCTTAATAAATATTTTAAAACTATATGAATAATATAAAACCTGCCAGATTAACCTATTCAATTCCATACAAATTTATTAAAAAAATACAGTAATACATAAAAATTAAGAATTTAAATAGTATTTATGATTAGGCAGGTTCTGTTAATGATACTCGGTAACTTCTTTGGGTAAAACATTCGCCACGGACTTCCATTCTTATTCGAAAAACTGGAATTAGCCAGTTTTGACTTGTTATCGCCACTAATTCATTACATTTTGCACACCCTGCTTATAAATCTACCTTAACATTCTCTAACGTGTACCGGTTGCAGTATTGACAGGTCAATGACTAACGGGTTGATTTCTTTGATATAATCGTTGTTCAGAGGGCTCACTGATCACTTACCATCATATGAGGGCCTGCACATTTGCCAGTCTTGTGCTGACACGCTGAATTCGACCCAGTTTGAAATCTACCTAACTGCGAAGCGACGGAATCGGGTTGGATACCTGATCGAGGCAAACAAATAAATATTTGTTCTTGGTTGTCAGTTATGTAATATGTTAATTGTCCATAGCGTCACATAAACAGGGAATTCTAGACCGGAGGTATGAATACTTATTACTGTTTAGTTCATCTCTTACAACCTCTTTAATCATGAGTGTATTTATCTTGTAATGTTGCGTAGATCTGGAATGATTGATTAACTGAGTAATTTAATTTAACCTATTTTCCTGCTTACTTCTTTGCTGAAAAATCGTCGGAAATGCAGTCGGTGATACAGATGTTCAAGGTGCTAGTAACGGTGTACCATGACATCTCGTCTCGTTGTTGCTGATTTAAAAGTCCGGATGCGTCCGGGAGCGAGATAGATGTCTGTCAGTGACAATTTTGTTACATTTCCATACTTTCAAGGTCAAGTTGTTGCAGACTTAAAGCAAATACAATACATTCCTGATTTTATTGAGTAATTCCAACGACATGAACGAAATTGATTGGTTCTATTAATATACTAGCGACCCGTACCGCGTTCGTTCGGGTTCAGCAATTAATTATTATACATATACACTTGAATATAGAGCTTATGTACATCTAGAATAATGTAGCTTTCAAATGGTAAAAGAAATTTTCAAATAAATTATGGCCGTGAACGATGTTCCATCGCATGGGGGATAGAAATGTGGAGATCGCATTTATAAAGATACATTTGACATTTTGCAAGAAAATGTTCTGCTGACAATGTAAACAAATATGACTATTTTTCATAATTGTACACCCCTACCGTGTTTCATCATTCCATTTACTGGATCAGCTCAGTAGGTTGTCTGGAAGAGATCGCCAATTAAGTGACAAGGCTGCCTTTTGTACTTAAAATATTGTATATCAATCTGTCTACATACTATTTTTGGTGTACAATAAAGAGGATTATTGTTGTTGTTATTATAAGGCTTCGGATCAGTTGCATCTTAAAAGGTTACGTCATATTCATCATATAGAGGGTTATATTAATAATATAATTAATCTGTATCATTAATCCTAACATAAGTATAGCAATATTGGCTTTGTCTAGCTTTATAGGATAAAATCTTATGGGAAAGCATTGAAAGACGTAAGTACGAAGTCAATAATTTATACAATTTTCGTACGTTGCACAAATGTATAAGTGTTGCGCATATGAATACATACATACATTGTCGATTTGGGAGGAAGGGTCAAATCATCATCCCTACAAATCCCCTTCCTCGGTTCAAGCCCGATAAGACTGCGAAATAAATCCTGTCGCATTTAGCATGCAAGGCTAATAAATTTTACTCGTCCGACGTGAGTTAGCTACGCATGTAAATTTAAAAAATTTGGGTTGCGTTCAGGTTTCGAACTTGGTTCTCCGGATAAGACATATTAGAACCATTAGAGTATCACTGCTTTTTACTTCACCAAGTAATGAAAAATGGTGTCAATTGATGACGGTTAAACAACCTATCAAACTAAGTAAATACAAACCCTGATTGGACGAGTACACCAGTTATTTACTGACAAACATTTCTGAAGTGGCTTTTTAATTACATGAAGTAATAAATTAAATATTTTTTATACGATTAAATCCAGTACAACATAATCAAACAACAATAAATGTTTATGGAATACACTCGCATACGTCACTAAAATTACTTCGGGATAGTCCACATGTTGACTTTGAAGGAGAGTAAAACCTGTATACCTCTATTCGCCTGTCTTTTCTCTACGGGTTTTTATTTACGTTGTGTAATAAATCTAAATTTGTCATAGGTTTTTTGACTTAAGCTTAGTTTTTGAAGTGAAATAAACAGATTTACACATTGTAGTCGTGGTTAAAATTGGAAAATTAACCTGCAGTCATATTTAAATATTTTTTTTTTCAAATACTTGACACCAACGTTCTTAATAAATCTGCTAAAGGCAGAAAGGAAATATAACTAATATTGTTTAAATTATTCGTTATAATCAATTTATAACCAATTTTAGCGATCGCCAATTAAGCGATAAGGACGCCTGTTGTACTTAATATATTGTATCTAGACTTTTCTATACACTTTTTTTGGTGTACAATAAAGAGGATTTTGTTGACGTTGTTATTCTAAAATTACATACATCTCAGTTACAACACTTCTGTAAGCAGATAAAATACATAAAACATTTTTTGGAACAAAACTAATAATTTAGATGGATTCAACACATGTCTTAGTTATTTCTCTATCGATTTACCACGTCTATGTGACGCATATACTTAAACTAAGTATAGTTTTAAATTCTTATGAACGACCCCTTGCTTGATCTGTTGCATTATAGGTAAATGATATAACTTAATTATTCCTACGAATTATTTAAGCCATAATAATGTCGTATTAAATCTTTAATACCACATAAAGATAGTAAAAACTAGATTCAACTACAAAGAGGAATCAAGGAACAAAACGTATCCCCACAGTTAATTCAAGACCGTTTAAAAGAAACATTAATAGCAGACAAATTATCAACTACCTTAATCCAACAAAGTTTCTGAAAGGTTCCGTGGATAAATTAGTGTTATGCTAGTATATTAGTGTTATGCTAGTATATTAGTGTTATGAAGACATAACAGCATTTAAACGACAAGGGCTTAAAATGAACATGGTTAAGACGTAAATAATGCCAAAATAAAATAATAAAATAAAAATAATAAAGAGAGAATGCGAATTTTGTGACTTTGTGTATACGAGTATGTAGAGGGTAATCTTCGGAATCACGGAATTTATTTACAAAATTCTTTTACCATTTCAAACGCACATTATTTAAGATGGACATAGCCTATATCTGTATAATTAATTGTTTAACTTGATTGAAATCAGGCCGGGCGGCTTGTACCATATAAGTTCAAATTCGCACTGTATGTTACAGACCGCTGTAATTCCATTGTACGAGTACAATTGGCAATATTATGAAATTATCAATAATTTCTCAAAAATTTTATCCAAACTCTCCAAACGCTTCATGAAATTAAATGCCAATATCTTTTGAATTATTATTGCTTAATTATTTTGTTAACAACGTTAGGACTCCAGCGCATGTAACGCTAATACAGTATAAATTCCTGTAGAAAATAACCTAAATTTCGGACGTTCTCACGCCGCGCGATTATTTCGACATGCTTCAGCGGCTGCTATTGAAATATCAATATAATAAACAAAATTAATGTTGTTTTGTTGCGTGCACCTACTCTTCGTAGTATGGAAAGGAACGAGATTATTTTTCCAGAGCAATCACATCCATTTAATTACCGGCTATACATGCGCAAATTTCCTTAACACGGTCGATCGCTTACAACCAACACAAGCTGTCGCGCCATTAACGCTGTTTGCTATAACACAATTTAATTACTTAGTTATGAGCCCAGATTAACACAGTCTATTTCTGGTAGACAATAAAGCATCAAACGCAAAATGTGTTATCAACTTATCACGCGGAATAACAAGGTTAGAAGTATTTATTTAGGATTCTGATTTCACATATAGAATTTTTTTATTTATTCGTTAAGTCCAACGGCGTTTCCTTAACCTATTTTATATAAAAATAAAAATAACTATAAGCCAGAAACGGATTACACAGGTAAACATTTGAATTTAATTAACAATTGTGTTTGTCTAATAAATCAAATTGTGTGTTGTGTGTGCGTTTTTTTTATGTTAATAGTCGACAAACGAGCAGGCGAGCCACCTGATGGGTGGTCACCGTCGCCCATGAACATCAGCAAGACCAAAGGTGATGCGTTATCGGCCAGGAAATGAGAAGAAGAACGGAAGAGGACGAGTCGTTTGGCGGCGGACTCAAGCAGGAGGGTGGTAGCTAGCCAGGCAGGCTTCACGGAAAGATAATAATACTAATGACTGAATAATAATAATGATAATATAACCCTTACGAGCAGCCCTACCACCAAGCAGGCTGACTTCTGTCGCCTCTTACGACACCGTGTTCTGCCAGCATGGGATTGGGAGAAGTATTCTAGGCCGCCTCAATACGGCTAAAGTGTAAATGTATTTATGTGTTTAGTTTTAAATGACTAATCCTTTGGATGCTACGGGAGCGCGAATGGTTTTTACCTGTGCTATTTTGCAACTAAACCGCACTTGACGATCACAGAAAAAGGATTATACTTGGCTAGCTAGCCAGGAAGATTAAAACCTTTCGCGAGATTAAAACCTTTAATTAAAGCCGACTTATAATCCAAAATTAACTTTGGTTCGGTACGATTCACATCACGGGCAGTGGAGCTTATCGGAAAGAGTTGATGATGGGTTACTACCCACGAATGAACCTTGTGACAAATATTTCTTCGCATTATTTACTATTGAATATTATAAAAAGTACACAGTTGAATTGAAACAACTCACACCATCAATTATGCTTAAATAAACTTCATATATAACAGGTACAGTTCAAATTATCTATGTAAATAGTTGTATAAACAATAAAATTGTAAGGCCATACTTAAACAATGAGCCGTATAATCATTTGCATGTGACTCACTTTACTTCGTCAGGTTCAGACAACAGTTTGACCTTCGACGAGGGAACTCCCCTATACTGTCACGGGAATATGAATTTTAATGTCGTTATTATAAAATTGATTTCACACTTAAGTTAAGCAGTGATAAACCGGAATATAACAGGGAACTTCCAATATATGATGACGCAAAGATTTCGATTTGACTTGACCTTTTGATATCGAATGCGGGAGTTGCATAACTGTAATCATTGATTACAAATACCTCGTGGTTATCCGGTGATCAGAGCTACACGGGGAAGGCTTTAGTCAATCATAAGAGATCAATCGCTTTAAACAACTTCAGCGCGGTCAGGAGTTGAATGGATGACTGTTATTGGCAAAATTGTTCAGAGTTAATGTGCGGTGTTAGTGTCCAATCGTAACCCAACAACCGGTTGAAGCAAAGCGATCGTGGTCAGGAGTTTAAACGATGACCGCTATTGACATGAAGTGCCAGTTATAGCGGTGTCTAGTGTGCAGCGGCAGGTGATTTAATTAGGTAAAGACATGGTAAGATGGAGTGCTTATAAATTCTTACGCCGCCTGAAAGTATCTTGTTTAATGACTGTAATTTAATAATAACAAAAGGCCCGACACAGCACGGCATAATGCGCTCTCTAGGACACGTAAACGTTCATCAATTTTATTCTCTTCATACAGCGATCACATCTCTGGAGTCGAAACCAAGCTTCCCTGCTCGTATCGCGGGTGTGCCCCGCTAAGCAACGGATAAGGCTATGACGAACTAACTCTCTCTAAGGTTGCTAAAATATGAACTCCTTAATCTCTGGATTAAATCGTTTTCTTTCTGAAAAATTACTGTAAAAGAAATTTCCTACAATTGGAGCTTATTTCAAAAGTTAAAATACATTTTATTGTCGAGCGTTACCTAAATCCTTATTTATCCTTTGGTATTCGCTAATATGATCAGTAAAAAAGTGAAGAGAATACAAAGAAAGGATTTGGTTTTTTTATTAAGATTTCTTTAGAAAATTCACAACATAATGTCTTGATCTCTACATGGATAATAAAACTTAATTACCTACTTGTTTAAGAAAATACTTATTGTACAGTTTTAGATTTGTAACAATTATTAGTATAGATTATGATGTTCTATACTGCCTTATTAAATACTAGCAGCTCGCTGAGACTTAGATCTGGTACAACAATTACCTATCTTAATGGATATAACCCATACTCACCTATATATTAAATGCAGTATAAAACAAAATGAATTTTATAAAGACTAATTATTAATGAATACGAACATACATAAAATATAATATATGTCCATCCAGAATAATGTACCTTTGAAACAGTTAAAGGATCTTTTAAATAAATGCCGGAGATTACCCTTCGCATACATAACAAACTCATAAAAATTGCACTCTCTCTTTATCTTACTTTATACTACTAGCGGTCCGTCACGATTTTGTTAGGGTTCAACAATTAATTATTGAACACGTATGTCGAGTGTATACTCGATACGTAACCTATGTCTAACATGAATTATGTTCCTTTCAAATGATAAAATAATTTTTCAAATAGGTGTCGTGGTTTCGTAGATTACCTTCACAAACTTCATCTACTTCACACACTCGCCAAATTTGCTTACACAAACTTCATCTGCTACACACACTCGCCAAATTTGCATTCCCTCTTTATAATATTAATACAGTAAAAACGAATACCCACCTACTACTATTACCTAACACTGACGGCAAATCCGTCTAACTATAAATTCAACTTTAGAGCCCTAAGCTTAGTAAGATACAATAAATTTTAATTAAAAAATCATAACGGCATAAAACGTGACTAATGTAATACTCGTATGCCTCAGAACCACTTTGGCGTTTGAAACCAAAACATTTGTCTAAGATAAATTAACATCATGTCAAAGTAACAAGCGCAGAGCAACACACGACAAACGAAAAACTCGGTAATTTCCATTGTATTTTAGGACGAAACTCACAATAATGAAACGTCGGTAAGCGCACTTTTAAGTTTTTTAATTAGTAAATTGCACACGTGCGAAACTGTTTATAATACAAATTGATTAATTTGACGCAAAAACTGTCTGAATTTTAGTTAATTAATTTTATTACAACATATTTTTCAAGTAAAATTCATTGTATATTTTTCAGTAACATTAAAAAGGTTATTTTATTTTTGTGCCCCTAATCCACGTACATAAACCTTTACTCCATAGTAATCAATTTTTGCATCTTTGTAAAACCTATACTAAACTGATTACATTAGATTTGACTTTAACAAATATAAAAAAGCCTATGAATCAATTTAAATAAATCATATACCTATAATATATTTTCACGTGTAATATTAACGAAGTTATTGGTTATTTAATCTAATACAGTATTGTGCTTTAATAACAACAGAACCCTGGTTGGGGATTGCAATGTTCTAGGAGACGAAGTCGGTAGCAAAATCTAGTGAAGCAATAAATTTTTTTCTAAAACCACAATTTAATCTTAAGGAAAAACCCTCAATCTAAAGCTTTAAAATCCACCAACTTCCACCGTGACTGATCGAGAAAGTTAAATAAAGCTTATTCATGTGAGGGCGTTTGGAAACTAGATATGTAATTTTCATAGTAGGCAACTATTACGAAGCTCTGGTGGGTAATCCTACCTGTGAAACGAAGGGTATGGAAAGGAAGGATAAGGAAGGGATACGGCTCCCCGGCGGGACAGATTGAGGGACCATCACGCTGGTCAAGTGAGAATTGGCAGACGTCACTTCCGTTTGACAACATTTCGAGACCCTCAGGTATAAATTTTTTCACGACGTATTCCTTTTCCAAAGAAAGTGATAATTATCAGTGCATGTTTCCTTTGCGAGAGGGAGGGAGGTGTTGCGCATGAGTAAAAATATATACCATCATGCATTTTGATCGCGGATTGTTGCAAAGTAAACTAATACTGATTTAATAACAGTGGATTTGCAGCGATCAAGACTTATCGTGATGTGTACTACGGTATTTTTCTTTTGTCAATAAAAATGTAATAAATAAATAAAATTGATCTATCAGGAACCACCATGCTTTTTTGCAAACATATTCTAAGAACTAAACGGTATTCATTGTATTTTCACGACTGGTTGCCGGGAGTCCCCTACGTAAACTACGTGCCGCTTTAGCGGTATCTGACATTCTGCCGTTCGACTCGTTACTAAACAGTTTTACTAACCCTTATTCCAATACAATAAAGGTGAATTTAGTTTACTATCCACTTTACCAAATGCATGCAACTGGTAAACGTATTCTTATAAAATGTTTGAGGAAGCTCATCGGAATACCATTCACTGCTACGCGTTCCAAGCACCAGGTTTCTCCTCTTTGCTGCACTTGACAAACAATAATAATCTTTAAAATGAAGATCTTCAGCGTGTTTCTGTTCGTTTTAGCCTGCATCATGGCCCTCAGTACTGTGTTCGCTGCGCCCGAACCGAGATGGAAACCTTTCAAGAAACTGGTAATTATTAAATTTTTGTTGATTTATGATAAGTTAAACAGTTGTTATTGCCTAAAAATATGTAAGTATATCTTTCGCTCGGGGACTTAATTTCGAATTCTGCGTACACCTCAAATTATTGGAAGTTATGTGCGTATTTAAAATTAATTCTTCCGTGAATAAATAATAATAATAATATTTTTAAACATGTAATTTATCTTCTATTAAGTCTTAATAGCCTAATACGAAAGGAGGACCAACCCATTTGTGGTATAATAATAGGTTGTGTTGATGTCAATGAGTCAATCGCTCCTGTGATAGAAGAAAGTATATATGTGTGAAGAAGAAAGAATTTCCAGGTGGCCAGTATTGTGGGCACTTAAATATTTTTATTAACCTCGGAAAAGATCGTTTTCTTAACTGCTGTTTTACTAGAGCTCAGAATTCACTCCTTCATCTGCAGTGTAACAATGTGGCAACTATTCACCAGTCCTCTTTAATTTAATACAGAAACTAATACTGTACAAAAACCATCCAATCGAATTCCTAAGAAATGCTCAGAATTCTCGAAACACGATGTTTATTTCAATGTTTTTTCGCAGTTATTCAAAATCACAAAAATAGTACAGTGACCACTTAAACCTTGAAAGGTGTCCCTTAGATATAACTATATTTTAAACTGTTATAAAGTTTTTTATTTTATTTTCAGGAAAGAGTTGGACAGCACATTCGCGACGGTATCATTAAAGCGGGCCCCGCCGTAGCTGTTGTGGGCCAAGCAGCGACCATATACAAAGGAAAATGAACCTTAGTACCTTAAAAATAGCATTTGTGACTGCCATAATTTAAATAGATTGTTTGACTGAGTTTGTAAATAATAAATTATTTTTTAATTAATTCAACTCCTACAGTTTTATTGCGAATTTCTCATCAGCAATCTATTATTAATTTCAGAGTATATGAGAGTCGTATCTGAGAGGTAGAAGAACACTGTCAATATAATGCTAATATATACAAGGTATACTCCTAACAATAACTAGTAAACACACCCTCGCACTAGGATTCCCTGTGGTGCGGGTGGCATGGACGTACACAAATATGACTTTACAGACAACCATGACGCGAGAACAAAATATTCAAGTGGTTCTTGAAATAAGATAAAAAAATACCTACACTAATATTGTACAACTTAGCTATCCCACTGTTAGACTTGGTTTTCCTCTCACAGCGAAAGGAATAAAGGCCACATAAACTTATTATAATTATATTTTGAAACTAGTATCATTTTACATTACATATTTGACATTATACATCTATGGTCACGGCGAGACCATTATAAAATATAATTGGGGCGAATATCGGTAAAAAACACAAAAAATGTGAGTACTGTGACAGTCAAAATTAATGACCACAGTTTACCACACTGAATAATTACCATCTTCATTAAGAACATTATAAAACTGACTTAGGTACGACGAAATTTCAGTGAGTTGTTTCCTTCACCGAAGATAGTGATAGTAAGAATAAAATTATAGATAAGTTAGAGATTTGAACACCGTTGGCAACTGCAAGAGAATGTCGCTCAAATTCTTCAATAATTTCTGTCATTCAGTGAATATAAAATATGCAATTCAAAATGTATTAGATACTATATACTTTAGACGGAACAGCGTAAGCGTAATGCATTAATTGTATCCTGTAGGATCCAATTAATGCATTAGGTACGCTTTGAGTACATGATTGACTTTTACTATTCCGTCTAAAGTATACATATAGTAATATTCAGTAATCTCAGAAATAAATTTCCTTTACATTATATATTTCCTGTTTCTAGTGTCAATATGCTACGACGTTACATCTGTGACGTTATTCGCGCTAATCTCAGAAGCGGCCTTGCCGATTACGTTCTGGTTTTTACTAATGTATTGCAGTGAGGCATCACTTAATATTTAAAGTTTGTATCATTACAATCCGTCCATTAATAAAAAAACTGGCCGTATTTGAGCGGCCTACAATACTCCCCCAATCCCATGCTGGCAGAACTGTGTGTCGTAAGAGGCGACAGAAGCCAGCCTGCTTGGTGGTAGGGCTTCGCGTAAGG
>PDGT01000083.1:637630-654900 GCA_003671415.1 Megathymus violae | reverse complement strand
TCAAAATGTATTAGATACTATATACTTTAGACGGAACAGCGTAAGCGTAATGCATTAATTGTATCCTGTAGGATCCAATTAATGCATTAGGTACGCTTTGAGTACATGATTGACTTTCACTGTTCCGTCTAAAGTATACATATAGTAATATTCAGTAATCTCAGAAATTAATTTCCTTTTTCATTCATTCATTTTTCATTCAGTGAATATAAAATATGCAATTCAAAATGTATTAGATACTATATACTTTAGACGGAACAGCGTAAGCGTAATACATTAATTGTATCCTGTAGGATCCAATTAATGCATTAGGTACGCTTTGAGTACATGATTGACTTTCACTGTTCCGTATAAGTATACATATAGTAATATTCAGTAATCTCAGAAATAAATTTCCTTTACATTATATATTTCCTGTTTCTAGTGTCAATATACTACGACGTTACATCTGTGACGTTATTCGCGCTAATCTCAGAAGCGGCCTTGCCGATTACGTTCTGGTTTTTACTAATGTACTGCAGTGAGGCATCACTTATAATTTAAAGTTTGTATAATTACAATCCGTCCATTAAAAAAAACTGGGCGTATTTGGGCGGCCTACAATACTCCCCCAATCCCATGCTGGCAGAACTGGGTGTCGGAAGAGGCGACAGAAGCCAGCCTGCTTGGTGGTAGGGCTTCGCGTAAGGATTATATTATCAGTATTACTATTAAGTAATTAATATTACTCCATTATTATATGGATTATCTTCCGTGAAACCTGCCTGACTAGCTACTACCCTCCTGCTTGAGTCAGCCGCCAAACCACTCGTCGTGTTCCGGCTGGGGGCTTAAGAGCCAGTACTTTCTTTCTTACCTTCTTCTCATTTCCTGGCCAACAACGCATCAGTGATACCTTTGGTCTTGCTGATGTCCATGGGCGACGATGACCACTTACCATCAGGTGGCTCGTCTGCTCGTTTGTCGGCTTTTGACATAAAAAAATTGTAAATTAATTTAAAATAATGCGGGTACTATTTCTTAGCGTAAGGCGTATTTTTCCCGAAGCGAAGCGACGGCAGTTTGCCAGTATATCATATTTATATTAAAAACGAAAATATTATCTCGCTTCGCTTCAGAAAACCTACATTACACTTAGAGATATCATAATCTGCATTGTTTTAGGACTGGGTTTTTCCCGTTCTATAAATTATAAATACATATATCAATTAATAACTTTTTTCATTCATGGGCGGATTGAAATCAAACGTACTTTAAATATTAGGTGGTGCTTACTACAATACATGAATGAAAACCGTAACAAAATTACATAGATAAGCCGTTTCTGAGATTAGTGCGAACCAAACACGCAAACAAAAATTCTAACGACTATTGTTTAGGGTTCTATTGCGTTCATAACGGCACCGAATAGTAGTTTTTAATAATATATCCTTCACGTATCAGTTAGGATTTTATTATTATATCTCACTCATACTCAACGTGATAATGCTCCGTCTTAGGTGTTAATATGGTGGTTGGTACGTATGTTACTATACATACACTTTATTTATTACAGGTGCATGTTTCCTTTGCAAGAGGGAGGGAGGTGTTGCGCATGACTTAAAATATATACCATCATGCATTGTGCACGCGGATTGTTGCAAAGTAAACGAATACTGATTTAATAACAGTGGATTTGCAGCGATCAAGACTTATCATGATGTGTACCGTGGTATTTTTTTTTTGGCACTAAAAATGTAATAAATAAATATTGTTGATCTATTAAGAACCACCTTGTTTTTTGCAAACACATTTTTAGAACTAAACGGTATTCATTGTATTTTCACGACTGAATGCCGGGAGTCCCCTACGTAAACTGCTTGCCGCTTTAGCGGTATCTGACATTCTGCCGTTCGACTGTTCACTAAATAGTTTTACTAACCCTTATTTCAAGACGATAAAGGTGAATTTAATTCACTATCAATTTTACCAACTGCATAAAACTGGTAAACGTATTCTTATAAAATGTAGGAGGAAGCTCAACGTAGTATCAGTCACTGCTGCACATTCCAAGCACCAGGTTTCTCCTCGTGATTGCACTTGACAAATAATAATAATCTTTAAAATGAAGATCTTCAATGTGTTCCTGTTCGTTTTCGCTTGCATTATGGCCCTCAGTACTGTGTCCGCTGCGCCCGAACCGAGGTGGAATCCCTTCAAGAAACTGGTAATTAAAAAAAAATATTGATTTACGAGTAGCTTAAACAGTTGTTATTCCCTAAAAATATGTAAACCTGTCTTTCGCTCGAGGACTTAGCTTCGAATTTTTCAAACACCTTAAATTTTTCGAACTTATGTGCGTATTTGAAATCAATTCTTCGGTGAATAAATATTAATAATAATATTTATAAAACATGTAATTTATCTTTTATTGAGTCTTAATTGCCTAATAGTAAAAGGAGGACCGAACCCATTTGTGGTATAATTATGGGTTGTGTTGACAATGGGTCAAATGCTCCTGTTATAGAAGAAAGTATATATGTGTGAAGCAGAAAGAATTTCCAGGTGGCCAATATTGAGGGCACTAAAAGATATTTATTAACCTCGGAAAAGATCGTCTTCTTAACTGCTGTTTTACTAGAGCTCAGATTTCACTCCTTCATCTGCAGTGTAGCAATGTGGCAACTATTCACCAATCCTCTTTAGTTTAATAGAGAAACTAATTCTATACAAAGAACATCCAATGGAATGCCTACGAAATGCTCAGAATTCTCGAACATGGTATTTTCTCAATGTTTTTTCGCAGTTATTCAAAATCACAAACATAGTACAGTGACCACTTAAACCTTGAAAGATTATCATATTTGAAAGTTTTTTCTTTTGTTTTCAGGAAAGAGTTGGACAGAACATTCGCGATGGTATCATCAAAGCGGGCCCCGCCGTAGCTGTTGTGGGCCAAGCAGCGACCATATACAAAGGAAAATGAACCTTAGTACCTTAAAAATAGCATTTGTAACTGCCATAATTTAATAAGATTATTTGACTAAGTTTGTAAATAATAAATTATTTTTTTATTAATTTAACTCGTACACTTTTATTGTGAATTTTTAATCGGTAATTTCTTACTAATTTTAGAGTATATGAGAGTCGTATCTGAGAGGTAGAAGAACACTGTCAATATAATGCTAAAATATACAAGGTATACTGGTATACTCCTAACAATAACTAGTAAACAAACCCCCGCACTAGGATTCCCTGTGGTGCGGGTGGCATGGACGTACACAAATATGACTTTACAGACAACCATGACGCGAGAACAACTGGAACAAGAACATTTCTCATCTGTCACATAAAAGTCTATCCCGGCCGAGAATCGAACCCGGGGCCCCTCGCTCGGCAAGCAGCGTCACTACCAACTGAGCTATGAGGTCGTCGCACTATTAAACTATTCAAGTGCTTATTAAAATAAAATACAAAAAATACGTACACTAATATTGTATAAGTTAGCTATGCCACTGTTAGGCTTGGATTCCCTCTCAGAACGAAAAAGAATAAAGACCACATAAACATGTTACCATTATATTTTTAAACTAGTATCATTTTACATTACATATTTGACATTATACATCTATGGTCACGGCGAGACCATTATAAAATATAATTGGGTCGAATATCGGTAAAAAACACAAAAAACGTGAGTACTGTGACAGTCAAAATTAATGGCCACAGTCTACCACACTGAATAATTACCATCTTCATTAAGAGCATGTCTTAAACTGTCTTAGGTACGACGAAATTTCGGTGAGTTGTTTCCTTCACCGAAGATAGTGATAGTAAGAATAAAATTATAGATAAGTTAGAGATTCGAACACCGGTGGCAACTGCAAGAGAATGTCGCTCAAATTCTTCAACCATTTCTGTCATTCAGTGAATATAAAATATGCAATTCAAAATGTATTACTATATGTATACCTTAGACGGAACAGGGAAAGTCATTCAAGTACTCAAAGCATAATGTATTAACTGTATCCTGTAGTATTCAGTAATCTCAGAAATGAATTGAACATATTACATTTCACTAAAATAAATAACCTTAATCCAATAAATTGTTTAAGATTTGTCATTCTTTCCATTAATGGTACCACTGTGGCACCATTTCGCACCGTTTTCGCTATGTAAGAAGCAACGCATTACCATCCAGAACTGTAACATTTTTATTACAAAGCTTTTTTGCACTAAATATTTAATGATGTCTATATTTATCGTAATTACATTAAAAAACTAGCAAACTGACCTCTCTTCGCTTCAGTGAAACTACCTTACGCTTAGAAATATAATTGTTTAAGGACTGAGTTTCTCTCGTTCGGTGAAATTGAAATAGATATATTAATTCTTACCTTTTTTTATTCATGGACGTATTGAAATTAAACAAACTTTAAATATTAGATGACACTTACTGGAATACACGAGTGACAACCAGATAAGCCGTTTCTGAGATTAGTGCGAACAAACACACAGACGAAAATTCTAAAGACAATTGTTTTGGGTTCTATTGTGTTAATTAAGGCCCCTTATAATAGTTTTTTATAATATATCCTTGAATTACAGAAAACGATCAGTTAGAATGTTATTATTATATTATTATGATTAATGTATCATATTTTTATGTGCGCTCTTGTCTATTGGCTGTCAAAGAAACTTTATTATGACTTTTGTTTATCTACATGTATCTACATGTAGTTACAATGTAATTAGGTTGTCTTATTTTAAATAATACCTTACCACTCTTCCACTTTTGAACTTCACTACGTAACTGTCCTAGTCATGAAGTGAGTTCCTGTGTATTTTAATCAAACGAGGCTTTTACGGGACCTATATACAGTGCCATTAGTGAAAAGCTCGTAATATTTGTTGAAGTTGAGTAAAAACAATTATTTTATACATATTAGTATACTTAAATCATATATTATAGCTATAATATATTTTCACGTTGTAATATTAACGAAATCATTGATTATTTTATCCACTACAGTATTGTGCTTTAATAACAACAAAACCCTGGTTGGGGATTACAATGTTCTAGGAGACGAAGTCGGCAGCAAAACCTATTGGAACTATAAAAATGTTTCTAAAACCACAATTTAATCTTAAGGAAAAGCCTTCAATCTAAAGCTTTAAAACCCACCTACTTCCACCGTGACTAATCGAGAAAGTTAAATAAAGCTTATTCATGTCAGCACCATTGGGAACTGGATATGTAAACGTTAATAACAAAACAATGAGAACTTCGAAGTTATTTTCGTAATAGGCAATTATTACGAAGCTCCGGTCGGTGGTGATCCTACCTGTGAAACGAAGGGTTCCGGATGCGGCTCCCAGCCGGGACAGATATATCATCATCACAACAATTTGCGGAACCATCCGCTGGTCAAGTGAGAATTGGGAGACGTGAGTGACAGATAAATATTTATGATTTTAAATTAATGTCATCGCGAAATTTATATATTTTATTACGTAACGGGTACTCACGATACGTTTCATTTGTTGCCAATATTTCTATCTCTATATATGATAGATCAATATTTGATTAAGAAAAAGGTAATGCCACTTATAAGCTGGCTCTGAAAAAGTTCAACCGAAGCATGCAAATAATTTCAAGGTTGATTTGAAAAGGCGGTTAGTAGTAGCTGGGCAGATGAAGAATGTCTTGTTATGCCCACCCTGATAATGCTCCGTCTTAGGTGTTAATATGGTGGTTGGTACGTATGTTACTATATACTTTATTTATTATCGGTGCATGTTTCTTTTGCGAGAGGGAGGGAGGTGTTGCACATGAGTAAAAATATATACCATCATACATTGATTTAATAACAGTGGATTTACAGCGATCAAGATTTATCGTGATGTGTACCGTGGTATTTTTGGGAACCACCATGCTGTTTTGCAAACATATTCTTAGAACTAAACGGTATTCATTGTATTTTCACGACTGGTTGCCGGGAGTCCCCTACGTACACTGTGTGCCGCTTTAGCGGTATCTGACATTCTGCCGTTCGACTCGTTACTAAACAGTTTTACTAACCCTTATTCCAAGACGATAAAGGTGAATTTAATTCCCTATCCATTTTATCAACTGCATATGGACTGCATGAACGTATTCCTATAAAATGTATGAGGAAGCTGATCGGAGTATCATTCACTACTGCGCGTTCCAAGCACCAAGTTTCTCCTCGTGACTGCACTTGACAAACAATAATAATCTTTAAAATGAAGATCTTCAATGTGTTTCTGTTCGTTTTAGCCTGCATCATGGCCCTCAGTACTGTGTTCGCTGCGCCCGAACCGAGGTGGAATCCCTTCAAGAAACTGGTAATTATAAACTTTTTACTGATTTACGAGTAGCTTAAACAATCGTTATTCCCTAAAAATATGTAACACTGTCTCTCGCTCGGGGACTTAGTTTCGAGTTCTGCGTACACCTTAAATTTTTCGAGCTTATGTGCGTATTTGAAATCAGTTCTTTGGTGAATAAATAATAATAATAATATTATTTTCAAAGATGTAATTTATCTTCTATTAAGTCCATTAACTCTTAATAGCCTAATACGAAAGGAGGACCAAACCATTTGTGGTATAATTATAAGTTGTCTTGATGACAATGGGTCAATCGTTCCTGTGATAGAAAAAAGTATATATGTGTGAAGAAGAAAGAATTTCCAGGTGGCCATTATTGAGGGCACTCAAAGATATTTATTAACCTCGGAAAAGATCGTCTTCTTAACTGCTGTTTTACTAGAGCTCAGAATTCACAACTTCATATGCAGTGTAGCAATGTGGCAACTATTCACCAGTCCTCTTTAGTTTAATAGAGAAACTAATACTATACAAAGAACATCCAATCGAATGCCTACGAAATGCTCAGAATTCTTGAACATGGTATTTTCTCAGTGTTTTTTCGCAGTTATTCAAAATCTCAAACATAGTACAGTAACCACTTAAACCTTGAAAGATTATCATATTTGAAAGTATTTTCTTTTCTTTTCAGGAAAGAGTTGGACAGAACATTCGCAATGGTATCATCAAAGCGGGCCCCGCCGTAGCTGTTGTGGGCCAAGCAGCGACCATATACAAAGGAAAATGAACCTTAGTACCTTAAAAATAGCATTTGTGACTGCCATAATTTAATAAGATTATTTGACTAAGTTTGTAAATAATAAATTATTTCTTTATTAATTTAACTCGTACAGTTTTATTGTGAATTTCAGAGTATATGAAGGTCGTATCTGAGAGGTAGAAAGATCACTGTCAATATAATGCCGCTATGGTATATACTACTTATACTCCTAACAATAACTAGTAAACACACCCCCACACGAGGATTCCCCGTGGTGCGGGTGGCATGGATATACACAAATATGACATCACAAACACTCATGATGCGAGAACAAACATTTCTTGTCTGTCACATAAATGTCTACCCCGGCCGGGAATCGAACCCGGGGCCCCTCGGTCGGCAGGCAGCGTCACTACCAACTGGGCTATGAGGTCTATGTATTATGATTAGATGTATCATATTTTTCTGTGCGCTCTTGTCTATTGGCCGTCGAAGAAACTTTATTGTGACTTTTGTTTATCTACCGTAGTTACAATGTACTTAGGTTACCTTATTCTAAATAATACCTTACCACTCTTCCACTTTTGAACTTCACTGCGTAACTGCCCTAGTCATGAAGTGAGTTCCTGTGTATTCTAATCAGACGAGCCTTTTACGGGGATCTATGTACAGTGCCATTAGTGAAAAGCTCGTAATGTTACGTGGTAATATTTGTTGAAGTTGAGTAAAGACAGTTATTTTATACATATTATTGTAGTATACTTTACAGAGGAATGCTACTTAAATTCTAAAATATATCTTCTTTCACATCCTTAAATTACAATATTATAGATACCCGATTACATTTAAGATCAGGTTAATCGTTAGGTACTCAGTGACCGAGTTTGATATATTGTAGGCAGACCTATTTTTATCTTTAGGTAAATCGCTAATGAGAAAAGAAACTTAAATTTCAAGGTAAGAGGTAATTTTTAATAAATAATAAGTATAAATAAACTCACCCTTAGAAACGTTTTATACATTAACTACACGATCAAACCAGGATTAACTCCAGCTAGTTTTGTTCATCAGTGTATATCGTGATTGATTAAAAACGTATGCAACTCGACGACGGACCGTTGTGTGTAAGTATTGCTATCGTTAAAAAACTTTTAAAAAGAAACCTTGAATTGCTTGAAGCAAATTGCTTGACGGCATATTCGCGCGAGAGGTAATTAAGTGGCACTGAAAACAACACAAACATCGTTAAACGAATAAGAAAGCGGCAAACCGCTAGTCTATTAAACTTTATGTACTTTTTTTTATTTATTTACCTTACTTTAAGCGTAAAAATGGTAAAATTAATATACATGGCTATTCTTCGCTAGCGAATGCTGGAAGACGATGACTAACATGGTACGCGTGCTTAAAAAAAATAAGGTAACAGCCAAAAAAGTTACCTTACGTAACCTATCTTTTTTTACGTACTTACTGTAAGTTAATTTTTGTCAACAATTCCAACCGATGGAGACGATGAAATGCAGGGTCGTGAAGCGCAGCAACTTATACAAACATACACACAATTGACTTGAAGTCACTCACAATGCAAGCCCATTCTTTTCTTTCGCGGGACCCACGCAAAAATCATTAAAAATAAAACACATATTCTCGCAAAATACATATACATATGTATACAAGATATACAATGTTCATCTTTGTTAATAATAAATTATAATTTGAATTCCAAGTCATTCTAATCCACTGAGCAGACATATGTATATGTGATAGATAAATGTTGGTTCTTGGATCACGGGTGTTTGTAATGTCATATTTGTGTACATCCATGCCACCCGCAACACAGGGAATCCTAGTTCGGGAGAGTTATTTATTCATTTATTTATTATTGTTTCTGCTTTTGCAACAAAATCTCGCATTCGCATTTGATTGATTAGACACAACGTAGTTTCGTTAAGACTGGTCGGAGTTGTAGTAGTGTTGTCAAGTTTCATCTTAAAAATCTACTTTACAATACAGATACGCACATACTAGAATAAATAATACATTTTATGTATTATACATTTTGTGTTATTGGAAAATAACTTTATCTAAAATGGATTTAAAACTTACGACTGTCACAGATATGATAAAGTATTCGCGATATGTGTATTATACGGTGATATTTTTTCCCGATTGCAATGTGACACTTGACAGGATGACATTTGACAGTTATACATAAATTTATGAACCTTAAATCAAGTTTGCTTTATGTCCGATCGTCGACACCACAACGCTGGCCGCGATTTTTACTCGAACCGTTCTTAACTGGTGTGTGTACTATACTTTTGCCTGAATCGAAATATCGATATAGTGTGCATATAGTGAATACCTTTATCGTGGCTAGATGCGTTCAATTCACGATGAGTTAGTTTCGTTTAACATCAATTCAGAAGCAATTATCTGTCAGTAGTTCGAATTAGATTTGAGTGCTCTGATAGTTTCATATGATCGCTTTGACGTAGCTGAGAGCAGAAATTAAATTAAGCCCACACCAGGAAATTTGGGATAGTGACGGTATATTTCATGAACATAGTAGTATTTCTTTTAAACTGAAGAACGCCAAGTTTATTTAGTGGACTTAATCGCGTATAAATGTAAATTCTGTAATTTTTGAAGTTATACGATTTAAATAAAATTCACAGATATTATGATGCAAATAATGATATAATTTTAATAAGAAGAAACAAGGATATTATGAGATTTGAGAAGATGATCCGATTGAATAGGTATTGTGACAAATATTTTCTTATCTGTAGACTTTGTTTAAATAGGTCAATTATGAATCCAACCAGATTTCGTACTTCTAAGATTATCCGATAGATTATTCTGTGCATTATCATCAACAGTTATATTCCTGATTTAGGGTCAGCAGTTACAAAAACGAGATACACGAACGGGTAATTTTCATTATAATGTTTAATGAAGAAAAAATATTCTCTGATTTAATAACTTCGAACGCCTATAAATCGCTAGGTTTTGTAATGAGATACTCAAGAAATCTTAAAAGTGTCACCACAATGAAAATATTGTGTAATTGAGACATAAGAAGCATGTTCAAAATAATTTAGTTATCTGGAGTTGCATGAAATAAAGTACAAATTGAGGTTAAGGAAATTTCAAAGATTTTTTAAATTTAGATTAAATTGCAAGCAATTCATCTACTTCGTAGGGTAGGGTTAATTCTTCCAAACATAAATTATTTTAGTGTCGTACTATCGATTGGTGGTGAGGAGTCACCTTTGATTCCCATTGACCTAATTTCATTAAATAAGGTCACACACCATTATGCACAGACACTCAGTCCTAGTTTGAACTTAATTTTTTCCTGAACCTGCTGTATTTCACAAAGCTGCCAGTGCATACATTCAACTATTATCAAATGTAAATAAATAAATAGATAGCTAGATAGCAAACAAATGTCATTTTGCATCAGATGTGTGAACTCATTTTTCTTTCTTTTTTATGATCGTGGACAGAACCTAAACCTCGTAAAGAGGCACCTCGCTGAGCCAGTTTGACATCGTACGTTTTTGTCTACCTTGGCAGAGTTAGAGATAATGGATCTCTAACAAGGTCAGCTCTGAAATCGAGATCAGTCGGAGGATTGGCATGGCGAAATCAGCAGTGAGTCAACTTGACAAGACATGGCAAAATCGGAATGTGCGCAGAAAAAAAAAGTGGTACACGGTCTTAACTTTGTTTTGAGTTTAACACGACAGGTCGAATTGAAGAGATTGATATTAGAATGTGGTGAATGAACCTAAAGCCCGCTTTGCTATCGCGTGGCTTTTAGATTAGATTTAGATTTCATTTAGCTGTCACGGGAAATTGGGTGCTAGTGACAGTGTGATATAGACAGAAGCATTTCTAAAGCTTCCGTTCATTAGTAGCCCACTCCAGCACACGAGCCTCATTATAAACTCGATGAAGCCTGCAGTATACTTTACGCTGTTCTAATTTGTATTGATGAAGGTATGTCTGACTAATTTCAGTGTTGAAAGTTTTGTTTTTGTTTGCATAAACCCTATATAAATAATTTCTTACATTATTTCAAATGGATATAACTTTTTTTTATATCAATAGGCGACAAACCACCAGAGGAGCTGATGGTAAGTGGTCACCGTCGCCCATGAGCTAATTATTTGTCAGCGGTAGCTCGCAACTTTTGATGAGACTTGCAGTAATGCCGATGGATAATAACCTTCTGGTACTTCTAAATTTAGTGAGACGGCGCTTTATGACACTATCTAAATACGTTAAATTAATTTAATTGCGTGGTTTGTATCTAAATAATTGCTCTTCGAAAAAACACGATTTTACATAGAAAAAACCACCGATCGGCGCCCGGTCTCCCAGGTATTTATTATTATAAGTGACGGTGCAAAATTAACTGTATCGAATCGTTCGATAGTGCAAAAAGCATGGGGAATTTACGAGTAGATCATGTAATTGAAAATCATTTGGATAATATAAATTTTTGAATCATAATTGACAGTGAAACGGTTATCGGTATTTCCCCCAATACTTCGCGCCAAGTAATTTAAGTGGAAGTTTGTAAACATTATTACATCTGTTTACATAATTAATTCTAGCTCCAATAATAACACTACGTGACGCATGTTTCGTTTCCATAACGAGCGTAAATTGCGGTGAATACCTTTTAGCTTTGATACGGCTAGGCAAATATGTATTTCAGTTTTCGATATATTTTAAATTCGCTCAAGTATTATTTGATTTTATATACCTCATCAAATTCTAAATTGAGGATTACGTTTTAAAACGTATTATGATTGGAATATTTGCAACAATTAATAACGCTTATAAATATAATCAATGTATAACAGTTCTTTAATTTTGCGTTCTCATGTTTCCGGTGATTTCACACAGAGAGGTAGCGAGAGTGGAAGACAGAGAGCGAAACAGAAGTGTCCTAAAATGGCTGTAACGTTAAATAAATTAGCTCCCCGCCCATCTGGGGAGCTACTGGCTGCGATCTGGCTAGCCTTACGGAATAGGTTCCCCGCGCTAAACAGCAGGCCCTCCCCCCTCCACCAGGAGACTTGTTCTCCCGAGTCCACGCCCGGGTAAAAAGAGTGACCCTTGAGACCCGTAGATCCCCGCCACACAAGCCAAAAGGGCAGTGGCGTAGGAAGACCCCGTAGTAGTAGTAATTAAATAAATACTGTCTAAAAAAATCAAGTAACTAATTACTGCTGTCAACATATTTAGCAGTATACGTTATTGCTAGAATCAATTTTTTATATCTTCATGAGCAACGATGAACACTCACTATCAGATGTGTAATTGTTATTCTTTTTTTTTGTGTTAATAGCCGACAAACGAGCAGACGAGCCACCTGATGATAAGTGGTCACCGTCGCCCATGGACATCAGCAAGACCAAAGGTATCACTGATGCGTTTTCGGCTAAGAAATGAGAAAAAAGAAAGGTTATTGCCATGAGAAGTCTGATGGCGGAAGGTCGCTCGCAACTAATGCTTCTCGTGTTAAAATGACGCATCTTCCGTCGCTAATTACAAACAATTATAACAATTGATTGGGAAGTACCGAACTTCGATTCCCGGCCAAGTAGATTCACACGACAGATGAACATTTACTTGTATTATTATTTATTTACATATATATTATTAGCATGAGTTCGTGTATGTCCCGAATTCGAACCTAGATGTGAAAACTAAATTTTGAACCAACATAAACACTGAACATTGTATGTTAATAGTTACAGCATGTCAATAGTTTCATCCACTTGCGAATATGTCTGCGGTTATTTATAAAGGTAATAAGTGTTACTAATCTATTACAATATGATAATGTGGTAGTCAACTAAAGAGCTCGTAGTGCAGTGGCACGTGTTCGATAGTCATAATGAATATAAGCGCATGCAAGCAAGGCTTCGCAAGACCCACCCGCTCAACAGCGAGGCTTGCTACCAGGGAGCTCTCGAACCCCTCGAGGCACTGCTTCGGCAAGGAGGATTCCCACGAGACCCTAACTCCTATTAATTAATTGATTGATTGATTCACAAGGGACGTTAAGGAGAATAAGTCTTCGGTTTCGTTACTATTTGTACCTATATTATCTATGTTTTCTAATCTGAAATTATTGGATGGTTAAGTTCTAGGTAGAATATTGTTACCTGTCAAATCATGTGTCGAGAAACAGATTTTTTTAATTTAAGGATACGACTATCATTAAGCTGCAAAAAATATTGTACAATCGTTCTGAAACTTGAGTCCGTGATTTAATTACGTCGCCGTGATTAGAATTGCATTTTATTTTCCTCATACTTAATAGGAGTGGAATACAATAAATGTGATAAATTCACCTTAATACAATAAAATAATTTGGAAATTAATAACGCATATTCATAAGTGATCGGAATACATGACTTATGGATGGAATAGGGGAATCACTCAAATCGGAGTGTCGCAGCAGTCCCCGCACTACGACCGACCTGACTGACCCCTTATCAAGCGTAGAATATTCAACTGTTATATACAACTCATAAATTATACCGCAGCTCATATTGGTATAGCAATAAGGATTATAATTGACCGTTTCATGTTATGGAGCGTAAGATTAAAATTGTAAGCTTGACAATATATAAGGAACACGTTCTATGACAGTCATTAATCTTACAAGCTTACAGGAGTTCGTTCGAATTTTAAAATTTCAATTCAGTTTACAATTTGAAAATGAATTTCACAAAAATCTTTTTTTTCGTTTTCGCGTGCTTCCTTGCACTGAGTACGGTTTCGGCCAGTCCTAAGTGGAGGATTTTCAAAAGACTCGTAAGTTTTTTTTTATATGTGTGACAGATAAAGGTCAACTGTAGTGAACCAAGTAGTAAAAAACCTGCCACTTTGCACAAGTACCGTATAGCCTCAGCCATTGTGCAATAGGGACCAGTATGTGTAGAGTAGAACGAATGGAACCCTTTCTCCAAATTTTTGTTATTTAATGCTTACAAATATTCAAAATCGTACAATTTTTAATTTGTTTTTACCAACTAATTGAAAATGTTTCGACTCGCACATTTCGGGAGAGTGTAATAAACCATACAAATTTAGTTCTATAAAGCATAAATTAAATTCGTAAAAATCGACAGATATTCTAATCATTCTCTAGCGATCACTTCCAGGCAACCTACAGAGTTAAAAAAACAATAGTGAAGTGAAATATTAATCGTATTTTTTTTCAACATAGCTCATATAGATGTACCAGTCTGTAAAGTGCATTTCTAATATAAAATCAATGTTTCCAGGAGAAAGTGGGCCGCAACGTCCGCAACGGTATCATCAAGGCTGGGCCGGCTGTGGCTGTAGTGGGCCAGGCGGCGACCATCGCTAAGGGATAAATAATGCATAACATTATTTTATAACTTAATTAATTAAATTTACTCAAGAATTTCTAGTCTGTTAAGGTCATTGTATTAGTAATTATAAAGATGCCAATTTGTAATAAAAAATTACATTCATAGTACGTTGTGTTTTCATTGTTCATCAGTATTTTAATCGGCGGTTAAATATGTTTACAGAATAATTAAACGTTTTGAAACCGTTTCAACGAATTACAGTTAAAAAGCTGTCAACACGTTAATCTTAGGTACATATATTTCTTTGTAGAAGACATTGACTTTATATGGATTTTCTTTGTCTTTAGTTTTGTTTGATAACTATTTTGTTTCTTGTCAATAAAATAACACAATGAATTATCACCACCTCTCTAAACATATAATAAAATTCTAACTGATACATTAACGATATATGAGAAAAAATGTTATCAGAGGCCTTTATTGTTTGGAGCCTTTATAGGGCAGTTTGCGAGTCAATAATATATTTATTATAACACTAGCTAACGGCCATCGCTTCTCTTCAGAAAAATTACGCCTTACGGTTCAAAATAGTACCTGAATTGGTAAGAACTGGGTTTTTTCGTTGTATGAATACGAAATATATTGATTCAAAACTTTTTTATTTGTAAACGGATTGCAATGAAATGAACTTTAAATATTAAGTGACGCTCACCGCAATACATTTGTGAAAATAATAACGAAATCGGTTAAGCCGTTTCTGAGGGTAGCGCGAACAAACGCATAGACAAACATACAAAAACTCTAATAACTATTTTGTCCTTCATGTACAGAAAGCGATCAGTTACAATTTTATAACATGTATAGATATACCTATCATCATCATCAACTCAGCCGGACAACGCCCACTGCTGGGCATAGGCTTCCCCCAAGGATTTCCATGACAATCGGTCCTGCACTGCCCTCAGCCAGTGGCTACCCACGACCTTCACCAGATCGTCGGCCCATTTCGTTTAGGGTCTACCCACTGTGCGTCGCCCGGTGTGTGGTCGCCATTCGAGAACCTTTCCGCGCCAACGACCATCGATTTTTTTAACTATGTGTCCCGCCCACTGCCACTTCAGCTGGGCAATCCTTCGAGCAATGTCGGTAACTGTAGTTCGCCTACCAATCTCATCGTTTCTGAATCGATCACGTAAGGAAATACCAAGCGTTTCTCTCTCCATTGCCCGTTGGGTGACCTTGAGTTTTCTCATGAGTTATAGTATACACTAATTTTGTCCAGGCATCCTTGTCATACATGTACTCATCTATATTATAATATCCTTTGCCTATAAGTTGTGTTTTAATGCGACGCTTAAAAGTTCCAATGGGCAACCCGCGTAACGACTTAGGAATCTTATTGTAAAAACGAACTCCAAGCCCCATAAAGGAACGGTGAACCTTTTGAAGACGAAATTTTATTGACGACCTGTAGAGTGTTGTAAATAAAAACATTTGGAAACAGACCGCTTTTTAATGATAATGATCAAATTTCGACAACTGTGGTGGTATGTTACATGAAATCGAACTTAGATTTCATTTCTGTAATTAAAATATTTCTGAAATCGCATTGAAGTGGCTACCTACATATGTGACAAGAAATAAAAAATACATATACAGGTACATAACTCCTCCACCCATATTCAAGTCGGTTAAAAATTGAACATTATTATTTAGATCTTACTTTGCCTTATCTCATCTCACGTTGCCGGCGTCTATGTTTCCGCCTTGTTATCGTGTGGGAGTTTTCAAGAGAAGATTGAATAGACTTTAATAAGTTTACGTGTTCGACACCTTAGACTCCAATACCACTGGCTAGGTGGGTTTATTGTCAATCATTAACTTATTTTACGTAAAAAAACAATTGATAATGATAACCTGTTTTTGATAAGATTACAGTGTCAAAACAGTCAATGAGTTTGCATACAAAAATACTGGATACCGCGTGTATTCTAATCATTAACAGTTTCATTTTTTGTCAGTTGACATAAATCTGCCGCTGGTCGTTACACCCAACTGTAATAAGAAATTGTTACTATATAGTTTGTGTCCTTTTAAATTTTACGGTTAGCAGCATGGACATAACGTGATTGTTTGTAAAGGAACGAAAAAACATTTAAGCGAGACAAAAAGTACAAACACTCATAACAATTTGTGTTTGTAAAGCCTACATTCGTAAATACTATAATATTTAACTCGGATTTTAAATTTCTATAGCAGCTAAAGTTCGTATACGTTATTACAACCGTTTATCAGTATGTTAATATACGGAAAAAAGCTTGAAATAACCTAAAACTACGTTATATATTTATAAAGTCTAGGCATCGGTACATATATCATGTGCCCCTTTATTAGTTAGCAAATGTCACTATCAGTGTTATTGCTATGAGCACAATAAGGCGTTGAAAGGTTTGTATACGTGGCCAAACTGGCCAGTGAAACGCATAAGAGAATATATTATACCTGTATTTAACACCTGCAGTTAATTTTCTATGGTACAATTCATTTTGATAAAAATTTAACATGAGTAGTTCATGTTATTCCTGTATGATACTTTGGTGCGTTATGATGAGTGAGTGTTATCTTTTATTATGTTTATAATATATCTGTAGATTTTTTTGGTTTTAAGCTTAGCATGTGTGAAATATGGATGTTTCGGATCTGGATACGGATACGGATATATGAATAATATTTTATCGGTTTCGGTTACAGTTACGGATATGAAATTATTTCGGATTATTCGATATTAGATGATTAAGAGCTTGTAA
>PDGT01000083.1:622179-632312 GCA_003671415.1 Megathymus violae | reverse complement strand
TGTTTCTTGTCAATAAAATAACACAATGAATTATCACCACCTCTCTACACATATAATAAAATTCTAACTGATACATTAACGATATATGAGAAAAAATGTTATCAGAGGCCTTTATTGCTTGAAGACTTTATAGGGCAGTTTGCGAGTCAATAATATATTTATTATAACACTAGCAAACTGCCATCGCTTCTCTTCAGAAAAATTACGCCTTACGGTTCAAAATAGTACCGGAATTGGTAAGAACTGGGTTTTTCCGTTCTATGAATACGAAATATATTGAATCAAAACTTTTTTATTTGTAAACGGATTGCAATGAAATGAAATTTAAATATTAAGTGACGCTCACCGCAATACATTTGTGAAAATAATAACGAAATCGGTTAAGCCGTTTCTGAGGGTAGCGCGAACAAACGCACAGACAAACATACAAAAACTCTAATAACTATTTTGTCCTTCATGTACAGAAAGCGATCAGTTACAATTTTATTACATGTATAAATATACCTATCATCATCATCAACTCAGCTGGACAACGCCCACTGCTGGGCATAGGCCTCCCCCAAGGATTTCCATGATGATTGGTCCTGCATTGCCCTCAGCCAGTGGCTACCCACGACCTTCACCAGATCGTCGGCCCATTTCGTTGAGGATCTACCCACTGTGCGTCGCCCGGTGCGTGGCCCCCATTCGAGAACCTTTCCGCGCCAACGACCATCGATTTTTCTAACTATGTGTCCCGCCCACTGCCACTTCAGCTGGGCAATCCTTCGAGCAATGACGGTAACTGTATTTCGCCTACCGATCTCATCGTTTTTGAATCGATCACGTAAGGAAATACCGAGCATTTCTCTCTCCATTGCCCGTTGGGTGACCTTGAGTTTTCTCATGAGATATAGTATACACTAATTTTGTCCAGGCATCCTTGTCATACATGTACTCATCTACATTATAATATCCTTTGGCTATAAGTTGTGTTTTAATGCGACGCTTAAAAGTTCCAATGGGCAACCCGCGTAACGACTTAGGAATCTTATTGTAAAAACGAACTCCAAGCCCCATAAAGGAACGGTGAACCTTTTGAAGACGAAATTTTATAGACGACCTGTAAAGTGTTGTGAATAAAAACATTTGGAAACAGACCGCTTTTTAATGATAATGATCAAATTTCGACAACTGTGGTGGTATGTTACATGAAATCGAACTTAGATTTCATTTCTGTAATTAAAATATTTCTGAAATCGCATTGAAGTGGCTACCTACATATGTGACAAGAAATAAAAAATATATACACACGTACATAGCTCCTCCACCCATATTTAAGTCGGTTAAAAATAGAACATTATTATTTAGATCTTACTTTGCCTATCTCATCTCAAGTTTCCTGCGTCGATGTTTCCGCCTTGTTATCGTGTGGGAGTTTTCAAGAGGAGATTGAATTTACGTGTTCGACACCTTAGACTTCATTACCACTGGCTAAGTGGGATTGTTGTCAATCATTAACTTATTTTACATAAAAAATAATTGATAACAATAACCTGTTTTTGATAAGATTACAGTGTCAAAACAGTCAATGATTTTGCATAGAAAAATACTGGATACCGCGTGTATTCTAATCATTGACAGTTTCATTTTTTGTCAGTTGACATAATTATGCCGCTGGTCGTTACACCCAACTGTAATAAGAAATTGTTACTATATAGTTTGTGTCCTTTTAAATTTTACGGTTAGCAGAATGGACATAACGTGATTGTTTGTAAAGGAACGAAAAAACATTTAAGCGAGACAAAAAGTACAAACACTCATAACAATTTGTGTTTGTAAAGCCTTCATTCGTAAATACTATAATATTTAACTCGGATTTTAAATTTCTATAGCAGCTAAAGTTCGTATACGTTATTACAACCGTTTACCAGTATGTTAATATTTACGGAAAAAAGCTTGAAATAACCTGAAACGTAGATATTTATAAAGTGTAGGCACCGGTACATATATCATGTGTCCCTTTATTAGTTAGCAAATGTCACTATCAGTGTTATTTCTATGAGCACAATAAGGCGCTGAAAGGTTTTTTACGTGGCCAAACTGGCCAGTGAAACGCTTAAGAGAATATATTATACCTGTATTTAACACCTACAGTTAATTCTCTTTGATACAATTTATTTTGATAAAAATTCCACATGAGTGATTCATGTTGAGTGATGTTATTCATGTATGGTCCTTTTGTGCGTTATGATGAGTGAGTTTTTATGTATGTTTATAATATATCTGCAGATTTTTTGGTTTTAAGCTTAAATAATATGTATAGAATAGGGATCCGGATATGGATACGGATATATGAATAATATTTTACCGGTTTCGGTTACGGTTACGGATATGAAATTATTTCGGATCACCCGATTGTCTCAAATAATTTCAGTTACGGATATTAGATGATTTTGGGCTTGTAAACAAACATTTTTACTTGCTATCTAGGTGTTATTCGGTATTATTATAATGGAAAAAATTTAAAAAAATAAATTATAAAAACTGCCTCAAGATGCTCTAGGTTCACACAGCGAAAACCTGTCATAACCTGTTGCATTTGGACTCTGCCCCTATCTGAAATTATTCGAAACTATTTTTTCGGTTTCGGCTACGGTTTCAGATATATTTTTATTTCGGATATCCGATATTTTGGTTACGGTTACGGAGCTCCATAACATCCCTGGTGTGAAATACGGGAGAGCTCCTAAATAATTCACTTGCAGTAAGTTGGTTTGACGTTATTGCAGTAATAAATCTTACAGGCGCTTATAAATTGTTCATCCTGAAATTAACCTTACTTCTACACACGAATGTTTCTCATACAAAATTGATACTGTAAATTGGAATTGAAGGAAGAATATTATGTTATATATGTTGTTGAAAACGGTTGTTTCAAAGGCGGCCTATCAGTAACGGGGTCTGGATTCCAATCCAAGACATCCCACTTCAATATTATTTGTTTATTAAATACCATTTTATGAAACCATAATACAAAGAATATAGATCATATTCTTCTCTTGATTAGAGTGATCTGTAGGCCATTTCACCACGTTGCTCCAGAGCAAAATGTACATATCCGACATCAAACGATAACAGCTGAACTGATCACTAGTCTGTGTGTTATCGGATAAAATGGACTCATGTTGTCAAGAACGGGATTATTACACACCCTAAAATTAATACTACACATAAAATCACCAACATGTTTCTCCATAAGTAGCGTAAACAGTAAGCTACATACAAAGTCTCTTATACGATTACATATGGAAGTTTATTAGGGTGACAACACTATTAGAGGCACAAGGGATGTTACTCACAATGACTTAAAGCTGTGTACGTTAAGTGCGGATTGACAGCCTTCAGACGCCTTTCGGAGTAGTAAGAAGAACTCTGAGGTATACAAGTTTCTTCACGTTCTCCTCCATCACCAAAATAAACGATAATTAATTTGTAACACGCAATTTAAAATTTCAAGCCATTAGTTCGAGGGACCGGCGTACAAACCAGAATTATCACCGTATTAGGGATGTTATATAGCTCCGTAACCTGAACTATCGGATATCCGATATAAAAATATATCAAAATCCGTAGCTGAATCTGATAAAAAGTTTCGGATAATTTCCAATAGCGGTCGAATCCAATTAAATACGTTCTGTCAGATTTTCGCCGGCGGAACACATACGCTAGCCGCGCCGTTCTTATGTTAAACAGTTTTTATTATTTAAGGCTGTTGTTTTTTTTCTGTGATTATAATGCTAATTAATAACTAGAGATTAAGTGAAACTGTTACCTTTTTTATTTATTTATTTATTTATTTATTTAGTAACAAAATCCACAGCACTTAACGTAGGTACAACAGATGTAACACGTCTTATACATTTCGCCAATTATGGATTTACATTCTGTAGGTATATCTTAAATTAGCGCTAAGCAACACCTTAACCTAAGAACTCCTGTGTCGCATGCACGCGCGCTTGTAAATATATTTTATTTCCAAGTCGTAAATCATCTAATATCCGTAATCGAAATTATCCGAAACTATCGGATAATCCGAAGTAATTTCTCATCCGTAACCGTTACCAAAACCGGTAAAATTTTCGAATATGTATATCCCGAATATGATAACGATATGGTAATCGTTCTCAGTGCACGCGCTCACTAGTTGTGGATTTTCTAACTATGTCGTTTTAATTAATGATGCCGCGAACAAGTTCACTACTGTTAACAGAGCAGTTGTTGTTCAACTACTGAACAACCTTGAATATTTCGCAGACATATAACAAACAATACATTTAATTATTCATTAGTGAATTTTACTAACGTTGCAAACATTGACACAAAATAATTTGGATAGATTCCCCCATACTCATCTGCGATCTAAGATTATAAATTTGAGTGAGATTAAATAATAAAAAGAGCTCTTAACTCGGTGGTTCTGGTCGATCGAGTGAAGCATTAACCATGAGAGCAGTGACCGGTCACGGGTGGTAATTGAATGGGTGACGGCTAAATTCCGCTTCTGCAGGCCTAGTAAGGCCTCGTTCCTATAGAGGAAGTAGACCTCTGCCTATCCCTTACCGCCGGCTGTACTAAAATGTGTGTCTATACCACAGCAGCTCCATGCTGGGGGTGTGTGTTTGTGTTTGTTCGCGAACTCACAACTGGAATAATTTACTGTTACAGCCCCTGAAATACTTTACTGTATGTAATGTATCGTAAGTCAAGATTATATTTCAAATTATAATTTAATTACCAAGAACTTTATGACAGTAATGTTTGTTTGCAATAAATATAAAAAAATATATATATTTTTTTGAGTTACCAAAATGTGATTGAAAACACGCGAGGGAATTTAAAAGCACCACGTTTTAATCAAAAGGAAATTAACGATAATTTGCGTCACGTAACTAAACTTCGTGTTTGGTGGTAGGGGAGTGGTCTTGCGTCAGCTACCACCGGCCTAATAGGTAAGTGTAACCATTCAAACATGACATGCTTTACACGTTTTCCGCTTGGATTGTTAACTCCATATGACAAGGTTGCTTACTTGAATGGCAACGCGTCTACAACGCATTTGGTGTTAATACAAACATGGCAAATAAGGAAAGGAAGTCGGTGTTCGATGCATTATATGCAAAAGTAAGGAAATAAAATGCTTTCAACTTCATTGATCGTGTCGTTACGAGTTGTGTATTAAAAAGAACATTAGTTTTATTACGTTTTAGCTGAGTGTTCTGCATGCATTTTCATTAAGCATACAGATATTTATGAGGTATTTATGAAGCACTATGCCCCTGGTTTTACGACAAAACATTTATACATATGGCTTTTCGCTATCCGTTCATCTATATTAATCAGTCAAAACGAACTGGATCGTACCTATTGGTGAATGTGAGCGAATTTAATATTAAACACAGCTTTTCTAACATATATATGACTTTCTGCGGGATATATTGCTGCAGACTAATTACGTAGCAGCGTACAGACTAGTAGTTTACCAACAAATAACCGTTCTTTTACTAAGAGATTGCACATGTTAAAAAATACCAAGTAAACCTTGGTTACAAAATGTCGAGGGTCATTGCTCGTCTGTTGTTCAAGGGGATGATAGTAAGAAAGCAAACCTTCTGAACAATATTCGAGGGTGGGGTACTAGATCGCTTGTTTTGGAAGCTGCTCACTTATATATCACGCGACAAATTCTTTACGACATTTAAATAAAGTAATTTCAAGCAGTCCTTCTAAATATAAATCAAGCAATATTGTAACGACATTGAAGACATATAGGTACATAAGACATTGAAGACATATAGGTACGGTGTAGCGGCTCGTTTGTGTCGAGAACCCAACAGTGATTTCGGTGATAATAGATTTTTATGGACGGCAATGATGACCCAATGCATCACTGTTTGTTTGCCGGTGTGATGAATGAATGAATCAGTTCAGTTCAGATTATATCTTTGGATATCTGTAACCAATCGTAAATATTACGTGCTTTATTAAATATTTTGTATCTGTTTGAACGCGTTATTTAAAAAAAATACTTCACGGGTTTTCATATAGTTTTTTCTAATAAATAAATTTATTATAATCAATGTTTAGGTGTATAGAATAATTATGACGAACATATAAAGTGTCAGTTAAGTCGTAATATTATGTATCCTGAAAGGACGCGAGGGCGGGATTTTACATCAATATATGTATAAATATTCACACAGTCGCAGCCCTGCAATAGCATTCCCTGTGATGTGTGTGATTAGGCCTACGAACAAACGTTTATCTTCGAATCGAACTCGCGATCCTTTGTTTACCAGGATTGCTATGCGGGCTAGAAGAGGGCCAGATAAAAAGTAAAAAGCCAGATTATCATAATTAACCCGTATTACAGAAGTAATAGTAACAATTTACAGTACCCACTACTTATTACTTTTTTTTTGATTAGTAATGAACACGAACTTTGTATCACGATAACCTTACTTTCTTAACTTTGAATTTGGTGGCGCCCACAGAGTAGCCAAGAAATAGTAATGTCACGTAAACACGATGTCCCTACACTATAATTTATGCAGCTAAAGTAACTGAATAAGATAAATGCATTTGTATATAATTAATTATACTTCATTTACATTGGACGACCTCATAGCCCAGTTGGTAGTGACCCTGCTTGCCGACTGACGGGTCCCGGATTCGATTCCGATCGGGGCAGACATTTGTGTGATAGATAAATATTTGTTTTCGGGTCATGGATGCTTGTAATGTCATATTTGTATATGTCCATGCGGTGTGTGTGGCGGAGGTATGAGTGTGAATGTGTGTAGAAGCCACCAATAGTTTTTATTGTTTTATTTTTTATAAACAGTACGTATACTATTTTAAGTCATCATTTATTCCATTTGACCTAGCTTCATTGATTAAAGACCCACATTCTCTCTGAGTTGATGACGCAGATTAATAATAATAGTTAAAAAAATATGCTTTGATGAACTTAATTTTAATATTTTCTCCTATAGTATATTTTTTTCTCTGTGCAGTGTGCGTCATAAACGTCGGAGCGGTGAAGCAAGTATTTTGCTCTCTCTCCCACCCACGGGCCTTATGGGCGGGCATAGTGATGCGCATTATTGTCGTCTATAAACGTTATCGATAGTGTATTTAGTTTTGTCATTATGTGGGAATGTGATAAAAAATCAAAGAAAAATAGATAAAACAACGTATTTATTAAAATAAGAATAATAATTATTTAAAATAAATTATATTAAAAATAAATATAAATACTTATATCTTAGTTTAAATTGCACAGAAAAAAGATAATAATGATAATAAATTATATCTAAAATTAAATCTAAAAGTATTTACATTAAAATTCTACGTTTGAGTCATCAGAGTCATCGTCATCCACATGAATTACGAATAATGATGAAAAACAAATTACATAACAATTGACAAATAATGATGATAACATAATAATATCGCAGCACCCTTTGTACACCGCACCGCCGCCGTGCACCTGCCTTCGATGACTCATTTGTTTTTATCGATAATGGCGTTGCGCCCGCGCAACATGCTCACAGCCCTAGCCGGCTTATTTATTACGACCTAAACTGCACGAAGAAAAAAATTATACTATAATGACATCTGTAATATGATGCTTGAACCACTTCTGTTTATAATTTAAATATAATGACATTTCTATTTCAACACGTACTCTATGGTTGTAACAATGTTGTCACGCAATGAACAAGGACCCAGTGTTTTTTTAATACTTTACTGTTTTACCTGCGTGCCCATAATGATAAGCAAGCATTAGATTTTCGGTAGTGAATTACGCAGTATTATACACTTATTTCATTTAGTATCTCACTAACGAAACAAGTAGGTGTTGTACGGAAATATAATGGCAACATCGGGGTAATTCTGTGAATCCTGGAATTAAATTCACAGTTAATTTTGCGTTTTATACTGACCTTAAAGATTGTGATTAAATTAAAGATGGTTTAATATGTATAATTAATTTTTAATGTAAGTGATTAAAAGGTAAAGCAATAATAAATAGATTATCATACTTGTCGGAGACAGTCATGAATACGATCGCTAAACTGAACGCGACACGGGACCTGAGTGATGTCAGCACCGTCGCTATGACACTACCCACAACTCGTTATAGCGAAGCATAGCTAATGGACGTACGTGAGGGGGTACGGCCTTCATGTATGTGACTAAAACCTCTCTGGTAGAAACTGTAACACATTTTTTTTGTTGTTAATTATTGCTAAAAACTCAATTCTTGTAGAAACATTTCTCTACTCATATCATCTAATTATCCGCCCGTGAAGATATCTGACCATGACGCCAGCAAAACCGTAACTGGACTTAAGCTCTAGACATATACATCAAATATTTTGTGTTGTGTGGAAGAAATCGGTTACAAAAAATAAGGCGTTCCTTGTCACCAACCGATTGCTTGATTGATTGCATACCTATGAAAAATGTATCCAATGAATTTTTATAATTTTTTGTCTTCTCTAACATGGACGTATTCAAATAAGATATTTACCTCTCATTTACATGTCTGCCGCGGCCGGAAATTGAAACCTGATCCTTTCTCTCGGTTCACAGGGTAATCGCCAACTGGGCTATGCGGTTTTTTTATTATTTCCCAAAACCCCTTGATATATTCTTTCAATGATCTTGTATAATATAATAAAATTCCAACTGATTGCCCTATATAAACCAGGGATACATGAGAAAAACTACCATTAGGGGACCCTATCAAAGCAATAGAACCCAAAACAATAGTTATCAGAAATTTTGACCGATTTCGCTCTGGCCCTCGACAATGTATTGCAGTAAGAATCACTTAAAACCCAAAGATTGTTTCATTACAATCCGTTCATAAATAAGAAAATTATAAATTAATATTGTAATTTGTAATTCACAGAACGAGAAAATACCCAGTCCCAAAACAATATGGGCTATGCGGTTGCCATGTAGGAGACTGAACTCACAAACTTCGTTGGCTTGAAAGAGTGGTAGAAGACAGTGCCAGTAAAAGAAGGTATTTGCATTACGACGACGACCAGGCTACCATCCCAAGGAAGGATGTTATTCTGGCTGGCTTCTGTCACCTCTTACAACACCCTTTTCTATTAGCATGGGATTGGGGGGAGTATTCTAGGCCGCTCCAATATAGCCAAAAGATGATGGCGTAAAGATGGCGTAAGATAGACCAAAATGGAGGTTTATTATCAGAAAATCATTTGGGGTCACTCCAACATGGATACTCCAATCCTCATCAAAATAAGGACGAATGCTCTGCAGTGGGCTGCTAGTGTTACAAGCTACTGTGCCTATAACTCTACGTGTAATAGCGACACTGTATTCGATACTAAATTCTCGTGGCACCATCCATTTCCCTGGTTTATGGGATTAAATGAGCTTTTAGCGCTAGTTGGATTAAAATGGAAGCTTTAAGCGTGTTCGGGCTTAAACAACACCAAACAATTACCTCTAAGCCAGTACACTGGTTCAACAATGTAGAAGGTAAATACCTTTTTTTATTGATTTGACTAACTGGCAATGCATACGTAGTTAAGTCGTCATTGAAACACCAAAACAGATGTTATCAACCCGTAACAGAACCACGTCCAAATAAAAATTGATGAAAATCTATCACAGATGTAGGCCTCATTTATAACTGTTATTGGCCCTACCAAAACTCAACCAATTACCATTTTGTTTGCAACATAAAGCTATATACTCTTTATTATATACTCGTAATAGTGTTCGTATGCTATGCTGTCGAGCATATAGGATTATTTTTATTGTCCCTGCAGCTCGGAATTAGAATAGGGCTACGGTATCCCCTGCCTATCGTCACAGGCGACTAAAAGGGGGCTTCCAGGGTTGTGGGCGGCTAGGGTGGGAGCTCGAACCGTCCAGTAAGCGACCCCAGGAAGGAAGACGGTATACATGGCCGCATACCGCCGTAAACATCAGAAGGTGGGGGATGAACGGAGGCTCATCATGAACAGAGCCAGGCGGGGCATGCGCTCAGGACTCCGGTTGCGTTCCTTGTGTTCCCGGAGACTTGTATATAGCGCTGAGGATGG